>CM053503.1:97133051-97485822 GCA_028627145.1 Eidolon dupreanum | reverse complement strand
AGAGAGGGAGGAAGAGGGGGAGAGAGAGAGAGAGGAGAGGGGAGGGGAGGAAAAGGGCGAGGAGGAGAGGGGAGGGGAGGGGAGGGGAGGAGAAGGGCGAGGAGGAGAGGGGAGGGGAGGGGAGCGGAGGGAAGGGGAGGGAAGGGGAGGGGAGGGGAGGGGAGGGGAGGGGAGGGGAGAGGAGAAGAGCGGAGAGAGACTGAGACTGCATCTTGCTTCTTTGGAGAGAAAATGGCAGCCCCGAGAGGCCAAACAGAGGAAGCCAAGGCCACTGAGTCTCTCTTAGAGATCCTAGTGCTGAGCACAGTGGGAAAGCTGCACAAAGGACCAAGCAACACACAGGAGTTCTAGAGAGAGTCCCAGCCCCTTTATCAGGAATAAGGACCTTCTAAGTGATGACCATTGTGAACTGATGTGGCTAAGGAGGACCTCCCAGCAAAAACAAAACAAAACAAAACAAAATTAAAGTAAATAAATATATATATATATATATATATATATATATATATATATATATATATATAAAGGAACATGGTGATAAGATGAGCTCAAAATAAATAATCAATCTAAGTTAAAGACGAACCAAAAAAATTATATTTCTTACATAATTTTTTAGCCAAGACGAGAACCTACTACAATAATCACCACCATGCATAATAATTAGGGAATCAGAGAAGTAATAATAAATACATCCCTCACCAGCACACAGGCTGACAGCCCCAAAGGACATTCAAGTTCTTCGCTCAATAGTGCATTAAGGAAATCTATCCTCATTATACTTTTCTAGCTGGGTGAGCACATGGCAGTGGCCTGCAGCCTGTGTCAACTCTTTCCAGCCTCCCCATGTTCTCTCCACCCATTCTCGCCCACCTGAATAATTGGAATTTCCAAGAGCACTTGGTGGGAATTCAACTTACAATAAAATGAATTTAAAAAATGTCATTTGAGTTATGTGAGTAGTTTACATTCACAGAATAAAAATAATAATCATAATAAGGTAGCATTTATCACTTAATAGACTTAATGCTAGTACAAAAATAATCAGGAAAAAAACTGAATTTTAACATCTCCTGGAGACAAGAAAGTACTGTGTTGCCTCCCTGCCTTTCCAGGACTAATCACCTCATCCAATTCCAATAGAAGATAACATAGCATCATTTGGGAATTCCTAAAATATTTCCTGTGGAATGATATCATTCTCTGAGATCAATAGGCAGGGAGCAGCCCTGTTATTAGGTAAATTTGGAAAGAATGCAAAGTTAAAATTTAAAGTTCTCTTTTTTAAAGGACTTCTCAAGGCTTTTAATATACATCGTGGATCCCTGAGAATTTATCCCTAGTGTGCAAAAGTTCACAAACTTCTTTTCCTATGCCACTCTTTCACTGGAGGAAAAAAATAAAGAAAATATTTTGTATGTATGATCATTTTTTTCTCTTGTCAGATGAGAGAACTGATCATATTTTTTAACCTTAATGGTTATAGATAACATGGAATTATAAATTAACATTTTTATCATTTTAATTTTACAATCCACATCACAAAGTTGAAGTTAAAATGCAACTTCCAATCCAGAAGCTAGTACTTACATCCCTCCCTGTATCTGAACATATAAACATACAAAGCAATGAGTCTAAGATCTACCACCAGTTCACAAAGAATGAAATGAATATAAAACGCACTGCAGAGATCCACATGTTAGGTGTTAGCTGAGAGCCTTCAAAGACCTAAGACAGGAAATCAAAGTGCATAGAATAGTGACCAGGGTTAATGTTGGAAAGGCACAAACCAACGCATTCATTAGACATGCCACTAATTTACAGCCCAATAAAATGGGTCGTGCATATGGTACATATCCTCTAGTCTTAGATCTTCTATATCTTTTCAAACATAGCTTGTGCTGTGCTGGGTTTTACTTCAGGATATTACAAGATGTATTTTACTGGCTACACATTAGTGACTTATAGCTATGCAATCATCGATTCCAAGTTCAGAACACAGCTTTATTGACTCTACATGCAATGCCAGGAACATTACATGAATCCAATATTCTGCAATAATACAAAATAAATGGAATTTATTTATATATATTTATATAATTATATTAACCTCATATTATAGATTTTATGAAATATATAATATTAATATTACATTAACATATTATCTATATTTAAGCCAGTTCTATTTCTTCAGCATTATATACTTCATATATTTTATTATATATATTTGTTATGCAGTATACATAAATATACATGTAATATGATAGCATAACATATTATGTATTATATTATCATAGTAGAGTTATATGTTCATGAGTTTGTGTGGGTGTACATATATGTATACACATACATACACAATCATATATACGATGTTGCCAATTGATTCTGTTAACCTATTAGTATATTCTCTTAGTACAGTTCAATACCCATCCCTAATTTGTACTGCCTCAAGGACAGAAAGTACTGCTTATCTGAATTCTCTATCCTAGCCCATCACCAATACCCTGAAGGAAGCTTCCTTCTACACTGACAAATGTATAGCTACCCTCCTTAGTTAAAATACTGTGCTTCTGAATACACACATCAGTTTACTGATAACCAGCACATGAGAAACTTTAGTTTTCTCCATACAGAGACAACACACAAATTGATGAAACATAGAAAAGTATTTCTGAATCATCCACAAAATGATTAATTTACATTCATTGTCATTTTAGAAAGTGAACTACCCTCTGTTATATCCCTGTTCTCCAAAAATCAATACTTAATTCATGGTCTAGATATGGAAATTTAATGTGGACCATAACATTTTACTCCCTGGGTACTAGCTTACTATAAATGCTATGAGAATTCTTTATCTTCCTTGTGATTTCAGAGAATTAGTCTGAACACTGCATAATTCCTACCTGATGAAACACATTATCAAAAGCCTATACCACTTGGAAACACAATGATCCTCCTTATCCCCAAGGAATATGTACCAAGACCCCTAGTGGATGCCTGAAACCACAGATAGTACTGAACCCTGTGTATACCATGTTGTTTCCTATATGTACTTACCTATGATAAAGTTTAATTTATAAATTAGGCACAGTAAGAGGTTAACAATTAATAATTAATAATAAAATAGAATCATTATAACAATATACTGTAATAAAAGTTCTGTGAATGTGGTCTCTCTCTCAAGATATCTTATAATGTGCTCACCTTTCACTTAAAGGAAGCACTTTACAGCTTATCTTCGGCAAATTGTCACTTTGGGGACCATAACTAAGTTAAATAAGAGTGACTTGAACACAAGCTCTGTGATACCTTGACAGTTGATCTGATAACCAGCAGGAAACTAATGGGCAGGAAACACATATAACATAAAGACACTGGACAAGGGGATGAGTCACGGCCCAGGAGGGACTGAGCAGGGCACATGGGATTTCATCATGCTATTCAGAATGGTGTGCAATTTAAAACTTAAGAATTGTTGATTTCTGGAATTTTAGATTTATCTTTTTAGAACATGGTTGACCATGAGGAACTGAAATTATAGGACATAAAACCGTGGATAAGCGGAACTACTATAATTGAAGTCCACATTTCCTACTCTACATTAAGATTTACTTAAGGTTTTTGTTGTTGTTGTTGCTGCTGTTGTTGTTGTTGTTCATGACAGATGTAGTCTAAATATGAATGCTTTTCCTTTACTTATTTCCTGCTGACCACAGAAACGATGGCTATATTAGGTGACTCATTTACTGAGTACAAGAAAAAAGTAGCACTACCTCTTTGACTGCTCACCTAGAGGAAGAGAAGAGTTGAAATTAGTTTTTATACTCAGTCTTAGGGGAAGAGGCAGTGACTCCATAGTTCCTGTCCACCTCTCCATTGGAACACATAATGTCCAGCCTTTGGAGTTCTCACTGAAGAGTCCCTTCTGGGGGTGAAACAGCACTATTCTCTTTGACCTGCTTCTTCTCATGCCAATTGCCATAAGCAATGGAAGCAGGGCATTGCTAAGGTGCTTACAAACCTTTTGCTCTACTGTGAGGATGACTGCAGATATGAACATTTTGGCAGCAGTCTGGTAGCCTGGCCTGAGTAGAAAGAAAGAAGAAATAGAGGGATAATAGCGGCCAACTACAACACCTTCTCTGACCACCTGGGCATGGTAAGTGGACAGAAGAAACAGTACAGTGGGCAGAGCTCTGCTCACAGTGTCTGACAAACTAGCCGTAAGTGCCTATGTTTATTTATTCTTCCAAATATCTAAAGCAGAGTCAATGACAGTAACTACTTTAAGAGAAAGTAGGTTTGTAGGAAATGCTTTGGAGCTATGTGGGCTTTGGTCTAAATCTTAATTTTGCCCATTAGTACTCTATCACCATTGGCAGAATTTTTTGCATCAATCTTCAATCATTTTATCCTATAGGCTTGTGAGATGTATGTAAAGCTCTTGACACAGTGCCAGGCACACAAAAAACTCTGATTGAATAATAGGTCCATGTGGGAGATGTTGTCCATTACCAAGCTGTTGATCTACACATGTGTTGATCTCAAGTTCAGCATCTGACATTTGGGGAAGATAATTCTTTGTCATGAAGGGCTGTCCTGTGCATTGCAGAAGGTCTAGAAGCATCTTTGGCTTCCACTTATTAAATGGCAGTAGCACCCCTCCACCTCAACTTGTGACAATAAAAAATATCTCCAGACATGGTCAAATGTTCCCTGGGGATATTGTCACAATTGAGAACCACCGATCTGTACTATATCATTAAATTCTAAGAAAAATCCTGGGAGGTAGGTGATTTGTCCCCTTTACAAAGAAGCCATATTATCTATCCAGGATCCCAGCAGTAATAAGGAGCAAAACAGGACAGGGAGCCAAAAGTCTGAACTCCTTCCCTGTGTTCCACATCTTTAAAATGTGTATTTTAAAGAAGAATAAAGTGCAATATCTCTCAGCATTCTAAGTCCAACATTTGGCTCCCCAGAGTAATGTTTATATGATTGTATGTTTCACCTTTTCTCCATTTTTATTAACCTTCAATAAACAAGTTTTCAGAACAACCTCTCCACATACATTTCAGTCCTACTTCATTAATGTCCACTTTTATTTTCCTCATCCTCTGCTATAGACATAACCTGGACTTTTAAATCAGACAGCCTGGATTTGAACTGTGGCTCCTTGACTTTCTAGTTATATGACTCTGGGTACTTTCTAACTTAATAACACCCTTCTATCCTTCAGAAAAGCACACCAGATTTTATTGACCTCACAGTTGTTTTGACAGCCAATTCTACAGTACAGCCTGCTATGCAGAACAGAGGGACAAGGCATAAAATTGCAATTGCGGAGAAAATCCCTGCCCTCAACTCTTTTCTGCAGAGCAGAGGTAGTATCATTCTTTTTCCTCCATTAAATGGACTCTATTCACATGCTCAAAAAAAAATTAATCTTACCTTCCCCACAGAAACACAAACTAAAAATAATCTGACTTCCCCAACAAAGTAGATGTAGGTCAAGTATAACTCGACTTCCCCATCTAGTCTAAATGAACAAACTATGGAATGGGCCCAGCAAAGATTTTCATTAATGGTTAAGGGCGATGGTGAGTGGGCAAGGGCAGTGGTGGCTCCATTCCAAGGTAAGGGGTCATCAGCAGTGCAAACTGTCCAGGAGGGGGCAGTAAAAACCTTCTGGCCAGCAAAGATAAATGATTTATTTTCATCAGATAGCTTTGAACATGATGACCATTTACCTCTCTGCCCCTTCTCTGCAGTGATTTTGAATGAGGAGATTTCAATAAGATGCTTAAAAATCTCACAGAGTACATGTCAAATATCTCAACCTCCACTCCAAGAACTTCAAAAATCATGGAACATTCTTCAGAAAGGACATTTTTAAGGATACATTGCCCCTTAAATTCCAAACTGAGTGATACCCATATGACCATTTTGGCCCTAAAATGTAGAGTGAAGTAAAAAACTACAGAACTCTATGCTGTATTAAAATTTTACAAGGTTAAAAAAAATATTCTGATTGATTCTCCAAAGACAGATCAACAAAACTTTTTTGTTTTTCTTAAGCATTAAATAAGATGACTATCTTAACACATACATAAGAACATTTGGTATTATCCTTCACAGAGGTAATATGACCAACACGAATTCTATTTTATCCACCATCCCTGATAAAACATCCTCTTTGACATCCCTGAAGTTATTTTTAATGTCCTCTGAATAACCTTTTCCATATACTCCATAAGACATGAAGTTATTTCAAACTATACTATTTATGCTACCTCATCACACAATTGGGAATACGTGAGAAAAAAGCTATCTTAAGATACAACTTGTTAGTGCAGAAAGTTTTTAAGTTAGATAAATCCATATTCATCTTATTAAGAGATAAAGAGAAAAGGGGAAAAAATAAAAACTGTGGTGGCCCCCTGCCAGGTCAAGACTTGTTGAGAAATAAAAATAAGAACTTCTCTCAGATACAGAAGTGTGAAAAATAAATCAGCAGACTGCACTTACATGAAAACATAAACTGGATTCATAAAGGCCTGTCCTTTTCTAACAAAAATACAGTATCCACAGCATTATACATGGGCACGCACTTGTACACACACACACCACACACACACACACACACACACACACACACACACAGCTCAAAATACATGAGCTCCATTTTCATATGGCTTTTCATTAGTCTAAGTAAAAGAATATAGTGTCTATTTATATTTAGATCATTTAAATATATAAGTATAAAATATTTAGAGTTGAAATAGTACCCAGAATATAAAATATTCAGTTCCATATTAAGTACTAAAACAGTATGTGTAGCACTACTTAAGTACTATATAAATAGTATTACAGTACTATTTATAATACTCACATATATAAATTTAATTTGATTCAGTTTTAAGTAACTTCTATGTAGAAAACAATTATCAGAATTATACAAAAGATATCAGAAACAGATATGTAAGATACCATATCTGTCCTCGGATTTCTTAAAATCTACTAGGAAAAAACTTAGCTAAAATAATGTTAATATAAAGAATAAGTAGTTACTCCAACCAATGTATAAATGCTTTGGAAACACTGAGTCAGAAAAAATATTTACTCAGAAAACTAGATGTTTCATGGACAGCAGAGTATTATAACTATATTTTTTTTCCTCACAGAAGGAGGAGAAAATGGGAGTGATGTGAGCAATTTTCGAGTAATTCATATCAAATGGTCTTGATCTCAATCAAATGGGAGGGAAGCAGAAAGAGAGGGTTCAGCCCAGACATTGTAGAATCCAGTAGTGATGAGTAATTGTCCCTCTAAACCTGTTGGCTGGTATTACACTATGCAAATATTTAAAGGTTATCTTGCATCTGTGATAGAGATACCCTTTCAATGATATTCTCCTACTCGGCTAAGTCCCTCTGGGAAAGGAATGCACACACCATTCTGATTTAATGCTTGCAGAATAATGCTCTACAGACACTATACAGCAGTTGGAGGTCTTTGAAAATAACCCTATTTAAGTAAAAGTCTACTTCTGACAGATATGTCTTTTTATGTTTTTGAAAATCATACAGAAAGCTGTAATACCTCTTCAAAGATATTGATGTAAATAATCACTTCAGCAAAACTGGTAATGATAATATATTTCCATCATTTACAGTTAGTTACTCATAAGTTTAATAGGATAAATGAGGAGGAGAAATGAGTGTTTCTCTGAAAAATTGTGAATATTACATTTGCCATGTCGATGACATAAAACAAAGATGTAATGAAAAGATTAAGTATGCTGACATTTTATTAAAAGCTCTGAGGACATTAACAACTCTGTATGTACCCAGCTATTAAGCAGAAACATCAAGACACAGAGATCACCTTTCAGAAAAATAAATCATAAGGTAATTCCACTGAACATTTTGAAGTGAATAGTGAGTATTTCATGTGAATTAGTGAAAATGACCAAAATTTTCAGGATTTGTGACAATATCTAAAAAAATACTTATATTTCCATATGAAAAACTCTGAATTGTTTCTTCCTTTTTTTTAAAGTACACAGTCATTTGTTTGAAGTGTTTGCATACTTAGAATATATGAAAGCACACTTTATGTACTTCAGAGTACTGCTTATATAGTAGGTAGTATATCATAAAACTACAGCTACAGCAATTCTAAGGTCAAAACTATTGCTTTTGGATTTGATACATTTTATACATGATTTATGGATTAATTTTATGGAAAATATATAAGCTAGATGTCCCAAAAAGCATTTTATGGTATTATAACAATAAAACATTATAGTTATGGGATGCCCTTCATCTAGGCATATCAAAGCCCTTTCCTGACATTAGTTAATCTTTGTAATACCCCTCAGAGGCAAGGAAGTATTACCTGCATTTTTTTAAGAACACAGGAATCACAGGGTTTTCACAAGTCTGCTTAGGTTTAAAAGTACTACAAACATCTGTGCATTTATTCATTCATTCTACCTAAAATGAGCCCTTGACCATGTACTAGGACCTGGGGAGAGACAGGTATGAAAAAACATGAGCACTATTCTTGTCCTTCCTGCTAGAATTCATTGTGAAATACACGAAATGTGTTCATTTATGGGAAATAAAACAATGTAGTAGCACTTCTCTTATTTAGAACCTTGCCCTAATAATCTAGAAACACATCTCTCTACAATATCTTCTAGCAGCAAAAAGCTAAGCTTCCAAGTTGTGAAAATGCATCTTCAACAGGAGAGCTTCTCGCACCATAAAACTTTCTGATACTTGCTTTCACAGATTCCTAACAGATATTGGTCAGCTGGTTTCCAATCAAGAGAGTTGAAGTAAAATTTGAAAAGAGAGGCGCACAGTTAAATGGCTGTGAGAAGCAGATATATCAACAGCAAAGTTAACATAAAAAACTTGATGAAAGGAAAAGGGACACACATACCCCTCAAATGCAAGTAGCAGGGCTCAAAGGTCACACACCTGAGGTCAGTTAGCATCAGGAACTGAGACTCCTGGAGCTCATTCTTTCTTGATGATGTTGTAGTAAGTTGTTTGTAAGAAACAGACCCATATTTTCAACCCTTCCTATATCTATACCCTTTGCAATATGACTTTGCAGCAATTCCATCAAAATGGAGAATTTACTTCTTCATCCCCTGAAACTGGGCTAACCTCATGACTACTTTGGCCAAAATAATGCAATGAAAGTGACTGTGCCTATTCTGAGGGAGGTCTCAAGAAGCCTTATGTATTCAGATTCCTGTGTATTCCTGCCACTGCCACTGCCACATGAACAAGCTCAGGCTAGTCTGATTGAGGATGAGATGCCATAGAGAGCAGAAATGAATTATACCAGTTATGAACATCTTAAATTTCCCAACATCCAGCAGACACTTTAGCTGACTGGAAATGCAAGAGCAAGTCCTGTGCAGATTAGCTAGGTCCAGCCCAGGTCAGCAGAACCACTGTAACATATATGTAGATACATATACAATAATATAATTATATTGGTTTAAGCCACTGAATTTTGGCATATTTGTTACCAAGTAATAACCAACTGATATAACCAAATTTCAGCAAACATTAATTGTTCCATAATGATGAACTTGAGTCATTTGAAAAAATTAAATTCTGCCCAATAACCTCAGTCAAATAAAGCAGAGACACATAAACATATTCCACAAATATTTCCATCTGAAATAGCCATTTAAAAATACATAAAGGAGATGCTCCAAGCAAATGGCATTGAGAGAAAAGTGGGTATAACCACATTTATATCACACAAAATAAATTTCCAGATAAAAAAGGTAACAAGAGACAAAATGAACATTTTATAATGATAATGACAATTCCTCAATAAGACATAATACTTATTAATATATATGTAACCAACCTGGGAGCAACAAAATATATAAAGCAATTACTAATAGACCTAAAGGAAGAAACTGACAAAAATACAATTACAGTAGGAGAGTTGACTACCCCACTTAGAGCAATAGATAGATCATCTAGACAGAAAGTCAATAAGAAACTATCAGCCTTAAATGACACATTAGATTAAATAGACTTAATTGATATTTATAGAACTTCTCATCTTCAAAAAACTGAATACACATCCTTCTCAAGTGCACATGGAACATGTTGGAACACAAAACTAATCTCAATAAAGTTAAGAAGACTGAAATTATACCAAGGATATTTTTCTGACCACAACAGTATAAAACTGGAAATCAACCACAAAAAGAAAGCTAGAAAAACAACAAATATGTGGAGATTAAACAACATGCTACTGAACAATTTATTGGGTCAAAAAAGAAAAAAGAGATCAAAAGATACATAGAGACAAATGAAAAAGAAAACCAAAATTTGAGGAATGCAGCAAAAGTGGTATTAAGAGAGAAATTTATAGTATTATAGGCCTACCTTAAGAAATAACAAAAATCTCAAATAAACAACTTATCATTATACCTTCAAGATCTAAAAAAAAAGAACAAACAAAACCGGAAGGCAGTAGAAGAAAGGAAATAATAAAAATTAGAGTGGAAATAAATGAAATAGAGAACGATAGAAAGAAAGAAAGAAAGAAAGAAAGAAAGAAAGAAAGAAAGAAAGAAAGAAAGAAAGAAGGAAGGAAGGAAGGAAGGAAGGAAGGAAGGAAGGAAGGAAGGAAGGAAGGAAGGAGAGAGAGAGAGAGAGAGAGAGAAAGAGAGAAAAAGAAAGAAAGAAAGAAAGAAAGAAAGAAAGAAAGAAAGAAAGAAAGAAAGAAAGAAAGAGAAAGAAAGAGAAAGAAAGAAAGAAAGAAAGAAAGAAAGAAAGAAAGAAAGAAAGAGAAAGAAAGAAAGAAAGAAAGAAAGAAAGAAAGAAAGAAAGAAAGAAAGAAAGAAAGAAAGAAAGAAAGAAAGAAAGAAAGAAAGAAAGAAAGAAATGGCTCTTTGGAAAGATAAACAAAAGTGACATACCTCTAACTAAACTCACTAAGGAAAAAAGAGAGAAGGCTCCAATAAATAAAATAAGAAATGAAAGAAAAAGAGTGACAACTGACAACCTGGAAATATAAAGAATTATACAAGAATACTATGAAAAGCAATACGCCACCAAATGAGACAACCTAGAAGAAATGGACAAATTTTTAGAAGAATACAACCTTCCCAGACTGAATCATGAAGAACTGGATAACCTAACTAAACTGATCACTAATAAGGAAACTGAAACAGTCATCAAAAACCTCCCAAGAAACAAAAGTCCAGGACTAGATGGCTTCACTGGTGAATTTTATCAAACATTCAAAGATTTAATACCTATCCTTCTCAACCTCCTCCAAAAAAAAAAAATGAGAAGGAGTGAATACTTTCTAATTCACTTCACAAGGCTAACATTACCCTTACCCTGATACCAAAACCAGGCAAGGATATCTCTCTCCCTCTCTCTCCCTCTCTCCCTCTCTCCCTCTCTCCCTCTCTCCCTCTCTCCCTCTCTCTCTCTCTCTCTCTCTCTCTCTCTCTCTCTCTCTCTCTCTCTCTCTCTCACACACACACACACACACACACACACACACACACATACACGAAAAAGGAAAAAAAAAATCACAGGCCAATATCTCTGATGAACATACATGCAAAAATCCTAAACAAAATACTATCAAATCAAATACAACAATACATTAAAAAGATCATACAACACGATCAAGTAGGATTCATACGAGAGATGCAAGAATGGCACAACATCCACAAGTCAATCAACATGATGTACCACATTAACAAAATAAAAGATTAAAATCATATGATCATCTCAATAAATGCAGTAAAAGCATCTGACAAGATACAACATACATGTATGATAAAAACACTCCATAAGATGGACATAGAAAGAAAGTACCTCAAGATAATAAAGACCATATATGACAAACCCACAGCTAAGATGATACTCAATGATGAAAAACTAAAAGCTTCTCCTCTAAGATTAGGAATGAGACAAGAATGCCCTTCTTGCCACTATATTCAACATAGTACTGTAAGTCCTGGCCAGAGCAATTAGGGAAGAATAAGAAATAAAAAATATTCAAATTGAGATGTAAAAAGTAGAAACTGTCACTATTTGCAGATGACATGATTCTATATAGAGAAAACCATAAAA
This sequence comes from Eidolon dupreanum, assembly GCA_028627145.1. Classification (NCBI taxonomy): domain Eukaryota; kingdom Metazoa; phylum Chordata; class Mammalia; order Chiroptera; family Pteropodidae; genus Eidolon; species Eidolon dupreanum. Next base: position 97,473,679 of record CM053503.1, on the reverse strand, counting down.
ATCCCACCAAAAAACTATTAGAAACAATAAACAAAAACAAAATAAATATAAAAAATCTGTTGCATTTCTATATACTAACAACAAAATATCAAAAGGAGAAATTAAAAAATAATCCCATGTACAATTGCAACAAACATAGTAAAATAACCAGGAATAAATTTAACAAAGGCAGTGAAGGACCTCTACAACAAAAACTATACGATATTGTTTAAAGAAATTAAAAAAGACACAAAGGAATGGAAAGACACTATGTGATCATGAACTGATGAATTAACATTGTTAATATCTCCATTTTACCTAAAACAAGCTACAGAAGTAATACAATCTCTATCAAAATCCCATTAGCATTTTCACAGAAAAAAGAACAAACAGTCCTAAAATTTGTATGGAACCACAAATGACCCTGAATAGCCAAAGAAATCCTAAGAAAAAATAAGAAAAATACATAAAGGAAAAAAATCAAAAAACTCTAAAAACTCCAAATATCCATTGCAGTTTATTTCCAAGGGTACCATATAATCTTAATTTTGCTAGATATAAAAATCAGAATTATAAAAGTGACAAATTAGAGGGTATATTACATGACATTTTATGCTTTGCAAATGATCTGTCAGCTGGCTCCAATATGCATTTAAACTTAATCCAATTTTGGAAAAATTTACCTTTCAAGCAATTTTTCAGAAACGTGTGACACAAGGAGCACTTCAGGTCTATTATTATCTCCAGCCTGGAGGAAATTTTGTGCCAAATTGTATGAAAAGTTGATTTTACTAAGTATCCTAATACTTTCCACCAAAGTAGTAAAAAAAGCTATTCTAAGAGAATTGGACATTGGTGAAGGGAGGAGGGGGTGGGGGAGTGTGTTTGTGTAAAGCCTGCTGGAGATCCCTTTCCCTTTGGGGAAAGACCTGGGATAGATAACAGAATATTATGAGTTAAGTCACTAGCTGGGAAACATTCATTTCCTCATAAATTCAAAAAATACTTCCTCAGTACCTATTAGGTGCTTAGTACAGTGTCAGGCACTAGCATATACAGAGATGACTATGACAAGGCTTCTGTCCTTGAGGAAATGTAATCTTTTTAGGGAGACCAGCAAGTCCAAATAGGGAGCTAAGTGATAAACAAAAGACCTGAGGTCAAATATTAACACAGAATGACAGATACTTTTTTAACCTCATGCCTCAACTTATCAGGGTACTCTTGGAATGCTGTGTAAGAAGGTTTCTGAGACCTTACCCAGGCTCATTCAAAAGTATGCAATGGTTAGTCAATGATGCAATAAATGAGTAAAAGAATGTGATGTGGTAGCATGTGTAATTTAAAAGTGAATATGTTATACAACTAATTTGATTATTCGCCTTTGTGAATACACTGAGGTCTTACTATGAGCTAGGTATGTGCTACTCACTGGATATATGCTAGGAGCAAAATTTACCTGTCCCTGCCCTGAGGGAGACAGACTACAGTCCAGTTTCATCCATCATATTGCCTCTATGGCAAAATGTGAAAAAATGCAGGGGCTCCAGTGAAAGTAAGACTACTGAAACTTCTTTCAATAGAGAATTAGTAAGTGTTTGTCAATATTTTTTGCTACTTGAAATTTCACTCTAGTTTGTTATCATATGCAGGTAGCAGAGGGATAAGTATTAAAAAATATAGTAATGACAACAACTACAACCTTGTGCTTATTGAGCACTTACTTTGTGCCAAGTGCTTAAAATATGTTATCACTAAATCTTCAGATGCACTGATCATCCCCTTGTGGGAAGTTGGTATCTAGCAAGGTTAGAGAATCTTTTGAAAGTCACACAGTTCCTGAATTGTAGAGCTCGATCTACACCCACAATTTTCTGGCTCATAGCCCAGACTCTTAACCAGTAGGTCATGCCTTTTTGACTTATATCTGAAAATATTCTGAATAAATATAACCCAGTACTTTATATCACTAATGATAGAGTCCCAAAGGAATCACCCTAACACCCACACAAATGTTAAAATGTGTTTTTCTAATCCCTTCAAGGAGATGTGAGATCTCCTTTCTCTAAGTATCCTGTACGTCCTTCTTCTGGAGTATTTATTGTGGTATGTATACAGTATAAACATTTGTATTTGTGTTTATATCACTAACCCTCTTTACATACATACATTTATGAACTCATGTGCTCACACATGCGCGCGCTCTCTCTCTCTCTCTCTCTCTCTCTCTCTCTCTCTCTCTCTCTCTCGTGTGCGCATGCATGCACACACATACACAAAATTATCTTGATACACTAAAAAACCCTTAAGGGCAGGTGCTGCTTCTCATATACTAACATGTGTCCCACAGGGTGTAGCAGTCTTATACGGAGCACAAATATTTGAGCAATATGAGTTAAATTAAGGCAGAACCCTTCCCACTTTAGCTACTATAATGTGTTAGCTAGCAACTAAATCATTCTTTCCAAAGCTATGCTCCATGAAACACTAGTCATGTGAGAAGCTCTATATAAACAGGATACCATAATCAAATAACTTTGGAAATCATGATATAATGATAAACCTCCTCTCTTGTAGGTTAGCCATTCATGTTAGCATCTTAAGGGATTCAAGAAATCCCACAATAAACTATTCCAATATTGACCACATTTTGAAGGACCCCTTGGTTCACATAACACAGGAACACTCAACAAGAAACTGATTCTAGGAAGAGCAATCTAGAAAGATTATAAATATCAGAAGATTCTACTTTTGCAGTCATAATAGCCAAGAAAATTAATTCTACTATTTTTAAGAGTAAAATTAATTTTACTTTTCAGGAGGTGTAGACTTTGCATGTTATGACAACTATGTTTGCATACCTTCGAATGTCTTTAAAATAGAATATTAATTCCCAGTGATTTTTTAAAATCTTCAAAAATAGAAATAATTTAAAAGTACAATAGTGAGGGTGGATTTACCCACAATATCAGATATCTTTTAGCCATTAAAAGAATGCTTATAAAGAAATGGGAAAATGCTTCTAATATTATTTTTAGTGACAAAACAGGAAAATATTTTATATAATGCTATTTTGATAATATAAAACTCACACAAAAATACAGGAATGAAATAAACTGGAATATTAACAGTGGTTTTCTTGGTTGATGGGATATGGAAAATGTATATATACATCTTTAAAATTTTCCACATTTGGTCTACAGCCATGCCACCCTGAACAAGCCCAATCCCATCTGATCTCAGAAGCTAAGCAGGGCCAGGCCTGGTTAGTACTTGAATGGGAGACCACCTAGGAAGACCAGGTGTTGTAAGTATAAAAAATGAATAAAATAAACAAACAAACAAACAAATAAGGGATTATAAACTGACAAGGTCTTTGTTATCTGTGAGGTCAACCAAGGGTTGCCTAGCCTAAAAAATAAAATAAAATAAAAAATAAATAAATAAAATAAAATTTTCCATATTCGTCAATATAAATTAATTTAAAATAAATAAAATGTCAATTTCAAGTCATCAGGAAAAGGCAAAGCTTTGTTTACCTGACTAGCCCCTACTTATTTTTCAGGTCTAAGCTTACATGTGATTTCCTCTGGGAAAACATCTGGGACCCCATAACTCTAGCAGATGCCCTTCGTGAGAGCGTGCATAAGATGCTGCACTTTCCTGCCATGACACTTATAACGTGGCATTTCATTTTCTCATTTACTTGTTTATATACCTTCTGGACTCTAACTCATCTCTTCCTAGCTCACCATTGTACTCTCAGTGTCTAGCATAGTGATTGGAACATGGTAGGCATTAAATTAACATTTACTGAATATCTGAAAGTTTAGATGTTTTCTCATTTCCTGAATGTGTTGAATAAAAATAATGTAATATCAGATTTCTGAAACAACAATGAAATTTCCTTCTTAAATTATATATTTTATTAAGGTAGCTAATTTTTTGATAACCTGTCAATAACGTAATTTTTCATAAAATGTGATCTACAGGTCACTTCATCCATACTCAGTTTGAAAGATAACAGGGATCCCTGCCATGTGTTATGTGATTTTATCGAAATGACTATCTAAATATTGTATGGTTACATATATATGCTCCTGTGTGAGGCTCTCAATTTGCTTCAGGTTGGAATATAACCTTAAATTTATGAATCCAAAACAGTGAATTATTTTAACATCAAATTCTTTCGAAGGTCCAAAATAACAATTTTAATAATGGAAACTGTTTTAATTCCAAAAGTAAAATTTTATTCAATTATTCTCAAAATTTCATGGTATGGCATCTTTGAATAGATATACATGCATATATAATATCGAGAATAATAATAATAAAAGTAGCTAACATTTACTGAATATTTACTATGTGCTGGGAACATTGCTAAGTGCCATATATACATTATCTCATTTGACCTTCACTTAATAAAGTAGATAATATGATTTTACTCTTTGATGAAAAAGAAATTGAAGCAATCACCTTGAGTTTACGATAAATGCTAGAGTCAGAATTATGGACCCCAGAATCCAATTTATTAATTATTATGTAATTCCTTCTACAAATATTTATTGAGTGACTACTCTAATCAAGACATTGCTCTCTGTTCTGGGAATATAACAATGAATGAACAGAAAGTCCCTGGGCAGCTAGAGCTTACATTTTAATCAAGATACAAGATCAACAGAAACTTAAGCACATGTCTGCATGTGGCAAAGATGGCTGAAAGTCCACCAAAATATATATTTCCTCTTTCATAGAATATATTTGTCAATAGAAAGCAGTTGTTCAGTCAGTATTAATCAGCCCTCTTGCATATAAATGTCACTATATGACTACTTGATGATAGAATGTTAAAGAGATTCATGTCCCTTTTCAGCAAAAGCTTCAAAGAATCAGATGTAGGGTAAAATCCCACTTCTATTCATCCCTCTGTAATCTGAATGGAGACAATAATAAAGTCCTAAGAGGAACCTCCACATAGATGTTGCTTTAGATCCTAAATTACTACTTGGGGGAAAGACGCCTGCTAACCAGGAAGACATACCCTGGACTTTCTGTGAGTGATAGTCATCTATTGTGAGGTCTATTTGTTACAGCAGCTTAACACTATTCTAAACAGTATAGAATACAGTACCATGATTTTGGTGCTGTTATGAAAATAACCTAAAAATGTGGCATTAATTTAATGGCCAAGCAGTGAGTGGCATGGAACAGTGATCACAGGCTAGAAATATGAAGATCTATATTATACAGTTACAAAATATTTGAGAACACTGCTGCCTACAACAACTGAGAGAGTTGACAAAGCACTTATGTAGCCTTAACAGGGAGATTAACTTGAGTATTAGTTTGTGTCAGGTTACAGTTATTGTTTTTTCCAATGTACTGTAAGAAGCTAATAAGCTCAGAGGAAAACTGACTGCTTAGCAAACAGAAATTAAGAGACTTGTTGGGATGGAGAGACAAATGATCAATTACCATAAATATCAGGAGATGAAAATGAAAAAAGAGGACAAGTGCTTATTAAAAATTATAATTTAAATAGACTAAGCTAGAAACAAAAATGAGATTATAGGTGTTGCTTTCCAACATACATATTATTTTAGGTGGCTACCATAAGGCCAAGGGTGAGAGGCATAGGTTTTAGGAAGAAAAAAAAGAGCAATCTCAAAAAGGAGGTCCTTGAATAATGTCATTTTATTTGACTTTGTTTTATTAAAATGATGCTGAGATAGTAAAGAAATTTACCTCTTGTTTACATCAATTGCCTGTGCTAAACTTAGTTCCTTTATATGTCATTTTGCTGTAGTTCCAAAAGCTTATCAATGATGTTGAGGGTATAGGAAAAAACTGTGGACAAGAGGTATAGACACACAACATTGATTGGAAGCAAACAGGGCAAAAGACTAATAAATTTTGAGGATACTTTATTGCCAATCATAAAGATGGCCTTTAAAAAATCTTGGACTCTCAAAAATTTAAAGCAATCCTTGGCCTCCCAAAGTTTTATGAAGGGGAAGCAAACTGCAAAATATGCACAGCCTCTAAGGAAGGCACACTCCCAAAGCTCTCTGCAGATATGACCACAGAGGAAAATAAATAAGGAAGAGCTTCTTAGAAAGCAGAGAACCACAGAGCAATGGAGAAGGGAGTTCCCCAAAAATGCAATATAAGTTCTAACTAGGAAAATTCCTCTGCTGGAAAAGCAGAGTGTCTTCACTATCCCTATCCCACACATTCTGTCATTTGTCTGGACTACTGACTTCATGTGTTTCTCAATCTTCCTTTTTGTGAATGGGAATTGTGTTGTACATATGTTGTTCCTGATCTATCATTTTATTTAGGGGTAGAAGAATGATAGCTCATCTTTCAATTAAGTCATCAAAACATGAGGAACCACATTTGGGCCTGATGGAAAGAACTGAGCATTACTCAAAGATTCTGGACTTAGAGATGAACATAGTATCTAATATAGGACTTTGGGCTATCTTGTTTAGAGAGGATGTGAGTGTGTGCTCTTTAAGGAAGGAAGAATGAAAAAAGAGAGAGAAAAGAAAGAAGAAAAAGAGAAAAAAAGAACAGAGAAGAGAAGAGAAGAGAAGAGAAGAGAAGAGAAGAGAAGAGAAGAGAAGAGAAGAGAAGAGAAGAGAAGAGAGAAAAAAGAAGGAAGGAAGGAGAGGAAGGAAGGGAGGGAGGGAGGGAGGGAGGGAGGGAGGGAGGGAGGAAGGGAGGAAGGAAGATAAAAAAGAAAAAAAAAGGCTATGCACAGAAATTTGAGTCCAGAAGAACAGATGTGGCAGAAGTGTCTAACTCCCAACTAAATCTGTTTCTCTCATTCCATGGGCTATTATTATAGGTGGTTAGCAGCTTGCCAGTTAGGAACTATATGCGCCATCACCTCAACTTCCTTACAGGTAGGTAATATTTGCCAGTTCGGGTCCAAACATTTTAAGAAGTGAGCATGCTTCTCCTACACTTATTTTCCCCCTTTGCTGACTTCAGACTCTAAAAAATAGCACAGGCACAAGGCGAAAGGCATCTAGAACTCTGAATCCACACATGGAGTTGAGTTGTCTGAAAACAGGAATACTCATCTTGAATTATTACATGAGCAATAATAAAATTCTATAGTGGTAGAACTATGATACCATTTGGGGACTCTTTTTATTACCTTCACTTAATAATTAATACCCTAAATAATCCACATCTAAACATAAGGTTGCAAATAGTGAAGTTCTAGAAAGAAACTAAAACAGGGTGATAGATAACTATAGCCCAATTAGTTGAGATGATTAATTGAAATAGGAATCAGAAGGTTTCTCTTGAGGTTATATTTTAGTTGAGAAAGGAGAGGTCTGGCCAAATCTGTGGGGCAAGCATTTGAGACAATAATTATAGTACATAAAATTCTTAAGTTATAAACCAATTTTATGATTTTAAGAAAGAGCAAGAAGGCCAATGTCAGAGAAGCAATAGAGAGAAAAGGGACAGAGACAGGACTAGCTGGTATGTGGCTTGGTATTACTGGCTTGGTGAGAAGACTGGATAAATTTTTAAGTCTAGTAGGAAACTGTTGGGAAGTTTTAAGCAGAAGGACATAAATTATCTAGTTCAATGGTCCCAAACTTTTTGGCACCAGGGATCAGTGCTGCAATGAGAATCTAATGCTTGATGATCTGAGGTGGAGCTGAGGCGGTGATGCTAGCACTGGGGAGCGGCTGCAAATACAGATGAAGCTTCATTCCCTGGCCCACCGCTCACCTTCTGCTGTGCAGCCCAGTTCCTAACAGGCCATTGACCAGTACTGGTCCACGGTCCAGGGGTTGAGGATCCCTGATCTAGTTTATCCTTCTGGCTGCATAAATAATGACTTTAAGGAGGCAAAGTGAAAGAATAAGATCAGTTATGAGGCTACTGCATGACTCTAGGTGTGAGATAATGGTGTTTTGTCTAGAAAGGGAGTAGTGTTGGTAGTGAGATGTGGTCAAACTAGGCTATATCTTGCAGCTAGAGGGAAAATGGCTTGCAGGCTTGCATATGGATATCATGGATGAAGAAAATATCCATGGATTAGATATTATGGGTAAAAAAATGGAAAATCAATGATACTTATATGTTTGGCCTCAAAAGCTGAGTGGATGGTGGTGTTATTTGCTGAGATGTGGAACACTGGGGTAATATTAAGAGGTCTATATGTGGGAGAACTAGGAAGAGTGTGCATGTGTGTGTGTGTGCATGTGTGCATGTGTGTGCGCACCTGTGTTTGTGTAAACTTTCAGAATATGTAACCTAGATTATGAATTAAACATCAACTTTTAATACAGGTATGTTAATATATGTTTCTTGCTTTCAGGTTGTCCCTATTATAATGAGAGCAGGTGCTTAATTTTCGAGGTTTTAGAGGGGCCCAATAAGTATATCACATTCTCCTTCTCCTAAATTTGAAATTGACTGATAAACAAATCCATGAATCAATGGTATGGAGATCTAGATATCACTTTCATTAATGATGCTAATTAAAGAATATAAATTTAGACCCTCAACTAAGTAGACTTACAAATACTAAGCCCCACCTCCTTCCCTATGACAGGTGGCTCTTGAACAAAAGCATGCCTACACTATAGTGAAATCCCCAAACACATAATGAAGAGCATATGCCAATACACACTTTCTGAGAAGTGAGCCTACTGGGGCTTGAGACACATGCCTAGATTCTTCTCCCAAATACCAATCAGTTAAGTCTGTCCCAGTCTCCTAAGGAGAGAGTGAGGCAACAGATCATCGGTCCAGGAATGTTATCTACACAGAAATATAAAGAAAAGGGAAAGGAGTTTCTCGCTTCAAACAAATACGACCAAGTGAATGTTATAAACATCTGGAAACCATCTACTGCGCAGGATACAATGAGGAAAAAAGGAGGGACTTTTCAATAGACGGATGTAACTTCAAAAATGAGTCAACATGTCATCAGGGACCTTAACCTTCACATTTTCAAAGTCAGCTCTTAGAACTCAGGAACAGATTGAAGCAAAACAGATTTTACTTTACTTAAGATAGTAAAAAAAAAAAAAAAGAAGAAGAAAAAAACTAGAAGAAAATGTGTCTTGTCCATTTGTTGTTTTTAAAGTAAAATTCAGTTTTCCTGTTTTCTAATCTCATATTATATGGGTGGCTCATACCCAGAGGGAAAAAACTGTTACACTTCCTCCAGCTACAAACTGCCAGCTCACATTCCATCATTGCCATTACATCTCACATGCTCCTGATGATTTACCGACAGAACAGATAACTCCATCTGAGTACTCTGGTCTTTGGGCTTTTTATCTTATTATTTCTTGACTATCTTACCTGGGGAATTAAATAATAGAACTACCAGAAAAGAGTCCACATGAAGGATGGAAATATGCTGCACAAAATGCTGTTCTTGACCACCAGGCTATTCAGTTTGCTTTAATTTTAGGATTAACCTGTGGACTAAAAAGGTATTGCTCTCAGGTCCTTTCCCCATGCTTCCCAGGCTCTGTTCTGCATTGTAGGGAACTACATTTCCTGGATTCCTTTCCTGATGTAAGTCCATCCACTATAAGGCACTGGTACAGACTTGAGGGGCAGAAAGCAGGGGGAAACCCTGACAGCTACTATGTCTGGAATATTGATAGCCATTGTCTCTGCAGTCCCAGCCCATGACTGGCAGCCCCCAACATGGCACTGGCTCATAACAGATGAACTCTGAAAATACTCTCCTTCCATCCATTGTCCCTCCAAATCTAGGGGTGGTAGCAGCTTCCCGTGATTAATAATTTCTGAGATGGTTCACCACCCCGTTTAGCTTCTCAGCTCCTTCATCCTATTCCCTGTTAAATTCAGTCTATTAACAAAAATGGTTTCTTTTCCATTGACTACAGCATATCTGATACAGTCAATGTGTGTAGGCTTTTTTGTTGTTGTTCACTTGTTTATATTCATTATAGCACACATAGGCAAACTAGAACCTTTGGGCCTGCTGACTGTTATTGTAAATAAAGTTTTATTGCAACACAGCCATGCTCATTCATTTAATTATTATCTATAATTGGTTTTGTGCTACAATAGCAGAGCTGGGTAGTTGAAAACTCAGAAAAAGAAATTTTATGGCCCATGAAGTCTAAAATATTTACTAGCTGGCCTTTCACAGAATATGTTTGCTGACTCCTGCAATAAATAAAACAAGGCCCTCCATCTAGAGGCCCAGGTGAGCTCTGTGATCATTACAGACTAGACCAACACTGTCAAACAGAAATATAGCAAGCTACCATGTAATTTTAAATTTTGTAGTAGCCACGACAACAACAAAAAAGGAACAGGTTGAGATTAATTTTAAAAAGATATTTTATTTAATCCAATGTATCTTATAACCCTTTCAACATGTTATTGATATAAAATATTGTTGAGATATTTTATATTTTTAGTACTGAATCTTCAAGATCCAGGGAGTATTTTATACCTATGGCACATTTCATTTTGGATGCTAAATTTTCATTACAAATACTTGAAATATAGATTTCATAAAATTTACAGTGAAAAAATACATTCATACTACATACTTATCAGAATAGAAAAGACAAAAATAGTGACCACACTAAATGTTGGCAAGAAGCAGAAAAGGTGGCTCACTCATACACTGCTGGTAGAAATGCAAAATGATACAGCTACTCTGAAAACAATTTGGGAATCTCTTATAAAACTAAATACGGAATGACCATATGACCTTGCACTCTTGGGCATTTATCTCAGTTAAATAAAAATTTATGTTTACACAAAAACCTATGTTTATTGTAGCTTTATTCAAAATAGCCCCAAACTGGAAAACCATAGATGTCCTTTAACAAATCAAAAGTTATATAAACTGTGGTATATCCATACCATGTAGATAAATCTCAAATAAATAAAGTGAAAGAATCCAGATTCAAAAAGATGCTTACTATATGATTTTATTTATATAGCATTCTTGGAATGACAAAATTATAGAAATGGAGAACGGATTAGTGGTTGCCAGGGTCAGGTGTGGGAAAACATGTGGAGGGATGTGGGTTTGACTATAAAAATATAAAAGAGCACATGAGAGATCCTTGTTATGATGGAAATGCTCTGAATCTAACTACATCAATGTCAACATCCTAGTTGTGATCTTATGCGATAGTTTCACAAGATGTTACTGTTGGAGAAACTGAGAAAAGGATACGTGGGATCTCTCTGTGCTATTTCTTACAATTGTAGGTAAATCTACAAGATAAAAAATTTAATTTTAACAAAAGTATCTTCACATAACCAAGTTTCTCCAATAACTTGAAAGTTTTCCAATAACTGAATCCAATGTTTTTAAATTTTAAAAATTAAACTTTAAAAAATTAAAAATTTAATCTTATGTCACTCTTGTCACATTTCAAGTGTTGAATAGTCACATGTAGCTCGTGGCTAAAGCATTACACAAAGTGACTCTAGATGTTCTTTTTGGTCTAGAATGACTCAGAATATAGCCAAATTGAGCTATTACATAGGAAAATGGCCACACTTTATTCCCAGAAAGCATACTTCCTATGAAGAAACACACATTTTACTCTAAAAACTGCAATTCCCCCCAAAAAAAGGCAGTGAAAGCTTCATGGTATTAAAAACTAACTAGTTGTGACAAATTGCTTATAAAGATGCATTGTTCTTTAGACAGTTCCTCAGCCAGCTAACAGGATGTTGTCTCCTAGGTAAAATGCACATTTCCTCCTTAAATTCCTCTATTTAAGTAGAAGAATAAATAAAATGAATAGAAGTGAATTATTTTAGATTACAGCTTTTCCCACCATCCCCTATATCTTCATGAATAATGGCATTTAGTATGATGAGTGGTGATGGCACATGTTCAAAATAGAGAAGCTGATGCTCTGTTCAGAAGGCCCCTCTCTTTGACAAGCTGACAAATGAAATTTGAAGATGAAATGAAATTGCGGCGGCTCCTCCAGGCACTGGTAGCCTGCTATGCATAAGGGCCACAGGAGACAGTTGGGAATGGTCTCTGTTTTTGGAGCACGGGAGAGAAATATGCAGGGTTCAAGGGTTCTGCTCTCCTTGGTGACCACTGTGATTAGGTTTCCCATGAAATAACATGGTGGAGAGATGCTGGCACAGCTTAACTCGAGTTGCTACTTACGTGTGTGTTCCCATTGGTGGGGACTTGGGTGAGGATGCTCCTTTTAAATGGACAACAATTAAATCATGTTGTGAAAAATTCACCAAGAACAATTTTCTAAAGTAACTGTCGTAGTTTAGCAGTTCTGGAAAGAAGTCAACAGCCCCTCAATCTAGCACTTGAGGCCCTCCCCCATCTGGACTTTTCTGCCTGCTGGCTCCACGTGCCTCTACCTTCACTCACATTAGTCCACTTGCTTCCTTTAGAACACTGTCTGGATTACCCTTGTACCTTTGCTTAGGCTGTTTCTTCTGCCTACAGTGACTCTTGTCTCATCTCCTTTTATCAAGGTCTTATTCCTCCTTTAAAGTCCATGTAAAACCATGCCTCCTGAAAATCCAGCCAGCTGTAAATGTTGACTTCTGAAGGATTCCCATAGCTAATAATAACATCTCCTTTCATTGGGCAACTATATGTTCCCAGCTCTGTGGCTGGCATTTTCCTGCTCCCCAGTTTAATTCTCACAAACCTATTGGGCACAAATTATTGTCCCTATATTACAAAAAAGTAAACTGAGGATGAGAGCTATTAAGTCTCCAGTCTAAAGTCACACAATGGATAACTACTAGAACCAGTATTCATACTAAATCTTTTCTTCTTTTATACCTGTACTATTCTATTAATTCAGGACACAGTCATTTAATCAAACCATATTTACAGAGCATCTGATACATTCCAGGCACTGAGCTAAACTCTAAGGAAACAATAAATAATAAATTCGCAATACAATCATATAAGTACATTTGGTAAAATATGTACAAAGAATTATAAGGCTTTGGAGAAATATGACATTTACAGTGGGTTTATAAGATGTCTGAAAGTTCACCAGGTGGAGAGGGCCTGGTCAAAGGCATGGCATGGGAGTGAGAGGATGCAGGATGATATATTCTAGGCAGAGAAAATGCAAGTGCAAAGACAAAGAAATATAAAAGTCTACAGGGTGTTGACAATGGTTTGGCAGCATGCTAGAAATATAGTCAAGAATAGCTTGTATGGGCTTGCTTTGTCACACGTAGAAGTTGGAAGTTATTCTGTGGGTAACAGAGCCACAAAATGATTTTTAAGCATAAGATGATTAGGTCACATGAGTGCCTTTCATCAAACATTGTTTTGAAATTGGAGATATAAATAAGAGTTTTTAGTTGAACGATGGAGAGAATCAAATAGACCAACAATTAGAGAAAAATAGGATAACCCCTAGACAGAGGTATGTGTAGGGTGATACTGAGAACAGAGGATGGCGCAATAGTTAGAATGGCAGCAGGTAGCAGGTATCAAGAACTGAGACCCAGAGGAGATGTCACATTGGGGGGAGCTAGAGTATGAACAGGAAAGGTATTAAAAGGGGAATAAGAGGGAATTGAAACTGTCATGAGAACATATTTAAGAGTTAGTGCATGGAAATGATTAAAATATTTAGTGATTTACTGGTATGGATATGGTATGGGGACAAGGAAAAAGACAAAGAAGAATAGTTGTGACTAAAATCTTTGGCCCATTGAGTTTATGAGATGGCGAGGTACTGAGAACAGAAAAATCAGTATATTTGCAGAGAAAAGTGTCTGCATTCAGTTTTGTACACAGTATAAGGAAACTGCCAATAATTCACAGAGAACTGAAAAGAAAGAAAATATTGGAAATGGTATAACAGAATGCAAATTATAGTATCATACTTTTGTTATTTTTAATATTATTATTACATTACATTGCCAATAACAGTAAATACTAAGCTATCTCACTTATCAAAATAGCACGTTGGAGTTTACTAAAATAATACATCCCATTTTGTTTGCCTTTTTTGCTCCATAGGTGTCTTATACAATGCAAACTGAATTTCCTGCAAACTTGGAAACTGCACTTATTAATAAACAATGGTGTTTTCGAGAAGCTATATTTTGTCCGATGACAGCAATAGTCTAAGAGCATAAATGTATGTTTGTAAATCTTGGTGGTTTTCCAAAAATTCTAATGTTCAAAGTATAGATATGGACATTTCCAGAGGTTAGTTTGTCTTCAGTACTTGTATGGTGCTCATGTAGTTTTCTTTGGTTTTACCTGCTTATTACCAACCAATAAACCATACAAAAATCTTAAAATTTTTCTTATGCCTCCATGGAAACACAAGAAATAAGTACATTTTGTCAATTTTTTAAAATTTTGCTAATGTTTAAATTTTTACCTATGTTATTTTTTAATTTAATAATGTAATCTAAAATAAAATAAAATTTATAATGCATTTTCTTTATATTTAAGAGTAGATTGTTGGTTTTTAAAAAGAGAGAACTGAAGACTCTCTTTCTCAGCTCACAGCAACATCAATCTATGTATAAAGATGTTAAAATATCAGAGTACTTGACTACAGAGGGAATCTACTCCAAAGATAGTTAAAATGAAAATAAAACAAAAAGTGTCTTTCACTCAGCATCATAGATATTAATAATTTCTTATCACATCTTATAACAGAACCTTTGGAAATACATTTCTATTGATGTACACTAAGGCACGGCATTGACTTTGAATCCAAATGCTCAAAATTTAAAGAAAAAGAAATTTTTGATGAGCCCTTCAAAAGTTAAAAATGATTCTGTGCAATTTTCGAACTAGAAATGAAAAAGCTACAGAAGCATTATATAGGGTGCTTTAAGAATGCATTAACTGGTGAACGGCCCACAATACCTGAGGGACTAATGAAATCTGTATGATTGACAGAGCATGAGAAATGTCCTGACAACCAAAAGTTTGAGAATCAGGAATCTACATGTCAGCTGCATCCTTGGTTCTGCTTGAGAGTCTTTCAAACATCAGCATTGCCATTTCCAATCTAAATACTGTCCATTTGAAATTGAGCAGATGACATGAACCCCCTATGATGACTTGAAAACCAAGTCATCAGACCTGTACTTGCTTCCATGTTCTGCTTCCTTCCCACGTCACACAAACCAGCTGTTCACCTATGCTCTCCTCCCACCTCTTCTCCTCCTGGCTAACAGTCAACAGTCCTTTCCCTCCTGTTCTCTCAATGGCACATGTCTCTCTTCTAATCTCTTCCCAAAATTGGCTCCATCTCCATTAATAATTAAGTTTTTCTGAGAGAAAGAGAAATACAACAATCCCTTCTTCCAGCTCAAGTTTCACTTCCAGTAGTTTCACTTCCAGTTAATATTCCACTTTTTTTGTTTGTTTCCTTCCTAGTTAAGAATAGTGGATACGTACTACAGGTCCACAGTCTCATCCACAAAGCTAACATGCAAAAAGCTGTAAAAATAAAAAATTATTTTGCAACTCAATTGGGGGAAAGACCTGATTTTCTAATTTGGCAGTAAATTCTGATGGAAACTGATACTTAAAGTGAATAGTCTTATATTATATTGAAGAAATATCACTATGATTGATTACAGTGTGCTGAGGCTGCTATGTGACATAAAGTACATATTTACTATATTACATTTTTAAAACATCTGTATCTTCAAAAGCATCTAGTCCCAAGTATTTGGGGTAAAGGACTATAAACCTAAACTCTCTCTCTCATATCAATCTCAAGATTTAGGAGCAATCATAAAAGTATTTACACTACGTCTTTGATTAATGCAGAGTCTGATATGAAACACCAGTGGTTTGCAACTTAAGAAGTTTGTCTACAGGACTGTGGTCTAATTCACACTACAGTACTACATCATAGTGCATTAACATGTCTAGACACTCTTTACATACAATTTAATATTCTCAGAGAATGTATTCTGGTCCAAGTATGGAAAGCTGTCTTAATGAAATAAACCTTGATGATTCCCATGAGAATCAAATAACAGATTAAAAAGAGAAAATAACTATGGCCTATCTGCCTGCCAGGAGTCTTGTAGAACAGTATTCACAGAAAGATCTGTGCAGCGTGGAGTCAGTTTTACACTCAGATGTCAATGTTTGTCCAATTTACCAAGGAGGTGAGTAAGAGTATATGCACCATTATTCCAAACCAAGGTCAAAATCAAAGTTTTCTCAAAACTGTGGTTGAAAAGAGATAGTGACAGATGACATTTGTCAAAAACATCTCCTAAAATCTGCTTGATATCATATTCGTATAGATCTTGAAACTCTCATTATTTTCTTACTTTAGAAAATAAAAATGCATTTTTGTTATTTATTGGTTAGGAAAGCTCTCAAGGGTTCCCTTTATCTAATTATTCACCCAACAAACCCCCAACAGTCTTTGAAAGGGAAAAAAAACAGAGGAGGTGAGACTGCAGGTTCTGAGTCTGAGGTACGGCTGGCTAGACAGAAGTCATCTTTCTGTGACTTGATGACATGACTAAACCTCTCTGAGCCGGTTTACTCATATGTGAAATTATTTCTAAGAGTTCTTGTGAGGATCGCATGCAAAGCATTTAGCACAGTGTCTGATACACAGTAAGCATTCGACAAATGTTAGTGTAGCAAGATATAAACATTCAGGCTCTTTTATTATGCAAATTTAATTATTTTTGTTTTTCCATTCACTGCAGCACTAGAAGAAGGGTACACAAATACTTCCATTTCTCATCATCTCCTGGGAATTTTTAATGACTAAGTATCCCCTGCTCTCAAGAAAAAAGGAGCTAATTTTTGTGTGCCACTAGTTCAGGTTCTGAAATTTATAGGACATCAAAGTATACTTTTGAAAGAAAAAGAGAGTGGGTGGTGTTTAGGGAAGAGATAAAGAGTCTTAGAGAAGCAGGAGACAAAGAAGGGTTTCTTGAGATTAGAAAGATAATGTTTAAAGTAAGAATAATGATACAGGAGAGGCCTTTGGTTCTGGAACAATGACTCAACTCCTATAACACTGACTGCATCCAGGGAGGCAGAAACTATCTTTAAGGAATGAAATAGGGCATGTCAAGAGAATAAAATCACATGGAATTTCATGATATATGTTATTATCATGGGAGGTGGGCTCGGAAGGTCTCGCGGTATCCATCTTCACCAACGGTTTCCAGTCCCATCCATGGCACCAAAGCACCAGAAAGCTGCAGAGACAATGATGTCTCAGCTGTAACCTCTATAGACACATGACTGATAACTAGAAAAGCTCCAATATCATGACACAACCACAGTGAGGGAGGAGCTCCCAAAACTAACCAAGCTGAATTTCCCAACAGTCCATCAGAGTAATTCAGAGACAAACAGAGAACAAACTGGTGACTGCCAGATGGGAGGCAGGTGGAGGGGCTAGATGAAAAAGGTAAAGAGATTAAGAAGTACAAATTGGTAGTTACAAAACACTCATGGGGATGTGAAATACAGCATAGGGAATATAGTCAATAATACTGTAATAACTATGTATAGTGCCAGGTGGATACTAGAATAGTCAGGGGGATCACTTTGTAAATTAAATAAATGCCTAACCACTATGCTTTACACTTGAAATATAAAATAACATTTATATGAACTCTAACTGAAAAATAAAAATTAAATAATTAAATAATAAAACAAAAAATCTATTTTGACTCATAATAACATATCAAGGTTGACTACGTGGTGCTCAGCAAGAGATTGACATCCTGACAACTTTAGTTATCATCAGTATGATTCCTATTTGTGATAGACTCTGGGTATAAAACTGTGGTCACTAATGCCTGAGAGTTTATATTTTTATAAGGGAGATATACATTTTAAAATCAATTTTAATGCATGGTGTTATTATGATGCAGGAAGAATGAGGTAAAAGAGGATTCTAGGGAACAGAACCAAGCCTCAGGGTCAGCAAAGGCCTCTCTGAGGAAGTGAAGATAAAGCTGAACCTGGAGATGTGAGAAGTTAAGCAGATGAAGCATTCTGGGCTGGGAGAACAGCATGGTCCAATCTCTAGGGACAAGAAGAGAGAGCATGATGTAGTTAACAAAATAGAAGACATCTACTTGGACTGGAACAAAGAAAGCAAAGGAAAAAGTGGCTTGAGATGAGTTTGAGGGAGGCAGAGAACTGATCGTAGAGAGCCAATCTCTCTGAATGACCCTGATAAACTGACTGCCACAGTTCGCGGTTGAGTCAGGGCAGCCCTTGTGTTCACGACCATGAAGATCAACCAGGCAAAGCCTCTCAGGGAGCAGCCTGCATTGGGAGCTCTAAAGGGGGACCAAAGACACCTAGAGCAAATCATTAAAGAATTAGATGTGATGTCACCATACCTGTACTTGTGCGGTATGAGTGTACAACCAATAAATTAATGAGGATGTTAAATAGCAATTAATTAGGAAATATAATCTATCTCTTCCTTACTGGATAAGGAATAAGATATTGTTATGGACTGAATGTGTCCCCTCAAAATTCATATGTTGAGGCCCTAACTCTCAATGTGATGGCATTAGGAAGTAGGGTCTTTGGGAGGTGATTAGGGTTAGATGAGGTCCTGAGGGTGGAGTCTCCAGGAAGGGATTAGTGCCCTTATAAGAAGAAATCAACAAACACTATGAAGCTCGCTCTCGCCCTCGGCCCTCAGCCCTTGGCCCTCACCCCTCACGCATCATCTCTCGCTCTCACTCCTCTTCCACCAACCCTAATCCCCTACCTCCCATCTCCCCTGCCACATGAAGATATAGATAGAAGGTAGCCATCTTCTACCAGAAACAGAAACTTCACCAGTACACAGACATGCTGGCACCCTGATCTCAGACTTCCAGAACTATGAGCAAAAAATCCTGTTGTTTTAGCCACTAAAACCAGGTATCTTGTTACAGCAGCCTGAGCTGACTGAGACAGGCAAATAAAAGTGCTCTAGGGCTGACATTATTTGAAAACTCTAAGCTGAGGGAATGGTTTTAAGCAAGAGGGCATGGCCCTGAGCTACTCTGGAAAAGTAGCAAAGAGAATGGTCCATCCTGGCCTGCAGGTAAGAACATGTCTTAAGCAATGGGCCCAGCTGTATACATGCACAGCAGCACCAAGGAAAGGGCCACCAATCATAAGACCATCTACAACACATCTAGTCTGCACAATTATTTGTGGCCACACTAAAGTGTGCTGATGGATACCATGGCCACACAAGTAGTCACAAAGACATCTGAATATTGAATAGAGGGCTTGAATCCTGGCTCAGACATGTCCTAGCTGTATTGCTGTAGATGAATTATTGGCCTCTTTGAACTTGACTTTTCTCACTGAGAAAACAGAGGAAATAATTACTTTCAAGGCTCTGTTGCTAGCAGAAACCCAGTAACCAGCATAAGCCAAAGAAGATGGCTTTGTTTTAAGTATGAGGATGACAACATGAAACCTGCTGGTAGGATGTGCAGTCAGGTCTACCAGGGAAGAGAAGCAGAAACTAGAAAGGATGTGGAAATCAATTACTCTCTCAATGGCTCTGATTCCCTACTTCTGCTTTATGTGCTCTGCTTTCTCCATGTGAGCATGATGGACAATGGCTCTCCATGACCACCAGGTTAACATTTAGTCACCAGCAAAGACTGGGTAGTTTCTGTGAACCTTAATTCCTAGTTCCCAGGAGAATTAGGAATAAATTAAGAACGTGGGTGGCTCAGTTCTGCCTCAGAGATGGCAAGTCATATACAGAAGCCTGGCCCCTATAGCCCTCCTTGAAAGAAGTGGGGAGTGGAGCTGAGAGGAAAATTAAAGAAGGGTCTGTAGAATGACAGGGGCCCCAAAAGGGAAACCTCACAAAAGGTTGCATTTAGGATTTATTGAATTGCTTTATGTAGAGTAGCTAGCACATAAAATAATCAATTTGTTATAACCTAGCCCCTTACCATACCCTGATAAAGAATTTAGTAAATATTCATTTCATGCAGAGTTATCCTGGCTGACTGAAATGAATCTATTTGAGTGAGTAAAGGCATTTGATCTGTGAATTCTTCACCACATGGGCATTTCTTAGGTAAGTCTATACCCCAGACAGTTTATATCCAGTTGTTATATTTGTAAATAATACAACTCACTTTACAATCTCAAATAATTTATTAATGAGAAGAGATAGACCCATGTTTCAGAAATCTCTATGCAGTCTGTTAAATGTACAAATGAAAGCAGAAGGATGACTATCAATCATAACATCAGTAAACAATGGAAGACTTGAGATTCTGGCATGTGATGTTAGAAAGCCATAGTTATCCTACACTTCTCAAATGTCACCAGATGACCTTGAGTTTGGTTCTGCAGTGCTCAAAAATTACTTGAATGCCACATGAGTACTGAATTTACTGAACAAACTGATATACTCTGAATAACAAGTTGCATTCAAACATAGAAAAAGAATTGAATGTGCATGCTTTTCTTCCAGTGAGACCTATTAAATTTTCCTTCAAGAGTTAAATCAACAACTTCTAGAAAGACATATGTTGAATTTACCTGAATAGATGCCCCTTTCCATACATTCCTCTCAAAGGACCTTGTTAACTTATTACCAAAGATGATCAAGTTCACAAGTCTTAATTCATTATGTAACCATCTTTCACATAAAAAGCTAACAGTTAGGTGAGCCTTCTTGCTGAGGTTGATGACCATTATTTAGTGTTCTGACCCTCCAACTATGGATAACCTCAGATTGCTATCTTTCATGAAAAAGTAGTTCTATAAACTCATTTCCACCAGTATCAGTTCCTGAACCTCCATGGCATTTGTTACACTTGAATTATACCTTGGGTTTATTAAAAAAATAATTTTCCAAAATAACTGATTATTATGAAGACTACTATTTGTTTTATCTATCACTGCTCTTGGTCAAGGATTGGGTCATTCATGAAATTTTGAGACTAAGTTTCCTTACGCTAAAGTCAACCTATTACTTAATGAGTATCCTTATTCCAAGTATTTTTCTAGATGCTCTATAAAGTTGCAAAAGTAACCAAGACATGGTGTCTCCTTTCAAATAATGTATAATGTAACAGAGATAAAAAGATTTAAATCTTTGAATAAATGGTGGGCTCAGTAATAGAGGAAAATGGTAGTGATCAAACAGAAAAAACTCAGAATATAACTCCTGAAGTAGAAAAGCTGGAACAAGCTGTAGTGAATAGAGGGCACGTTATGTATTAGGCAAAGTTCTACCTGGGTCTTAAAGGATGGGTAGGATTCAAAGAAAGGAGCTTGTGATGCTGCATAAGCAAACACAAGTGGGGCAGCAAAAGCACTGTATGAAACGTCATTCCAACAGTTGGGAAGACGAGAAGGTTCCTACAAGGCAGCAGTTTCAGCTGAGGCCAGTTACAGCCCTCAAGGGACATTTTCAATTGTTAGAGCTAGAAAGAGGTTGCTGCTGGCATCTATGTAGTGGGTACAAGTCGGAGATGCTGCTGAAGACCTAGAATATACAGAACATTTCCCTTCAAGAAAGTAGTCCAACCCAAAATGTCAAAAGTGCCAATGTTGAAAAACTCTACTGTGAGAATAGCTTAAAATAGATTTGAAGTAACACACTAAAGTTGCTTTCTTTATACCCACCAAGGTTTTAAAAAAAAGAAAGAAAGAAAAAAACAGGTGGAGGATTGTTCAGGAAACAAGTAGTATAAAAATTTACCTCTAACTTTAGAGGTAAAACCTCCTTATAGAAGTCTTCATAGCAGACTGGCTAGATTAAAACCATAGGTTTGATTCATTGTATGGTAAAAATCTCCATTTCGAAATAATAAGATCTACTCTCAGCCCCAATTACTACTGTTAGTCTCAAGGGGAACCAGGGCAGAGAATGTAAATAGTTCAGCATCACTATTAGCGAGATGAATCAAAGTGCAAGTTCTACTAATGAAAGACTAATAGCATCGTCTCGATGATAATGTTAATCATGATAATGATAAAAATTATGATATTAATTACCTCTTGAGAAGGCTTTCTTTGCATTCTGTAAAATAAGACCCTCCATCACTCTCATCTCATCTTGCTTTATTTTATTCATAGCACTTACCCATTTACAATTATCAGAGATTGGAGAGAGAGAGAGGGAGAGAGAGAGAGATAAAAGTGATTGATTAACAGAGGTTTCAATTCATTGACTGCCTGGCCCACTAGAATGTAAGCTCCATGAAGGCAGACACTTAAATTTACTTTCTGCTGTGTGAATTTCTGGATTTAGGGAGTGCTCTAACTAGCCTTTATAAAGTAACTGCTCATTAAATATCTATAGAATAAATAAATGACAATTACTAACTTTTGTACAGTGTATGCTATTACAAAGCACTCTCATTACTTGAGGGATAACATGTATTGTCATTGTGACAGAGTCTTTGGTGCATGAGAGAGATCTGAACTTGCCTCAGAGAGATATGAACTTCCATCTCTCTCTAGGGGGTGGGGAAGAGTGGATGTGGGTACCTGGCACCTAGTGGATAGAGGCCAGATATGCTGCTAAATAACTTACAATGCACGAAACAGCCCCACCCCAAAGAATTATCTGGTTCAAACTATCAATAGTATCAAGGTTGAGAAAACCCAGAGTAGACTTAAAGATAAAAAAAAATGAACTCAAGGCATGCAAATAATGACAACCCACCATAGTCAGCACCATACCAGACAATATCTAAGATGCAACAGGAACACAAGGAAGGCAGTATCTATGTCCCCATTCCTGAGGGAGTCACAAGAGGAAATCATGGTTCTTCACCCTTGACCTCTATTAATCAGCATGATTCCTATATCATAATTAATTTGGGCTTTTAATGCCAATGCTAGATATCACATCAAAGATTTGAAGAATTTACTCCCAATGATTTTTAACTTATTCTGTTCCTTTCTGTCTGCAGAAGAACAAAAAAGTCCCACATGGTATTTAGCTATAGAGACTGTCAGAAGCATTTTAATGCCAACCTTTAAAGAACAGTCAAACTGGTGTTTCCAATAACAGAGATTACACTGTAGCTTGTATATGAATTTGGAACAAAGGACCTAGTTCAAAAATGAAAGAATGAAAAGAGACCACTTTAAGGTCATTTAATCTCCGCTAGTTAACAACAAGTATTAATTATGAACTATCACTATCTCCTTCATAAACAATGATATTTTGATTATGACTCTCCTCATTTATATAAAACAAAATGTTTTACAAATTGTGATGTTGATGCAAATAGAAGGGTTTCTATAAGATTGGCTCTTATAGAAAATTAGAAACACACAACAGAGAAATCAACCACATCAAACAAAAAAGCATAATCAAATTTACTCTTATTCTGAGAGAATTTACTTTCCTCTGGTTAACTAAAGTACACCAAGCACTTTGGGTTGCCCATAGGTCATAAATTCAGTTACATTAACAGCTAATGAAAACATTTTATAAGATGACATCTGAAGACACAATGTACCCTTTGGGCCGAGTGATTTGTTTTATAGTTTCCTCTTAGTCAATTTCTTTCTTATTTTTTATTTAATTTTTTTCAGAAAGGGGTTTCTTAAAGTAATTTGTTTCTACATGTACGATTCACTGTCTGCCAAAGGACATTAAGGTGCATTTCCAACCATTCCTCTATCATTACATCATTTAACAAGGCTTTCTACTCTAGAGAAAGAGAAATTTTACAAACAGGAAAATTTTAAAGAGCAACTTTGATCATGGTATATTTTCCTGATCCAAGCCAGCGTACAGGTTTTTGTTCTAATAAAATAACACTTATTTGTGCCTTTGCTAGTAGAATGGATTAGATATGAAACCATTATATCTTATAACCTTTGATATCATGTAAAATTTATCTGGATATCTGAGTCCTCCGAGTAATTGTTGAAACCAAGCCGACTAACATCAATCCTGCTCAGATTAGTAGTCCACATTATCATTCCATACTCTATGATGGATATTTGTTTCACAGATATTAAAAGAAGAAATGATAACACCAAATGACCTGGAATTAAAGTGGCATTCAAGTGGTTTAAAGTTAAATAAAAAGATTTATGGCCCAAATGAACTCATCATATAGAGTTCTTTGCCCAGGTTTTCATTGGCAATGTGATCCCTATGAAGACATCATTGTTGGAATCAGGTGAAAAATGGCAGACTAGGTAAAAGTAGGGTTTGCCTCTTCCCAAGTCTGCACTGAAATTACGACCAAATTATAAAAAGATCAATGTGAAGAACCACCTGAAGTTCAGCTGATCATAACATGTACAGCTGATAATATAAAGAAGGAGCCATATCAAAGCTGGTAGAAGGGGCAAAGTTGCAAATCAGACTGGATCCACACCTCCTGGATCACCAGGAGGGAAAATGAGGCTACAGAGGCTCCCCTAAAAGAGAGGGTGGTCCTTGCTTCATTTGGGAGCTCGCTAGCCTAGGGTCCCAGCCCAGGGAAGAGGAGATTTCAAAAACTCTGACTGTAAAAACCAGAGGGATTCCTACCATCTGGGTGAGATGGAAGGAGACTGAAACCCTAGACACCCCTTTGAAGGACCCACACACAGGCTTTCTGACCTGTGGACACTCTCCCAGGACACCGGCAGTGAGTAAGAGACTCGTGTGGGATTCAGACCGAGAAACTCTGCATTACCTGGCACCAGAACAAGGGCTAGAAGGGCAGCCACCATTGTGCCTTAGTCCACCGCACTACAGGGCAACCTATAGACCATCAGCCTGACTGTGCAGATCCCTTGTACAAGGCCATAGAACACTCTGGCCTGAGGAGATCCACCCGGCCCACTCAACCTGCAGATTGCCTGGGACTTTTGTTGCTGGATGGCTGCATGCCCTGCACCAATTCAGGGCCAAACTTTCACAGCTGGCAGCCTGCATATTAAGCACTCATTTCAGAGATAGTTTTAGGCAAATCACTGCTGCCAACATGAACCTGGGTGGATCTCAGGGATCTATGGGCCAGTCTCAGACAACAGCTGGTCTTGCTGTGACTAGGGACTTCTGTGGGAACACATAGTTACTGAAGTTGCAGCAAGACTGAGGCTAAATTGATCTGATGGCGGTTGTCTCCCTGAGACCCAACCCCACTGTACCCACAAACTGTCCCAGGTGGCCCATTGACAGTGAACGGCCAACACCCTACACCCTCACGCCCCGCCTGCCCACCTCCCTCCCCTATCTCCCAATCCACACAGGCAACAAACTTTGGCTAGCACAAGGCAGGCACTGCACGGAAATCCATTCCAGGCAGACCTCTGCCTCCTTTCAGAGTTGTGATATTGTGTCCAGGAAGTGCAGGGGTCTGTGGGACAGCCCCAGATGACAGCTGGTCTCCCTGTGATCTGTGACTACTGAGGGAAAGTGCAGAAACAGAAACTGTAGAAAACTGAAGCTACTGGACTGACAGCCCCTGAGTTTCTGAGCACCTCTCCCATCCAATACACAATGTGCCTGCTGCACATTTATAGGCAGCTGCCCCTGCCCTTGGGTGGTGCATTCAGGCCCAAGGTGGGCAGCAGCTAACCTTGCTACAATTGGAAACTTGTAAAGGGAGCCACAGAGACAGTGCTGGCATGTAAACTGACACTGCAGTGGCAGAGGGAAATTTACTCAATAGACCCAGAAGATTCCCAGGGTCCCTGCACCACCCAACATGCATATCACCCAGAGGCTTTTCTAGTTTCAGAGACTTACGGGCAACTGACAGGCAGTGTCAGACCTGGAGAAACACTAAGTCCCTCTATTAAACTGCCCTAAGTCAGGGATAGGAGATAACCAACCACTTGCTGCCTATAGCATTGTCTCTTCCACTTACTATAGACCCAGTATAGGCAACAACCATCTGTAGATCATTCTGTAGTTCCCACCAGGTAGCTCTGAGCAATCAAAACCAGTGGCTGAGCTTGGCCTACAGGGGAGGCCCTCCCAAAGGAACACAAAACCAACGCATCCAGAGGCTGGCACCAGACCACAACAAAACAACTCCTGACTAGTCCTGTTAGTGGTACACACAAAGAGTGGTTGTAACAAGTACACAAGCCTGCTAGGGCAAATCCTACTCAATGGGGTCAGCCCCCACACAACAACTCTTACCCTATGGGTGTAGCCAATTCCCACAATTAGTCAGCCTGAGCATTAATCCCATCTACTGATGTACTAACAACAATAAA
This sequence comes from Eidolon dupreanum, assembly GCA_028627145.1. Classification (NCBI taxonomy): domain Eukaryota; kingdom Metazoa; phylum Chordata; class Mammalia; order Chiroptera; family Pteropodidae; genus Eidolon; species Eidolon dupreanum. Next base: position 97,447,500 of record CM053503.1, on the reverse strand, counting down.
GGCTTGGCAAAAACTAAAGATCACACACAACACACACAAATATCACATCCAGAGCCCCTGGCATAAGGGATCAGGGAGAGTGCGTCACTGGGCCACACAGGACACCTTTCACAATAGGCTATCAGGCTAAGACTGAGAGACAAAATGAATAATCTTGACACATAGAAATGAACACGGAGAGGCTAATAAATAGAAAACAAAGAAATATGCCATAAATGAAATGACTGGAGAAAACTCCAGAAAATAAGCTAAATGAAATGGAGGCAAGCAACCTACCAGAGACATACTTCAAAATAATGGTTATAAGGATGCTCAATGAACTTAGGGAGAGAATGGATGAGGACAATGAGAACCTCAACAGAGAGATAGTAAGCATAAAAAAGAACATAGAAACCATAAACAAGAACCAGAAAGAAATGAATATAATAACTGAAATGAATAATACAGTAGGATTCAGCAGTAGATTGGATGAAGCAGAAGACTGAATCAGTAAACTGGAAGATAAAGGAACAGAATACACCCAATCAGAATAAAGAGAAAAAACAATTTTTAAATGAGGATAGTTTGAGACCTCTGGGACAACATGAAGTGTAACAATATCTGGATCATAGGAGTACCTAAAGGAGAAGAAAGACAGCAGGGAATTGAGAATCTATTTGAAGAGATAATGACAGAAAACTTCTCTTACCTGGCAAAGGAATTAGACATACAAGTTCAGGAAGCACACATAGTCCCAAACAAGAGGAATTCAAACAGACACACACCAAGATACATCATAATTAAAATGTCAAAGATCAAAGACAAAGAGAGAACCTTAAAAGCAGCAAGGGAAAGGCAACTAGTTACTTACAAGGTAATTCCCACAAGAATGTCCACTGACTTTTCAATGGAAACTTTGCAGGCCAGAAGGGACTGGCAAGACATATTCAAAGTTATGGAAAACAATCGACAACCATAAATATTCTACCCAGCAAGGCTTTCAATTAAAATAGAAGGCGAGATAAAGAGCTTCTCAGACAGGAAAAAGCTTACGGAATTCATCACCAACAAGGCAACACTACAAGAAATGTTAAAAGGTCTTCTGTAAAAAGAGGAGTAAAAAGAAAATAGAAATGACAAATATGAATAATAAAATGGCAGTAACAATATACCTATCAGTACTCACTTTAAATGTAAATGGATTAAATGCTCCAATCAAAAGACATAGAGTAATCAAATGGATGAGAAAACAAGACCCATGCATATGCCATCTACAAGAGATTCACTTCAGATCAAATGACACTCACAGACTGAAAGTAAAGGGGTAGAAAATGATATTTCATGCAAACAGAAATGAAAAAAAAAGCCAAGGTAGCAACACTTATATCAGATAAAATAGACTTTAAAGCAAAGGCTATAATAAAAGAGAAATAAGGCCACTACATAATGATAATGAGATCAATAAATCAAGAGGACATAACCCTAGTAAACATACATGCACCTAACATAGTTGCTCCTACAAACATAAAGCAATTATTGACTGACATAAAAGGAGAGATCAATGGTAATATACTCATAGTAGGAGACTTTAACACCCTATTGACACCAATGGACAGATCTTCCAAGCAAAGAATCAAGGAAATAATGGCTCTCAAAGATACACTAGAACAGATGGATTTAAAGATATTTTCAGGGCATTTTACCCCAAAGCAGCAAAATATACATTCTTCTCAATTGCACATGGAACATTTTTCAGGATAGACCACTTGTTAGGACACAAAACAAGCCTCAATAAGTTTAAGAAGATTGAAATCATATCAACTATCTTCTCTGATCACAATTATATGAAACTAGAAATCAACTACAAGAAAAATATCTAAAAATACACAAACACATGGAAGCTAAATAACATGCTACTAAACAATGAATGGGTTATCAATGAGATCAAGGAAAAGATCAAAAGGTACCTAGAGACAAATGAAAATAAAAACACAATAACTCAAAATCTATGGGACACAGCAAAAGCAGTCCTAAGAGGAAAATTCATAGCAATACAGGCCTACCTCAAGAAATAAGAAAAAGCTCAAATAAAAAATCTAATCTTATACCTAAAAGAACTAGAAAAAGAACAGCAGACAAAGCCCAAAGTGAACAGAAAGAAGGAAATTATAAATATCAGAGCAGAAATAAATGAAATAGAGTCTAGAAAAACAATACGAAAGAACCAAGAGCTGGTTCTTTGAAAGGATCAACAAAATTGACAAACCCTAAGGAAGACTCATCAAGGAAAAAGGAGAGAGGATTCAAATAAATGAAATCAGAAATGAAAGAAGAGAAATAACCACCGACTCCACAGAAATACAAAGAATCATAGAAAAATACTATGAGCAATTATATGCCAACAAATTGGGTAATCTGGAAGAAATGGGCACATTCCTAGAAACATACAATCTCCCAAGACTGAGTCAAGAAGAAACAGAAAATCTGAACTGACTGATTACCATCAACGAAATAGAATCAGTAATCAAAAACCGCCCAAAAAACAAAAGTTCTGGACTAGATGACTCATAGGCAAATATTACCAAACATTCTAAGAAGAATTAACACCTATTCTTCTCAAACTATTCCAAACAATTCAAGAAGAGGGAAGGCTCCTTAACTCCTTTCATGAGGCCACCATTACCAATGATTCCAAAACCAGACAAAGACATTACAAAAAAAGAAAACTATAGGCCAATATCTCTTATGAACATTGATGCAAAAATCCTCAACAAAATATTAGCAAACTGAATTTAGCAATACATTAAAAATATCATACACCATGATCAAGTTAGATATACTCCTGGGATGCAAGGTTGGTACTATATCCGCAAGTCAATTAATGAGATACACCACATTAACAAATCAAAAGATAAAAACCACATGATCATATCAATAGATGCAGAAAAAATGTTTGACAAAATCCAGCATCCATTTATGATAAAACTGTCAGCAAAGTGGGAATAGAGGGAATACACCTCAACATAATAAAGGCCATATATAATAAACCTACAGCTAACATCATACTCAATGGAGAAAGGCTAAAAGTGTTTTCCTTAAGGTCAGGAACAAGACAAGGATGCCTACTTTCACCACTCCTCTTCAACATTATATTGGAAGTCTTAACCACAGCAATATGACAAGAAAGAGAAATAAAAGGCATTCAAATTGGAAAGGAAGAAGTAAAATTCTTGTTATTTGCTTATGACATGATATTATATATAAGAGAACCCTAAATATTCCACCAAAATACTGTTAGACCTGACCAATGAATTCTTTAAAGTAGTAGCTTACAAAATAAATATTCAAAAGTCAATAGCATATTTATATATCAATGATGAACTTTTGGAAAGTAAAACTAAGAAAACAATCCCATTTACAAGTGCATTGAAAACTATAAAATAACCAGGAATCATATTAACCAAGGAGGTAAAAGATCTGTTCTCAGAAAATTATGTCATTGAAAAAAGAAATTGAAGAAAATATAAATAAATGGAAGCATATACCGTACTCATGGGTAGAATCAACATCATTAAAATGGCCATACTACCCAAAGTAACCTATAGATTCAATGCAATCCCTATCAAAATACCTATGGCATTTTTCAGAGAGCTAGAACAAATAATCCCAAAATTTATATAGTACCATAAAAGACTCAAATAGCCATTGCAATCTTGAGAAAGAAGAACAAAATTGGAGGTATTATATCATACTTCCTGATATCAAACTATATTATAAGGCTACAGTAATCAAAACAGCATGGTACCAGCATAAAAACTGATACATTGATCAATGGAACAGAACAGAGAGCCTAGAAATAAATCCACACCTATACACTCACTTAATATATGATAAAGGAGGTAAGAATGTACAATGGGGTAAAGACAATCTCTTCAATAAATAGTGTTGGGAAAATTGGGCAGATACATGCAAAAAAAAAAAAGAAAAGAAAAGAAAAGAAACTGGACCACCTTCTTATACCATATATAACAACAGATTCAAAATGAGTTAAAGACAAATATAAGACCCCAAATCATAACACTTCTAGAAGAAAACATAGGCAATAAACTCTCTGATATCACTAACAGTAATTTCTTTTCAGATATATCTCCCCAGGCAAAGGAAACAAAAAAAATAAATAAACAAATAGGACTACATTGAACTAAAAAGGTTTTGTACAGCAAAGGAAACCATCAACAAAACAAAAAGATAACTGAGTGATGAAGATGTAGAGAAAAGGGAACCCTCATATACTACTGGTGAGATTGAAATTCGTGTAGCCACTATGGGAAACAGTCTGGAGATTTCTTAAAAAATTAAAAATGGACATACCTTTTGACCCAGCAATTGCACTTTTGCATATTTATCTGAAACAATAATTTGTAAAGACCTATGCACCCCAATATTCACAGCAGCACAATTTGCAATAGCCAAGATATGGAAGCAACTTAAATGCCCATCAACAGATGATTGGATAAAGAAGTTATGGTTAATATATATAAGAAATATTATTTAGTCATTAATAAAATGAAATCCTACCATTTGCAACAACATGGATGAACCTAGAGGTTGTTATGCTGAGTGAAATAAATCAGACAAAGAAAGATAATTTCATATGATTTCACTTATATGCAAAATCTAAGGAACAAAAAGAACAAACTAATCAAACACAGACTCACAAATATAGAGGACAATTTGGTGATAGACAGAGGGGAGGGGGGCCTGTGGGGCTGGAAGAATGGGTTGAAGGGTTAAAGAAGTACAAATTAGTAGTTGAGAGATGGTCACAGAGATGGGGAGCACTGCATAGGGAATGCAGTTAGCATTATTGTATTGTCTAGGTGTTAAACCAGAGGAGAGGAGGAGCAATTAGGGGGATTGCTTTATAAACAATATAAATGTCTAACCAATATATTACATACTTATAACTAATGAAAAAATACAAAACAAAAATCGTTGTTGGTGTTTGTCTTAATTTTTTTTATATATGTATTACCACCAACATGGCACAAGAGTGTTTCCTTGCAATTTTTATCTCACAATGCTGTACCTTTGCAACAATTAATGGTCCAAATGTAGATCAAGGTTTTATCAGGTCACAAATTGACGAGGGTTAGCTGTTTTCTCTTTCAGCACTGATGCTGGAGGATGGATGGCGAGTATAGCAGAACTCAAGAAACAAGCAGAATGAGGATTTCAAGAAGCATTACTTAATTGACTTTACACAAATCCTAAGCCATGTCATAGTCAAATGTGCATGCTTTTCCCAAACACCTCATGTTTATTCTGTAAAATAGCTCAAGTAGGAATTCAGGTTGTACATTTTTTAAGGTAGTTCTTACTGCTTTAATATTTAAAGGTATGAAATTTGTTCTTTATTATCATTAAATCAGATCTTCCTTCTTAGTAATTTGAAAAAGATGTAAAGTTTATGATTTGTTGTAAATGTGTACATACACATATACACAAAACTATATACATACACATAAAATCTCAAATGAGTTCTCTCCCCATTTTAATAACACTCAAAACTATGTAATTTAGTCAGTATTTTATTAGATTTAATTCTAAGCCATAGATGAAAATGAAATTCTTTAAAAGGTGAAACTGTAATTATCAATATGACTATTCTATTTGAAATATATACAAAAGAATCTAGAAAAAATAGCTTTTCTTTTTTTTCTTTGTATAATGAAAAGCCGATATTGTGGGTTTATTTTTCTCTACAGTAGAAACCAAATTAATTGGCTGACTTTAAATTCATGATACTTGGCAACTGCAGAAGTAATTATGACATGGAGTAACCAGCAATATAGATATACAATTACTTCTATTAAGATATCTCAATTTCTTTCTACAGTAATGCCAACACGTGCATTCTGGTCTCCAAGCATTATGGCATCTCACAGCTCAACTGATGTGCTAAGTCACAAGGTGCCAGTGCACCAAAGTAAAGGATGGGCAGTATCACTGTTGGCAGAGCAGAAGTATTGCCTTGGAGAAAGAAGACAGCATATGATATTTGCTGTATCATACCATATATTTATTTTCCTTAGGAATTCAAACATAACAACCTATATGCTTTGGCAAGTTTCAGAGCATTTCACCTCCACCAACTGACTTGTTCATAAACAATTGTTGGCTCAAGAGGAAAATCACTGGTAAAATAAATTGGTTGAGGAGTGAAATCACATTTTCATTTTAAAAGCCTGAAAACAGGTCACCAAGAGGGTGACATGGGTTTTTCCTGATTTCCCTCCTCCTCACAATAAGAACAATGAATAACTTTTCAAGAACAAAACACCACTGAGACAATCCTAAAATACCAGGGTGAAACTGAAGCATCCTCCTGCACCACAGAGACCAAGAAAGATTACATTAGTAGTATAAGAAAAGTGGCCATGTGTTGACTGCACTGCCCCTCACCCAAACCAACACAGCACCACAAGAGAGGTCTCCCGTGAGCCTATGGTTCCTCCAGTGAAAACAGAGGTCCCAGGGCAGACAAGCAGCCACTCTCATCATTGTGCATCACATTGCAAGATCCCTGATTCTGCTCTCACACTACAGGGATTGCAGGGGAATCTACAGAGCTCAACCACTGGGAATTTGACTGTGAAGGAAAAGACAAAGAGAAAGGGACAGAAAGTATATTTAAAGCAATAATGGCTGAAAACTTCCCAAACCTGGCAACAGAAATGGACATACAGATCCATGAGGCCCAAAGGATCTCAAATAATTTGAACCTGAATAGGACTACACTGAGACACATTATAACTAAATTCTCAAATGTCAAAGACCCAAAAAATTTTAAGAGCCGCAGAAGAAAAAAAAAAAGTTTAATACAAGGGAACTCCCATAAGACCATAGGCAAATTTCTCAAAAAAAAAAAAAAAACTTTTCAGGCCAGGAGAGAATGGGATGACATATTCAAAATATTAAAAGAAAATAACCATTGGCCAAGAACTCTATCCTGGGCATAGCTATCCTTCAGAACTGAAAGAGGTATATAGACTTTTTCAAACAAACAAAACCTGAGGGAGTTTATTACCACCAGAATTGCCTTACAAGAAATGCTAAAAGTTCTTTGTGAGAAAAGAATGCTAATTAACATCATCGAACATAAAAAGTTAGTATAAATCTCACTGGTAATGGTAAATATATAGTTGTAGTGAGATTCTACAATATGGTAATAGTGGTGCATAATTCACTTACAACTCTAATTTAAAAAGCATAGTAAAAATAACCATAACTACAATAATTTGTTATTAGTTACACAATATAATAAAACTTTTAAATTGTAATAGCAATAACCAAAATGTGAGGGGGAGGAGGAGTAAAAGTTTATTAATTCACTTGAAGTTAAATTGTTACCAGTTTAAAATAGCATATTATAAGTTTAAGATATTTTATGTAAGCCTCATGGTAACCACAAGGGAAAGCCCTGTAGTAATTACAGAAAATACATGATAAAGCAGTTAAAGCATACTGATACCAAAGACACTAAAATATGAAAGAAAAAGAAAAAAAGACAGCAGGGATAAGAAACAAGAAACAATGAATCTACCAAACAACCAGAACACAATGTCAATAAGTCTTTACCAATCAATAATTACTTTAAACAAAAGCAGATTAAATTTTCTTAAAAGACAGAGAATAGCTGAATAAATAACAAACAAGATTCAATAATATGCCACCTGCAAGACACTCACTTTAGCCTAATGACACATACAGACTGAGAGTGAAGGGATGGAAAAAGACATTTTAAGCAAACAGTAATCAAAAAGAAGCAGGGGTAGCTATACTTCTATTTGACAAAATAAACTTTAAACTGTAAAAAGAGACAAAGAAAGATATAATATAATGATAAAGGGGCCAATGCATCAAGAAAATATAACAATTGTAAATATTTATGAACCCAAGATCGGAAGCAAAAACTAACAGAGCTAAAATAATAAAAAAATAAACAGTAATACAATAATAGTTGGGAGCTTAAATATCCCACTTATAAAAATGGATAAATCATCCAGACAGAATTAATAAAGAAGTGGAATTTGAACAATTCTATAGACCAAAGAAATATAAAAGACATAAAAAGAACATTCTATTTAACAGCAGCAGAATGTACATTCTTCTCAAGTGTATGTGGAACATTATCTAGGATAAACCATATGTATGTGATAAAATAAGTCTCAGCAAATTCAAGTATCCTCTCTGACCACATGAAACTAGAAATTGATAATGAGGAAAACTAGAAAATTCACGAACACATGGAAATTAAAGAACATCCTCCTGAACAAAAAATAGATAAAAGAAATTTATCTATTTATCTATTTATCTAAACTTTCTTATAAGAAAGTTTCTCGAGACAAACAAAAATGAAAACACAACATACCAAAATCTGTGATATGTAACAAAAGCAGATCTAAGAGGGAAATTCATAGCAATAAACACCTATATTAAGAAGCAAGAAAAAGCCCAATAAATAACCTAATACTACACCTTACAAAACTAGAAAAAGAGCAAACTAAGCCCAAAGTTAGCAAAAGAAAGGAAATAATAAAGATTAGAGCAAAAATAAAAGAAATAGAGAATAGGAAAACAATAGAAAAGGTTAATCAAAGTAAAAGTTGGTTCTTTGACATGATAAACAAAACTGACAAACTCTTAGCTAGACTAACAAAAAAAAAAAATAGAAAAAGGACCCAAATCAACAAAATTATAAATATAAAAGGAGAAATTACAAGGGATACCAGAGAAATTCAAATGATCATAAGAGGCTACTATGAACAACTATATGCCAACAAACTAGACAACTTAAAAAAAATGGAAAGCATTTTTAGAAAAAAAAACAACTTATCAAGACTGAATCAAGAAAAAATCTGAATAGATCAATTATTATTAAAGATATTGAATCAGTAATAGATTAATATCCCAACAAGAAAAGCTCAGGAAGAGATGGCTTTGAATTTTATCAAACATTTACAGAAGAATTGACACCAATCCTCCTCAAACTCTTCTAAAAAAAAACTGATACCAAAAAAAAAAAAAAAAAACCAGAAAAGGATGTTACTAGAAAACTGCAGGCCACTATCCTTGATGAACATAGATGTAAAAATTCTCAATGAAATACTAGCAAACCAAATTAGTAGCACTTTGAAAGGATCATTCACCATGATCAAGTGGATTTACCCATAGGATATGAGGATGTTTCAACATGATATGGCACATAAATAGAATAAAAAAGAATTATATGATCATTTCAATAGATGCTGAAAAGTATTTGACAAAATTCAACCTTTATTCATGATAAAAATGTAACAATTCATACATAGGAAGAGCATATCTCAACATAAAGGGTGCCCACTTTTCTCATTCCTAGTCAACATAATGCTAGAAATTCGAGCTAGAGCATTCAGACAAGAGAAAGAAATCAAAAACATCAGAACAGGAAAGGAAGAAGAAAAAGTGTCTATTTTCAGGTGACACAATTTTATGTATAGCAAACTTAAAGCCTCAACCAAAAGATTGTTAGATTTAATCATTGAAATCAGTAAAGTTGCAGGTTATAAAATTAACATATAAAAATCAGCAGTATTTCTATATACTAACAACAAATTTTCTGAAAAAATAAAGAAATTTATTCCATTTACATCAGAAACAAACAAAAACTTAGAAACAAATTTAAGGAGGTGAAAGATCACTACTCTGAAAACTACAAGACATTGAACCTATAGATTCAATGCAACCTATCAAGATTCCAATGATTTTTTTAAAAGAAAGAGAAAAAAAACACTCTTAAAATTTATATAAAACCACAAAAGATCCTGAATAGCCAAAGAAATCCAGAGAAAGAACAGAGCAAGAGATATTACACTTTGATTACAAGCTATACTGTAAAACTATAGTTATCAAAACAGTAATAGTAGTGCCATAAAAATAAACAAATAGAAGACTGAAACAGAATTGAGGCCCAGAAAGAAAATCAAGCATATACAGTCAACTATTATTTGATAAGGAAGCCAAGAATACTCAATGGAGAAAAGACAATCTTTTCAATAAACGGTGCTGGGATATTTGGATATTCACATGTAAAAGAGTGAAACTGGACCCAATCACAAAAATTAATTCAAAATGGTTTAAAAAATTAAATGTAGACCGGAAACCATGAAAAGCATAGGAATAAAGCTCACTGACATGGGTCTTGGTGATGATTTTTTTAATATGACACCTATAGTGCAAGCAACAAAATAAAAAATAAACAAGTGGGACTATATCAAACTAAGAAGCTTCTGAATAGCAAAAGAAACCATCGACAAAATGAAAAAAAAACCTACAAAATGAGAAAAAAATCTTCAACCCATGTATCTGATAAGGTATTAATACCCAAAATATATGAAGAACTCATAACTCAATTGCAAAACAAAAAACAAAAACAAGAATAACTCGATTGAAAAAATTGGCAAAGGATCTGAATAGACACTTCTCCAAAGAAGATATACAAAGACCAACATAAGAAGATGCTCTACATCACTAGTCATTAGGGAAATGCAACTTAAAACCACATTGAGGTATCCCCTCATGACTGTTAGAATGGCCATTATGTGATATCCAATTTTCTCCATGAAGTATCCTGTTCTTTTGCATTTCATTTTTTTTTAAAATCCTTCACAGGTAGCACATTGAAATATCCAGTAGCCTCCAACAACCTTTAAGTAATTGTTTCCTTAAGAACAAATAATGTGACATAAAATTAAGAGCTATAGTTTTCCTGGGATGACTAGTACGTGAGTATATGAGAGTGTGTATGTTTGCGTATGTGTGCGTGTGCAAATGTGCATACTTCTAATTTTACACAAAGTCATCTTTAAATTCTCATAACAACATTTTATCCTTTGATTGATGAAAGAAATAATTTTCTACAAAATTATCACTTAATGTTGGTTTTGCGGGAACTTCCTATCTTTTCACAATTGAGACACTGAGATGGAGTTGTAACTGCATCTGACTGTACTTTTACTTTCAAGATGCATCAGTCAGGGGAATTTCTTTGGCATCAGTGGAAGAGGACAGACAGTTTAGGGTTTTGTGACTAGAATTCATAAAACCTGTATGATATTTTTAACAAAAAGTAATGTACCCTAGACAAAAGTCAAAATGCTGTAAAGTCAGGTAAAAGTCAGCTTAGAATCTTAGTTCTACTACATACCTTGTTAAACTATGGGCAGGCTTCTTTTCTGCTTTGTGAGTTACTTTCCTTGTCTATAAGGTGGGATTGATAACTTCACTTCAGAATTAACTGTGGTGACTAATGCAAAGAAAGCCCTAACACAGAGTAGGTACATGGTAAAAAGATGCTTATAAAGAATATTTCTAGGTGAAGAAGGTCATACAAAGAAGGTACTAAAAAAAAAATACGAAAATCAGAGCCTTTCTAGTCCTGCAAAGGAAAGAACCCTTTCATTTAATAAATTTGGTTCTCAATGGCTGCCATGCCAAGCCTTATATTTCTTCTTTTTATGAAATAGGAGATTTTTGGTCATTGACTCAAGAATTTGAGCAACTCTTCTATTGTTATACCCCTATTACCTTTTTAATTTATTCTGATAAAGGCAGGAAAGCACAGTAACCTCTTCCCTCTCTCCCATCTTGGCACTTACTTGGGACATTTCTCCTGCCCGGAAATGTCCTTCCCACTTTTCTTAGCAAACTATCAACCTCCCTCTTTCAAGACTGTTTAAAAGGAGCATAATTCCAAGAGAATCGAATTATGTCTTTGAGTTTTGCAAGTTATGCATTTATAAAAAGTAATATATGGATGTTTCCATTCCATTAACACACAAAAAAATAGCATCTAATTAAACTTTTCCCATTAGGCAGATAATCATATAGTTGTTAAAAATGACTTATAAACCAACAAAGAGATCTCTTAGTAAAAAATGTTAATGTTAAATATTTGAAAAGTCCATTAGGTAACTACAGTTAACTAGATAAAAGACTAAGTGGAGTGTTATTCAGACACTGTATACATAAAGCTCAATGACTCCAACAATTGACACCCCTGATGTTTTTTGCTGCCCATCCACTAAAAAGAAAGCCACTAACTATACCTGTTCTATTCTAACTGAAATCTAGTTATGATATAAGAAGCATAAGAAAAAAATCTGAGCACAGAATAGAAAGTTAGTATGATGTAGAGAAACATAATTTTAAAAGTAATGGGAATTAGTGGGGCAGGGGAAGAACTAAGGCAAAAGGGGAAAGGAAGAAATGGAAACAGTGATATAGAATTAAATAAATATAAATTAAGGCATGAAACAAAATAAAAATATTAGAGTGGCATGGACAATGACATTTAACAATATTTAGGGAACACTTGTTGAGATTTCGAGTAATGTCAGATGTTATGGAGAATGATGAAAGACAAAAAGGAAAAGCCAAAAGATATGGTTCTATTTTCCAAAAACTTATAAAATAGCTGAGGGGGAGAAAAGCATACACATGAAGAAAGTGTTAAAAAAATCATAAGACCAAAAAGAAAATATATGTCCTGAGACACAGCAGATGAAAGGAAAAGGCATGGACTTTGGAGTCACCTAGGTCCCATTCAGACACTGAAGATCTCATAATCTTGTACAGCTCAGGGGACTTAGCTCAGCTAAGTTTTCTCATCTGTAATGTGAAGAGGTTTTACTACATGGTCTGAAAGATACTTTGACTACTCTGATAGAGGAGGTATAGCCCATTATGGATTATTGACAAAGAATATAAGAGAAAATCCCAGGCAAAGCAGAAGTCATGTACAAAAACCCAAAGCTAGAAATGAATCATATGTGAAAGGCAAAACTCAAACCTGTTGGATTGAAATGTGGAGTCAGAGAGAAATAATAGTAACAAGATGGGAAAGAAGGTAGGGACTTGGAGACCAGCTGCTAAATTGAATACAGGGCAACAGCAAAATACACAGGAATAAAATAATGAAGACAGTATTTGAAGAGTGAGTAAAATTATTTTTTAAAGGCAAAAGAAAAAGGTGTGAGAAAGGAAAACAAAAAGCAAAATACAATTAAAAGTAAGAAAAGTAGAAAAATAGCTCTAAGGTTGATAAATAGCAGAGAAAAAAGTAAATAGGAATAAGGAATGGGTAGGTGGTTTAGAAAAGATGGATTAAGGTTAAAATGCAGATAAATCATCAAAGATTTGAGCATTATTTCTGAATTGGACACTTCAGCACTGCATCAAAATGGGCATTTAGGGTCATTTGAAGTGGCCAAGAGAGTTTTGCTTCCCCCAGTGTTTCAGCTGTGAAACTCAAAGCATCTCTAAGAAAGATAAGTGTAAAGAGGAAATTAAATTGTTGAAGTCTGATAAAATACTCTCTTCCTCCTGAGCTCAAAACTAATTAATTGGTCCAAAATTGGACTTCCAGCAGTACTGAATGCAATGCAATTCCTAACAATAATTATTATCTTAGATAACATTTATTGAACCCTTCTATGCACTAGAAACCATGCTGTTTTAAAGTCACTAACTCATTTAGTGATTCTTATGAAAGGATAGAAAAAGATGTAGGTGTTTAGAAATTGTTATTTTATTCTGTTATTTCTTTTCATTTATATACAAAAGTCAACTCTCCTAATAAGGGAGATTATTAAAAAGTCAGGCATTGAGGGTAAAATAATAATCTTCCTGAGTTGTCACCATGCCAGGGTAGAACCTATAGAAGTATCATTATCACCTCACACATGTGAGTCCAAATAAATCCACAGCATTAAAAAGAAATTAGGGAAATGTCAACCTGAAAAGGATTGCAATGCATAAAAGTTAAATGTGGCAATATAATAGAACACAGGCTCTTAAAACCTTCTGTCTCTCCTTTTTATTCTATAAGGTAAACATAATATTACCTGCAGGAGAGAGAGGGAAGGATAGAGGAGGAACAGCTGAGAACAGTTTAGTTCTCATGAGCAGTAAGATAAGGAAACATCATTCATAGGTATAACTAACTAGATAGCCTCTGTAACAACTATGGGAGACAACCTTTCAAAATGCAATGGCTTATTATTGAGGTTTCCTTCTGGTAAAAAAAAAAATAGATAAAAATAAAAATAAAAAATAAAATAAAAACATCTGCAAAGGTATGCCTGGTAGTTCTCTAATTAATGATCAAAAAACATTTACTTCAGCATAATTTCACATTTTCATGTAAGTCTTATTTGATTGTAATTAGCACAGACTACAGAACTTAATTAGGACTAATCATTCCTTAATGCAATCAGAATCCCAGAAGAACAATATAAACAGATTTTTATTGGTATTAGTGATGCAGACTTGTAAAATACAAAGCCAATTAACCTGTAACAATGCTTTTAAAATATAAAATAAAAATAAATTATGGGTGCATTACCAAGTAGTTTCATGAGTACACTAATATAATAACAGAGTTAATAATCAAACCCCACAGGATCAGTCTTCTTTCTTAAGTGCTAAAGACAGCAGTCACAATTGTGATGCACATTAATATATGCTACCTCTTACTGAGATTAAGCATTAAAAGACTTACACAACACTGCAGGTTCTATGACGTCAACACAGCTCCCCAGTTAAATTCTGAAAGATGGGAAATCCACATTTTCTAGATCATGTAAGAAAATTCAGTTTTAAGTTTTAATCATGTAATGTTTTGAAAAGTTAAACTTAGGGAAGAACAGTTGGAGGTAGGGAGGCTTAGTAAACATGTCTGCTTTGCAAACTTCAGAGCATAACAGCAACTGTATTTCCCTTGTTCATTATATCCCAACTCTATGTTCACTCCTTTATCCCTATGAAATTGTTCTGCACTTAGGTATTTCTACTGCAATTTATGAAAAGACAGTAAATGTAATTTGTCTTAACTTAGAACCCTCAAATAAAATTTCTCCACTGAATTGGAACCCACCCTAAAATATCTGAAATATTTCACACAATTTGATTTGGAACTCCAACTGTTCCCCATCCATTTCCAAAAAGTGCCAAACAGAACACGTTAGCAGAGGATGGATTCTCTTGACTGAGCCTGGAAGTAAAATGTAAAAAGTACAAATTGGCACACAACTTCTACTGTACTAAATTACTTCCCAGTTGGAATTTAGTCAGACATTAAGGGGGAGGTGTAATATTTGAAATATGTAATCCAAATAGTATGCTCATATTTCTTAAATATTGTGAGTTTCTCCTCATAATTCTGCAGATTCACAGCAGCTTGCTGGTGAGACAGATGCCAAAGTCATATGCTAGGAGGGTAAGAAAAATACTCTTAGATTTGGTGAATTAAGTAATCCCTTACCTGCTGCCACAATTTTTCAGTATTTCTAGAATAAGTTTAGCCAAGTTCATATTGAGGCACAAAAAGAATAAATCAAAGTCACTCCCATGCTTGAACGAGTAACAAGCTTTCTGACTTAAATCTATTATCCTCCACCATTTTACCCAGCAACTTCCAAGTTTTCCTTGTCTTCAGTCAACAAAGAAGTTCATCACAATCAGCTTTTTACTAAACATAATTTAGCAGAGTCGATTAAAAGAATTCATTAGTAATTTCTAAAAGACTTGTTTATTTGATATAGTTGTGTGGTTTTATTTTTGGTTACCAAGTGTTAGTAATCTCCTTTGTGCCCAGAAGAGTAGGGCAAGATCACAGGACATGGTTTCTGTCACTATGTAATTTCTAATCTTTTCTGAGGAAACACTAAGCTCTCGTAAAATAATGATAATTCTGAAGGCAAAATACAAAAGTCCCTAATCCAAAAATACAGAGAATAGATCATGAAAAGAAAAGAGGTGAGAATGTTTGTCTAAACTCTAACAAGGAGGAGAATCTGAAACAGGACCTTTGCCCATGCTTAAGACTTAGATAAAAGAAAAGCAGGGGGGAAAGAGAGGGAGGAGGGAGGGAGGAGAGAAAGAGAGAGAGTGTGTGGGCAAGCACAGGTGAGCAAGAGTGTGCACGTGTGATTATTTCAAGGAGCATAAAACAGCAGTTGATGACTCCAATGATCATTTCTTTTACCTATCAACAAGTGTCTTTTTAAGTTTATCAAAGCCATTGCTATGTTTCTGCTTTTTGAAATAGCTTTAGACTCAGCACTTGAGAACCTGAAACCTGAACTTCCTATCTTCCTGATAGAAATCACCACCAGCAGTAATCTTGAGGGATCTAAGTAATTTTCAAAAAGCAGGTTTGCACATCGATGCTGGGAAGCCATTCTCTCTATTCTATAGTCATCAAAAACTACTCTCTCACCCTCAAAAGAATGTGTATAACTAGATCAGATTAATTTAATTCATATATTTAGAGCATTTCACCCAAAAGCAGCAGAATAAACATTCTTCTCAAGTGCACATGGCAAATTTTTCAAGATAGACCACATGTTAGGCCACAAAACAAGTCTCAATTAATTTAAGAAGATTGAAATTATATCAAGTATCTCCTCTGACCACAATTATATGAAACGAGAAATCAATTATAAAAAAAAAATCTGAAAAATATGTACCCACATGAAAGCTAAATAACATGCTATTAAACAATGAATGGGTTAATAATGAATCAAGGAAGAAGTCAGATACCTTGAGACAAAAGAAAATCAAAACACAATGACTCAAAATCTGGGATGGAGTAAAAGCAGTTCTAAGAGGGAAAATTCATAGCAATACAGACTTACTTCAAGAAACAAGAGTCATGGGTTGAAATTTATACATGTTAAATGCAAATGTACAAGAAAACATATTCCTATCCCAAAAAAGCAAGGGGAAAAAATGACGTAAATTTGTTAGTAAAGGTATCTTTTTTTGTTTTGTTTTGCTTTTTGTTCTTGTTGCTTTGTATTCTTTCATGAGGTAATCAGTAAGATGTGGCCACAGGGAGAAACAAAGGAGAGACTCAGGGTAAGTACAATGTCTATTATACTTACAGGTCCCAGAGAGACAAAGTCACTCACCCCAAAAGGGGGCCACACAGAAGAATGCCAAGGGAGCAGCTTCAATCAAGCAGATGAGAAATAGAGCAAGGAGCCATGGATGCCTTTACTGGGGGTCAGGGTGGGGTACAAAAAAAAAAGAGTGTGAGGGGATTTCATTGGTGCACTTGAATGTCACTGGGTTACAGCTAGGGAAGAGTAGGAAGGAGAACTTGTGGCAGAGGCCTGCCTCATCCCACTGATGTACCTAGTTACCTGGGTGGGGAGCTCACAGTCCAGTGATGGAGATGTTGAGACAGCAGAAAAGTATGAAATTTTAAAAGTTATAAGACAGGTCTTTAACTCTCTTCCTGTTTATAAGATTATTTTAGAAAGTAAATGCTGCCTTTTAAGGATAAATTATAGGCTTTCAAGATTTCTAATGCTTCCTTTTACCAAAATGACGTCTTAAGAGTAGCAGAAAGTTGAAGTGGTGCCATGGCAATTAGGTGGGGCTCTTGATTTTTGTGTGTCTTCAGGCAATGTCTTCTGCTGCTCTAGCTTACCCTGAGTACCTTGTGAAGTTCTCTGTTAAGGTGTGACTGTTGAATTCCTTGCTTTTTGTCCTACCTCATCCAGGTCAGTTCTCATCCCTAGTGCTAGGGAACCCTCTGTCTCTTAGCCATGTCCTGCAACTTAACCTTAGCTTAAGCACTGCACCCTACTGACTATATGGTACCAGAATTTGAGTTCAGTTTCCTACTACCTTCCCAAAAGTTCAGCAGGAAACATCTGAATCACTTCCAGGACAAAAAGCAACCCGGTTAGGCAAGGAGTCACTGACTCGGGTCCTCTCTGTGACTAAGCATTTTTATTTTGCTAGGACTGGAGGGAGGAAACTAGGACTTAAGTGTCAGATCATTCACCTCTCTTCTTCTACTCTGAGAGACTTGAGGGCTTTATCGTAGCCTCTTTCATCTTCTGGTGGTATCTGTGTGCCTGCTTTGCATTTTTCAAAGTGACTGGAGCAGAAAATCAAAGAATGAAAGTAGTAAACGACATTGGTTTAATATTTTTAAAATATTATGCTCACTAGGTCTAGGTTATGACAGCATGAATACAAAGTTAAGAACAGAACTTGTATAAGATATTTTATACTTTAATTCTCAATTAAACAAATCTCTAAAGCATGTGGATTTTGTCTTACATTTGCACTCTAGTATTAGAAGAATAAAGTAAATGTCAATGAAACAATATGTAAGTAGGCTTTTGACTAAAGAAAGAAAGAGAAAAATTAAGATGAGGAGATAAAAGAGAAGAAACAGGAAAAAGAAAATAGAAGCAGCTTTCCACACCAGGGATATTCTCAGCTTGACACAGACTAATCTAACATAGTCTGTTTTATTTCTCAACATTATAATAACCCTTGACACTGACCATGACTAGGGTGGTACTCGAAAAAGATCCTGAATCTAAAGAGCTATCATTTATATTATTAGACTCTGTTTCCAAGGATAAGAGTAGACACAATAACATTAGAGATTTTCAACAAGTATGTAAGAAAACATATTTTCCATCACTACTTAAAAAATGAATTCAATAAAGACAACCCAAGTCCCAATCACTCTGGTTTGCAAAAATTCAATCATAAATGTTTTCAAATTAGTTCAACATCAGAGAAAGTACAATATTTCATTAATAAAGTAAAAAGACAGCTCTTTCAATCATTTGTTAGACGTATTTGTTTTGACATCAACATGCTCTTTCCAAGAGTTCCCAATAAATATTGATTGATTAATGATGAGATTATTTTAGTAAAAGCACAAATTCATGTCTTTAGTATTTCTAAATCACATGCTAAAAATACAGTCTGACACATTTATTAATAATATAAAATAGTTTTGATGCATTTTCTATTGAATCATAAAGTAACTTTTTCTTGTCTGCTAGTCTTGCGCACAGACAGATCAGCAAAAACAGAAATTAATGCTACAGCAGCATCTATGCAGAAATGTCAACACACACAGGATTAATACATTAAAAAAATCACTGTAACTTCAAATAATGCTATTGCATCTTTAAATTATATGTTGCTTTTCAGAGATACAAAACATTATGTGAGATGAAGCAAACAAATAAACAACAAAAGGATGATTCCTTAAAATCTTTAGGAGAAAAATCAGTTGGTGGATCAAGGAATGTAGGTTAAAAAAAATTCTAACATGGGACATACCACTATTGATTCTGATCCCAATAATGACATGTATTCCCTCCTCATTCCACTGACCTATAAATAATACCTAGCATTAAACATGAATAGCCTGGAGAAAATTGCCTCAATATGGCTTGTAGAATTCTAGCTTCAACAAGTTTCTCTCAATTTTCTCTCTAAAATGAGGACAAAAAAAATGCAGGTAACAACCATCATTCTTCCTTAGCGAGGTCTGAATGAGACTTTTTTCTCCTTAAGATGATGAAGTTACAAGATTTAATTATTTGACAATACATATTGTTCTTTTCCCAAGTTAGAGGAAAATGATGGCTTCAATGTTGATTCACATCACACTTCCCCTTAGGTGGGGTCATCCTACTTAAAATAACAGAAACATCATTGGACTAGTTCAAATTAAAAATAGGTACTTATTGGAAAAATCAGGAGAACAGAATAGAAATATAAGTAGGAAGAAGACCTTGGTCTCAAAGAAGCAAGAGATGAGGTAGTGTCAATATTCCCTTCATTTATCAGGGAGGCAGACTTGCTGGTCTCTGCCTCTCTCTGAGTTCTGGCTCTACTACTCTCAATCTGTCCATCATTCCTACTCTAACCTCCAATCCCATCTCAGCTATTGTCGTTCGGTTGGTATATGACATTCGATATCCATTGGCAAATGTCCATTTCCCACTCCTGATTACGGTTGCCACCACAGTTTGCTCTAAGAAAGCCATTCACAGCAATGAAGTTCTAAGTTGGGTAGGACTGATCCTCCCCCTCTGCTCCAGGTGCAAGGTTTTAATTGCTTGAGTTGTTTGTTGATAAGAGTAACACATTGCTCTAAAAAATTTAGCTAACTTGTTAGAAAGACTCCAGGGGACAAATGGGTCTTGGGAATAATACAGAGTCAGACTAGCTCAGTCATTATGAAAGCACATGCTCTATCTGAAAGTCCCCAAATCAAACAACACTTATCAACCTGTATTCCAAATAGGAATATCATACAAAAATGACTATTTTCTTACTTCCTGGAAAATGTAGACACTATTTGCTGCTTAGGAAATTTCATGCATAGGGCTGTCTGTATTCATTCTTTAAGGAGTATGATCTATTTTGGAGTCTTGGTACTGATGTGTATTATTTCTATAATCTGGAGCAAGTTGTTTAAACTTTATATACATGTTTGTGTAGAGGGGTATATTTTCCCTTCTCTAAAATGGTTCCTTAATACTATACTAGATCGTTGTTGAGACTGAAAGAGATGACAAAAGCAAAATGCCTCAGAACTCAGCACCAGGAACTATCAATATATGCTGTTTCTATTCTCAAGCTACAATCCAAAGTCTTTACAAACCTCTCCAAATTCTTTCTTACAAAATAAGCAGTGTAAATCTCTTACCTTATTCAATTATGGAGTTTCCTCCAAATCTACTGACACATCAAAATACCCTCTTACAAAAATCTTTTCTGATAAAGGCAAGGAGTCTGTGATGTAGCAATGGCCGAGTTGATCTTAAAGTGGGAACATAATTGAAATGACAGAGGCATGTGGAAAACAATTATCTCTGCTATCCTCCCCACTCATCATCTCAGAAAATATACTTACCTAATTGTCCTCAGTAATGTGTAAGTATACATATATACACATATATAAATGTATATGTATACATTCATCATGAGCACTTAAGGTGATTCATATTCTCTCCCTCCCCCCCTCATACACATACACACATACACACAGATACACACACACACAAATAATAATGCTACCTTTGTCAATGGAAGTCTTCTAGTATTCATACATCTCTCTGTGTCAGAGATCTCCTACTAAATTTGACTTATATGCTTAACCTGGTCAGCAAATGTGTTTCATTTGGCCTAAGTATATTTGGGCCACATAATATTTTAAATGTGTATTAATTATCTACTCATTTAAACTTTTGACAATGTCACATGAACATTCATGCACACCTACTATGGAGTTATGTTGATCCCTCACAGTGGGACTGAATCTCCATATGGTAACCTGTCTGCTTTAGACAGAGCTCAAGTTCTCCATTATACTAAAGATTCTATTGTGGACTACTATATTCCTGACCATGAGGCTAATATTACTTTTATTTTTCATATTACACTGGCTTGCTTCTCATTCACTTTACTTCATTTCCCATATTGACATTTCATATTGTGAACTCTAGACTGTTTTTTTTACTCATTTCAGTGTCATTCAGATTTTAGATTCTTGAGGGGAGGGAGCACATTGAATTGACTTGCTTTTTATACTGTCTAAAAGTGTCACATTCAAATGGAGATGTCTACTAAATGTCTGACATTAATGACGACAGTGATACAAGCACTAGATGATTTGTTCTTATATATACCTGAAACATCTAAAGCATCTTCTTAGTTGCAAAGGCCTGTTCTGACAACCATTGATTATTCATAGTCTGCTTTTTCAGTTTATGAATCATTCAGGTCGATTTCTCTTCATTTTGCCTGCTACCTGATTGCCTCTGCCTATCTCTTCTAGTGCAAGAGCATGAGCAGAGAGATGAAGAAATTCTGATTCCACTATTGATGAGGGAAAAGATAGAAGTAATGGCTTAAAAAGATAGCAAAGAATTTAGGATTTAATTTTGTTCTCGCTATTTGACAGATCTTCAGATAATCCAAAATTTGACAAATGTGTGTTATAGCAGATGCTGTCAATGGCCCTTGTGCTGTTCTGGGACCATTTTATGTGCTGGTAACAGGCTGATTTCCAATCAGCAATAGCTGACCTTTGTTCTTGAAATTATGGGAAGGTGAGTTGCCCAGATGTGCTACTGCATGGCAGACCAGAAGTTTCAAGGAGTTAACACCCCAAGGGGAAGAGAAGTCTTCAACAAATGTCTTGAGACCTAGTATGCAGTTAACTGTCCTACCTCCTCACCTCTCAGTTGTGTGTTTTGCAATATTTCTCAGAGTCTGCCCTCTGTGTCAAGCTGCAGGCATCCACTGTAATGCTGGTTTAATAAATCACTTTTATTGGTTACATTCCCTTTTCTGCATCATTTCCCTCTCCCCATGGGTTTTTCCTGTCCTTCCCAAGCAAACTTCTTGAACTTAATTCTGATCTCCAGATCTGCTGCCAGGAGATCCCATGATAATGGAATGGATGGATATATATATCAGACTACTGGAGAAACAAACAACTAAATTGGTTCACATGATTTTCACAAAACCAAATCATACTTTAAGATGAAAACTCCTTCATATCAGTTACAGCTTTCAATCAGTAAAAGTTTTGCCAGAGAACAAATTTTATATACCATACTTTAGTCATTTAAGATAAGTCTTGATAATAACTTGAGAAGATCGTTGTGAAACAAAGACAGTTTACTCAAGCTTTTTATCTTGGTTGACTTAAAATGTCTTCTTATTGCTATATCAATCAACTAAATGATTTTTTCCAAGTCTAAAATAAAATTATATGTTGGTGTGTTGGGCAAGAGAGACAATGAGAATAAAATTTTAATTTGTTTTTATGGACACGACTTTGTAGCTTAGGTGACTGCTGAAGAGGAAGGACTCTGTAATTTTCATTATGGTAAAGCAACTAAAGGAGGAGGCAGAAGCCAAATAAGAAATTTTGTTTTAGATAAGCTTCTGAAAATTGTGAAAACCAAACAGTTGTGGTTTGGCATTCAAAGTTTATGGACCTGAGTTCCAAAATACCCTTGACAAATTTAATTTGGCCTTTGGGTAGTGGTGAGGAAATAAGAGAATTTGAAGGAAAGAAATGAGGCAGAAAAAAAATTAATGGGATGAAAGAACTGGCTATGGAGACAGAATGCAAACAATAAAGCTAAGAAGAATTTTTAATTTTTGCCACCTTATAAATAAACAAAATGGAGGGGCTTATAAACAAACTGATGCAGTGCACTCGATTTATGCAAGTCTTCCAGCTACTCAGAGATGTATTGGGATTCACCTAGCTTCCATTTAGTTTTTCGCTGCTCTGGAGCCAGTCATACAAGTACGGAAGTCAAAAGTATTGCACACACAGGCACGTTACTGACTGCCAAAGACACAAAAGTAACCAAAAGACAGACATTTCTTTTGCAAATATATCATTTAACCAATCCATCTCCAGATTTTGATCAACCTTCACTATATCTTACTCACATTATCAGAGAAGTTTATTATTCATGTGACTGAAATATTTTTTACTTACCTCTATCATAGCAGTTATGTTAGGATAATTTTTATGTGTTCTTTCTGACTAAATGGTGAGTGATTTGAGATCTGGGATCCTATCTTGTTCTATTTTAATATCACCAGAACCCAGCACTGCACTTAGCCCATAGTTACTGCTCAAAAAAACCTCGAGTTAACATGCTAAATTATATACCTAGAACTTTCTGATAAGGTAAAAAGTACAGCCTTTCTATTGAATCCCATATTTGTTCGGACTCCTTATATTTAACATATAACCATCTTCCTTTTTCAATTTTAATTTTTTGGTATTCAACTGCTCCAACAGAGATGAAGTGATAGTTTCAATCTCTTTCCCACATCTGATTCTCCTAATTTACCTTCTGATTTGTGTTATAAAATCACCTCATTTGTCACACTATGCATTGTTATGCTTCTGAATATTTTTCTATTCAAGGAATCTTAATTTGTGGAAATGCTCAATGCTCAGAAGAAATGCCATTGGCCAGGTACCATGGTGTATTCTAATCAGTATTTTCATCTCAAACACAGTATTAGAGGGGGAAGAGCAAACTGTAAATATTTCCCTGGTTCCTCAATTTAATGCATTTAATATGGAAAGCTGTTGAGAACTTGTCCACCGTTACAGCAAATGTCCTATGAAATAAGGCCATTTCCCCCCATGTTTTGCAAAGCACCTCCATCACGAGTAATTAGTGTCAATAACAGTGTTGCTTGCCCCACTTTCTGGTGCAGTCCATCTGCTGACTGTCCTGTAATACCCTTAGACAGTCTCAGGTTCATCCGCTCCCTGCCTTGCTATTCCCGCCTACGGTTCTGTCCATCTGCTGTCTTCATCGCTCTGACCTTTTAAAGTCCTGTTGATTTGCTGACTCTCTGCCACCCTTGCTAAGGCATCTGAACACCCTGAGCTGACACAATGAATGATCTACTCCAACAGCCTGTCCTATTAGCTCAGGCCTCTTTGTCCATCGACCAATCCATCTAACCCTTACATTACAGAATACTAAAATGAGTACATTTGATGAGAATATAAACCAGATTGGATGTTAGTAGAAGGAGCCATTCATAATAAACCTGGAGTCCTAAGTTCTACTCTTGGCTGTCATTAACTAGATGTGTAAACTTAAACAAGTCACTGATTTTCCCATTGATCTCAGTTGCCTTAATTCTAAAATGAGGTGATTGTGCAATATTATGTCTAAGAAACTTTCTAACTCAATGATTTAAAGTCATCCTCACTTTAGGTAAGCCAATTCTATGAGGACTCTTCAAAAAAAGAAATAAAGCAGAAGATACATCATTAACAAGGCAGATGCACAATGACGATAGAAAGCATCATGTTAATAAGAATCAACATGTTTGAAACTACCAGGAGGCATTATGACCCTAATATAAGCCACTATCATCATGTCCTCCAAGGTGATTTCCCAGCTCTCTCCCATGACTCCTAGATTCCATTTTACATGAAGCACTTACAATTACATGGATTAAATGTAAATCAGATCATACTAGAACCTCTCCTCCACAGCTTCCTATTGCAATTAGAATAAATTCCAAATTCTTTTCAATGGGCCCTAGACTCTCTGACCTCATCTTGGATGATTCTCTCCCTTCTTAAATGGTACCTACACCAATCTTTCTTTGGTCTTTTAAACACCAACCTCATGCCCATCGACTTCTGGCAATTGCTACACTGTCTGCTTGGAATGCCTGTCTAGCACATCTTCACATAGCTGGCTCCCTGTGTAACTACAGTCTCAGCTAAAATGTCCATATCCTCATAGAGGCTTTCTCCCAATCACACTATCTATATGAATCCCATCAACCTGCATCACTCATTATTTTTCTAGTACAACTTTGATTGCTTTGATTTCTTTCTATTATTGATCTCTGCCTAAATTTACCTTATTTATTTGTTTATTATTTCTCTCCCCCTAGTAAAATAAAGTTTGGGGGAATAAGAACATTGTTTTTCTTATTCACACTGTTGTCCCTATCACCTATAACAATGCTCAGAATGAAAAATTCTTGTTCAATAGATGAATGAAAGAAGGGACAGTTATCAGGGTAGCGAAGCCTTCTTGGAGATTTTAAATGGCAGACTTGATTTTAAATGAGCAGCAGTAAAATACATTTTCAATGGAAAACAAAGAATATGGCACCATTGCCTCTAAATCTGCCAAGAGAGTTGAGAAACGTCTTTAAAAAAACAGTTTGAGAGGCATCTAAAAATGGCATAAATGATAAGGGCTTTGTTCGTGCCTCTTGTGACCACACAGAGTTAGGATGGAAACGCAATCAAACAGCAAGCAAAGTCACCTGGGATCTAGATGAAGAGAAGCACTATAGGGAGAGAAATAAGAAATCAACTGGCAATGGTAGAAGGTAGGAGGGGGCAAAGATGCGAGGCTGCCCGGTCCCTCGCAGCTGAGTAGGACAGAGGCTGCTGCAGCTGCAGACACCTCTTAAAGGGGCTGTGTCCACAAGTGGACTTTTTGAGGTGATGGACCTGCTCATTCTGAGCACCAGCGCTAGGTAGGCTGGCTACTCAGGACACACCAGAAACTTACCAGGAAACACTGAGTTGTCAGAGTGAGGGCCGGAGGCCACACTTTCTCCTGGGCAGAAGTGCTAGTGGTATCCATTGTTCCTCTGTAAGCCCTCCCCTCTCCTGGTGTGTGAACACAGTGCTGCCTTAGCTGAGACATCATGGAACTAGATAACAGAGGTTGCTCCAGCCAGAGGATTCAATGAAACTCCACCTCCCACAACTCACCACCCTACCCAAGCCACAACCAGTTGTATCCTTGGTGAGTTTAGTGCTTCTTACTGAGCCAACCCCAAGGCTCACACTGGTGGTAGCTGCCTCATTTTCTGGCGTGGCCTCTTGAGGTAACTATAAGCACAGTTTCTATGGATTACTTGCTGAGTCTTAACAGGTGGCCCCAGAGGAGCACAGGCTGGGACTAAACTTATCTGCAGCTGAATCCCTCTCAGAACTGTGCCACTGGACACCTACTATACAAAGCCATGCTAATAAGACTGGGAGACTTAGGAGCTTTGTTTAGTACATAGAAACAGACACAGAAAGGCAGCTAAAATGGGAAGACAAAGAAACAGAAACCATATGAGAGAACAAAACAGAGATCCAGGAATAATGGAGTCAAGCAATCTAAAAAATGCAGAGTTTAAAACACTAGTTATAAAGATGCTCAATGAACTTAGGGAACATGTAGATGAATTCAGTGAGAACTTTAACAAAGAGATTAAAAAAAACACACACACACAAAAATGGAAATGGAAATTATAAAAGGAAACCAGTGAGAAATGAAGAACAAATTATCTGAGATGAAAAGTAGATTAGAGGGAATCAACAGAGTGGATGAAGAAGAGGATCGAACCACCAATATAAAGAATGCGAAAGCCAAGGACACTCAATCAGAATGACAAGAAAAAAAGCCAAGACTATAATAACAATTTAAGGAGCCTATGGGATAAAATTAAATGCAAAATTGTCCATGTCTTAGGGGTACCTTAAGGGGAACAAGAAGTTGAAGAGCTATTTGAAGAAATAATAATGGAAAAGTTCCCTAATCTAGTGAAGAAAATAGACATACAATCTCAGGAAGCTCAGAGAGTCCAAAAAAAGATGAACCCAAAGAGGCCCCCACCAAGACACATTCTAATTAAAGTGCTAGAGGTTAAAGACAAAGAGAGAACCTTAAAAGCAGCAAGAGAAAAGCAGCTAGTTACCTACAAAGGAACACCCATAAGAATGGCAGTGGATTTCTCAAAAGAAACTATGCAGGACAGAAGGGCTTGGCACAAAATATTCAACATGATGAAAACTCAGGATCTAAAACCAAGAATACTTTATCCAGCAAAGCTATAATTTAGAGTCAAAGGACAGATAAAGAGCTCCTCAGACAAAAATAAGCTAAAGGAATTTATCAGCACCAAGCCAGCATTATAAGAAATGTTGGAAGGATCTCTTTAAGAAGAAAAATTATGAACAAAAGTATGAATAAAGAATGGTAATAACTATATTCCTATCGACAAGTACCTCAAATGGAAAAGAATTAAGTGCTCCAATCAAAAGATAGAGTGGTTGGATGGTTAAGAAAAGAAGACACTTACATATGTTGTCTATAAGAGATCCACTTCAGATTAAAAGATACACACAGACTAAAAGAAAGAAGATAGAAAATATATTGCCTTGATGGAACTAGAGGGCATTGCACTGAATAAAGTTAGTCAGATAGAGAAAGGCAAATACCACATGATTTCATGTACATGTGGAATCAAAAGAACAAAATAAACAACAACAGCAACAGAAACAAACTCATAGATACAGAGAATATTTTGAGGGCTACTAGATGAGAGGGGAGCTCAGGGGATGGTGAAAAAGGGCAAAGGGATTAAGAAGTACACATGGATAGTTACAAAATAGTCATGGAGATATAAAATATTTCATAAGGAAAACAGTCAACAATGTTGTAATAAATATGTAAGGAGGAATACGGGTATTCGATTTAGTGGGGTGACCACTTAGTTATGCAGATCTCTAATCACTATGCTGTACAACTGAAACTATTATATTATTGTATGCTATATTTGAAACTTAATTAAAACTATAATTTGAAACTACAATTTAAAAAACCTATTGAATTGTACAATGTAAATATGAGCAACTAATTGTCTATCATACTTTAATAAAGCTGGGGCGGGGGGTAGAATAAATTGAAAAAAAAAATAGTTTGAGTTTGTTTAAGTCTTTCTCTGGCCCACAGCATGACCTCAGGTGATCTTGAGAAGACTGGCCACCACTGATATGTGAGTAAAAACTCACATGCCCAAAGTCAGAAATCCATGAAAGCCTTCTCAATGTTATTGACAAGTTTCTTTGGAAAATACCAATACTTTCAGAGGGTGAGGACAAAGTTATCTCAAATGCAGCCACTTCAAGGACAGTCTTCCCTCAAAGCTCTTCAGATGTGGAACCAGTTTATTTACACACCCGTGGAGACCAAACTTCCCAAGTAAGATCACTGAGATCACATTCAGGCCACAGAAAGAACACCTCAAATTACTTTTTAAAGAAGTTTCTCAACTATCTCTAGCAGTTTAGGTACTGTTTCTCCCATTGCCCAAGGATACTCTTTTACATAATAGGTAAAAATCAAAACTTTTACAAAATTAGCACTGTAGTGCCTGGTTTCATATTTAGCATTTCTACCCACCTATGAGACTAAAAACACCAAAATCCAACCTAACAACTTCTTTTTTCATTTCCTTAAAATAAAGTTTTTGGAAGATCTGTAGAGATCTAAAGAAGGGGAACTGGTCTGTGGCCTGTTAGGAACTGGGCCACACAGCAGGAGGTGAGCGGCGGGCCAGGGATGAAGCTTCATCTGTATTTGCAGTGGCTTCCCAGTGCTAGCATTACCGCCCCAGCTCCACCTCAGATCATCAGGTTTTACAGTCTCACAGGAGCACCAGTCTCTGGTGCCAAAAAAGTTGGGGACCACTGAATTCTCTAGTACATTAGTAGCTACCTGGGACTAAAAGTAGGAAAGGGGATTAACTACAAAAAGATTCCAATGATCTTACCAACAACCTTACTGGGTGGTAAACATGTTCTAAAATTGGATTTTTGTAATGGTTGAACAACTCAGTAAATTTACCAAAAATTATTAAATTGTATACTTAAAAGTGGTGAATTTTATGGAACAGAATTATATCTCAATAAGGTTTTTCTTAAATGAAGTCTTTGTATCTAACCAGCTGAGTTCCTCTTTCAATTTCAAGGGACATGTCTACTCCATGTAAAAACGAATTTTTCTCTTACTCAACCTAACTTTAGGATCTGGGGAATTCTCCACTTGATAGTATTGCCAGAAGTACCCAGAAGAGGTCGCTTCCACTCCAAAACTAATGTGCCCTTTCTTTTTTATGCTTTTTGGCAAACAGAAAGTGACTACATGGAAAATATTTGACACATATTCTACTCTGGATCAAATACAAAAGGACACAATTACTAAGTTATGTGAAATGTTGATAGAATAATCCAAACTAAGCTAAAATGACACTAGTCTTAAGCTTAAGTCAGAAGTCTGTGTTGTGCGGTGGAAAGGCTGGTAAGAATGACAGGTTTTCATGCCTTTCTCAGCAACCCCCTTCCCAACTTGATGTTATGACTCTCCATGGCCGCCTCATCCCTATCTTCACGAAGTAAAAATATGATCATTATTTCTCACCTTTAACCCATCCCCTCATGCCTGACATCTTGTCTATGTGGTTCCTATTCCATTTATAACTAACTTTTGATTCATTTTTCACTCTACTTTTTACATTTTTAAAAAGGCACTAAAAAAATTAATAGTCCTGGTGGTTTTCCATCATGGAATTGCTATAGGTGTGGCATACTTTTCCAAAAAGGACACACCAATCTTAGATTCTGTAGCAGTCACAGTCATTGACCTGGCTAAGCAATTTTACCGAATCAAAAGAAGGCTCTCTTTTATTTGCTCTAGCATATATTCTGAATGCTAAATGGGACAGACCTAGGTATGACACATATTGCAATGTTGCTTAAATGACTGTGAATCTAAGTGTTCTCATCTGAGAAATGGAGGTATTGATAACTACCTTTCTGTATTTCTGACAGATAGGGAGATAACACCATTGTGCTGTCACAAAGTGGAAGCTGAATTTAAGGGAATTAAATAACTCATAGTCAACATTTTTGCTGCTACCAACATTTCTGGACTCTGCAATGTCACCAAGTTATTCCCAAAACCCTCTAGACAAATCTTTAGTGTATCAAAACAGCATTGGTCTTGCTTCCAAAATTATAAGCTGTCCTTAGTGTCATAGTTTCTTACCGGTGGGAGCTGACAAAGTGACAGAAATAAACTTTCTGGGATGATGGTTTACAAAGGCATACCTGCTTCTATTGGCAGGAATAGTTATCTATCTGTGATTCATGTTCTTAAATAATGTACACTAATCTGACTCTAAAAAAATCATGTCAACCCTAGTGTTGTTTGATGTTTCCTTAAGAAACCCAAGAGAGCATTTCGATTATCTTTATATTTATAAGCCTATTCCACAGACAAGTTCATTTCACACCCTTTATAGCTAGACTATTCTGTAAGATGAGATGGGCAGATAATACCTATGGAAATGGAAGAACACAAACCTTATGGCACTTATTGTCTACGTGGTAATTCATCACAGACTTTCTTGTTGATGCTTATGGAATGCTTCCTCTTTAAAGAAAAATCTTACTTTATAGCCTTTTGTGTCATATTTTCCCATCTGAGGGTTACTACCTTAAAGGCAGAAACTAAGCTTATGCTTTGCATCTTGCAAAACACTTCAGCTAGCAAAGTCAGTGTCCAAAGAATCTTCATTGATTTACAGGTAGAAACTTCCCATTCTACCTGGCTGTGCTACATACTTATCACACTCATGAAGTTAATGGTAGCAGACTGTAGGTTGATGAAAAAAAGAACTTAACACATTATATTCACCAAATCATGTATATCATAGTATTTTTTATTCTAACGGCACATTTCTCATTTCTCCGCCATAGCTTTTAAACAGGTAGTCCATACTATGTTACAGTTAGCAGTTTGTGTGTCTATCTACCTAACTAGGTTGTGAGTTCCTTGAGAATAAAATGGAGTCACATTCATCTTAGTATCCCCAAAACCTCAGCCAGCACCTCATGCATAGTGGCTCTCAAGAGCTCTGTCAGAGCCAGACATTGTGATAGGTTAGACAACAAATGAATAAGACAAAGTCCTCATTGTCATGGAGCTCACTGGCCAGTAAGAAGGAGAGTGAGTTAAATGAATGATTTCAAGATGACACAAGAAGTGCTATAATATAGGCAGCCTACAAACTCGAGTGGGCAAAGAAGGCTCCTACTCAGATTGGAGGAATCAGGCAGGGTTTTTCAGGTAAGTTGATAATGAAGAGAAAATATATTGAGTGAACAAATAGAAAGTACTTGTTTGAGATTTACAAAACTGAATTCAGCATAAAGATATGGCATTGGTGACAATCAAAAAGAACCCAGGCTTCTACAAGCCATACTGCAGAGTGAGTGAGAATACTCAATGCCAAAGAGCTCCCTGAGAAAGGATACATAGTTACTCTCAGAAGAAAAATGGCTAGAACAGAATTAACTAAAAGTAGAGTT
Source organism: Eidolon dupreanum (assembly GCA_028627145.1). NCBI lineage: Eukaryota > Metazoa > Chordata > Mammalia > Chiroptera > Pteropodidae > Eidolon > Eidolon dupreanum. The sequence continues at coordinate 97,415,906 of CM053503.1, read as the reverse complement.
AATAATAAAGCAAAAAGAAAAAGTCATTCATATAGATTATCTAAGTGATCAAAAATTTTGCTAAGTTTGATTCTCATAACTATATATGCACACACTGTAGGGCCCACATTAACATGCAGGCCTGCCCCTTCCTGTCTGATACATTACTCTTTTCCATCTTCTCATATCCTGTTCTGGGTGGGTAAAACTGGAATCCTCAGCTCCAACACTTGCCATCACTTCAAAGTTAAGGTCATCAAGAGAAAATCTTTTTTGTCCTATGTAGTTGTAGCACTGGTAAAGACATATTTTATCTTGTTTGTAGACCAGTACATTTGTAGAGCTTTCATTTTTGTTTAGAGCTGGGGTACACTGCTGTCTCTGAACACTACAAACCACCTGGCAATCCTCACACAGGAAGAAATTTTGCCAACTCCTCAGATCAAGTCTCTAGAGCTCACTGTATAAGATGAGCTACAAAGAAAGTTATTTAAAAATTAAATTTGGATTTATGTAAGTGACTTTTTTCGCTATAATAGAGATAGAAAATAAATTGTTCCAAGTTTATTTTTCAGTTCAGTATTAATTTATTCATATGTATAGTCTCATTTTGGGGTTATAAGAAAAAAATTGATAATTTATATTTTAAAATAAAAATTATTTTGGAGAATGAATCTATGGATTTCATCCAAAAAGAGGTCAAATATATACCATACTTTTTTTCTAAAGAAGATACTTTAAAATCTAAATTGTATATGTATTCTCAATAGAAAGAAAATTTTAATAAAAAATAAAGATATTTAATCACATTTCCTTCATGTCTAAAAAAACAAAATTGATTTATTTATTTTCCCCTTGTTATAGCAAGTTTATGAGTATACAACTATTTTTCATGAAACCAGCTATGAAGACAGAGGGGCATATATTAACTGAACTAATTGACCACCTTAGAAAAGTTTGGGAAACATTTCGAAAATATGCAAGATTACTTAAAATTATTTTGTTACTCTCAAAATATTTTTAAAAGGTAGATTAATGGTAATTATACCTTTTTAGGTTATGCACTTATATTCCTATGTAACATTATTTTTCTATTTTGGTGTACCCACATGCACACATTTAAATAAATAACAAATAATGATATTGAGCAATGGAGACAAATTAATCTACATGATGTAGAGTAAACCATATAAAACAGAATATTCTTTTACTGAATTATTTACTTCATCTGTCTAGCTCATTATACTTTTGATCTGAATGGTATGACAGATCCAATTGATCATTTCCCAATCAATTCAGGCATTTAGCAATAGTAGCCAACTCTTATGCAACTGATCATTGTCCATGCCATTTTGCTGTTACCAAGGTGTGTAAATTCAGTCATTTTGATCAGCCTAACAAATCACACACTTCCTGTAACAGTACAACAATCTGATCGACTGCTCAGTGATTAACATTTTTATCTCTGAGACTAAATAAACGGGTAAATTGTCTATTCAGGGACAGCCTGGAAAGAGAGGCTTTTAAAATTCAGGGTAGTCAAATACGTGGTGACATTAAAAAATTATAAATAGTACAATTTTTATTTAAAAAAATAAAATAAAATAAAATAAAATAAAAACTCAAGGTATAGGTTCCACTTATTTACCAATTATTTCTCAGCCCAAGCCCACATCCTCTATATTGTTTTGTTTTCCTGGGGCTGGAAGTCTGAAAACTACATAAATTTCTCAGATTCCCTTGACAGCTGCCTTCTGCTTAGCTTCTGTCACAAAGAGGCGCTGATGGAAGATGAGAAAAACATAAAAAAGAGAAGAAGACAGCTAAGGCTCTCTCTGTTTTCAGTCATATCAGTACCCTTCCAGCAGTGGTGGACATCTCTAACTTCCTCTCCCTTTGACATCTGAGTAGCAGCCCCAAGGTACACCTGAAGAACTGAGATCAGCCTTGTAGGGCTCTCTCAAAAGTCCTAACCTGGTGGATGGTGACTCTCAGAGTTACCAGTCCTAGCCTTGTAATGGTCACTCTTTGAGTTCTTTGATTCTCATAGCACCACCTCTTCCCTTTGCTATCCCAGCCTTAGGTGTAATAGCCACTTTCTACAATTATCAAATTCTGGGTTATTTCTTTGATCAATACCTACATTAAATTTATTCTGGTTTAAATGCCTACAACATTTTCTGTTTGTTCAGTGGACCCTGATTGACATGCTATATAATATATTATAAAATAACAATTATTTACGATAGACAAAGTAAGACATAATCTGGTTTGAACTCATATTTGCCATAAGACTGTGTGAATTTGGAAAAAAACACATAACCTCTAAGCCTCTGTCCACTGATATGAATTTTATGTAATAGCAATATCTATTTAAGAGGTTGTTTTATTATCATTATTATTATTACTATTCCTATTACTTGTTTTGGTGAGGTTAAAAGAAATGATGCAGGCTAATCCTTCAGACTAGTTTCTGGCATGTGATAAAAACTCAGCAGATGATTACACTATTATTTTCATTATTACTATCCACCAAATGCAGCATAATACCCATTGTAGCTAGGTGACTGATGGTGCCTATTTGCAAAACATAGCTAGAGAAAAAACGTAATCAAATTCTAAGAAACCATAACTCTAAAACTATGATATTACATAAACCCTTGTACAAAGCATCACAGAAAGAGACTTGTCTACATTAATTCTTTAAATCTTTTTTTTTTCAATTTTATTAAATTTATTGGGGTAATGCTGGTTAATAAAATTACATAGACTTCAAGTATACAATTCTATAATACACCATCTGTATATTGCATTGTGTGTTCACCACCCAAAATCAATCATATATATATATTTACCATGTATTTTACTACCTTTATAAATTATAAAATTTCCACTCAAAATGAACTTCAGTATTTTGAGTTCCTAAATGAGAAAATTTTACCTAAGAAAGTTATGTTCATCCATTTACATATATCTCAATACTAACTGTAATGTATAAAACTTTTAATAAAAGTAAAATAGCACATTTTGAAGCAAACCATATAAAAGTATTTTGAATCATAAGAATACTAAAATTCTATAGATATAACAACAGATAATGCAAGGAACAAATAATTATTAATAAAAGGATGAAAATATATGTTCAGATGAATACTCATTAAATTCTTAAAGAAACCATAATGAAAAAAAAGAGCATAACCTGAATTATTACTTAATCACTTCCATTTAGTCTAACTTTTATTAAAGTATAAAGTTCTTTTGAAACATGTGGTTATACAAAGCATTAGCTCATTGTACTTTAGTTTTAAAATACTGTTTCCATAACCCATACAAGTCATTAAGAATAAAATATCTGCCTTCATCAAAACTCCACATACTAACTTATATTCTCCAGAATGCCAGAGTTCAAAAATATTATCCTAAATATTAAAACTCAAGAGTGCTATTTTAATTAACTTAATTATGCAAAACACCAAATGCAAGAATGTACTAACAAACCAGCAGTTTAAAACAGATGGGTAATTACAACAGCTTGCCACAGATGGCATAGCAGTACAATGTATTTGTTGAGTTTGGTTTTGATTTAAAAAAAAAAAAAAGGTAAGCGGAAAACACTTTTCTAGTGGTACAATAATAAAATGAATACTGTTGAAGACTTGGAAATTCATTTTCACAAATAATTTTTGGAAACAAATTTTGCTTGTCCTGTAATAGGAAATATCATTTAAAAAAAAAAACTCCATTATAAGAAAAAAGTGCAGAATAAAGAAAAACAAAGATATTTAGTCTTTCGATTCAATCTATTTGCCACAATAGAATGTAAAAGTAGAAACAAAGTCTTCCACATTGACAAGCATTTGCCTTTAGGGAATATGAAAGAACGTCAAATGTAAGGGATATAAAAATGGACAAGATATTAATTACATTAATTACATATTTGAAAGGAGAGCAAGGTCAGTTAAGGAAGCACATAATTCAGAATGCCTTGTAAAGACAGGATATCCTCTACTCCTCCAGAAGAATAAGACTTGTTACAATATAAGGTAAGAAAAAAAGAAACAAAATCCCCCAGTTATAACCTTTGTGCTTCCTAAGATTCCTTACCTTGACACATGGGAGTGACAGTAAGAGTGTGACAGGTGAGGCAAGACTGGAAGTGAGAGAAGTTATGAAAAGAGTGATGGGTGTAAGAAATTATATAATTATAACTGATTCGATTTATACTATAGATAAGTGTTTTAAAATCCTGGGTTGTATTTGTGTGTTTGTTCAGGAGAATAATCTCCTTGAGTCTAGTGATTCTCATTTGTGGGTATTCACTAGATCACTGGAAGAGTTTTCAAAACAAAGCCATGTTTATGTAGCTGTCCCACTCCAAAAAAAAAGTTTTGATTCAGTTGGTCTGCTCTATAGCCCAAGCACCGAGATAGAAAACCCCTACAGTTGATTTTTATGAGACTACAACACTTGAGACCACAATTTTAATCCTTTAGTACTGTCTTCCTAACAGTAACCTGCCTCAAATCCAAGTTAATTTAATGTCTATAAGATGTCCAAAGTTTTATAAATGAACCATGGATCACTCTTCATGATTTGTATAATAATAGTTTTCAACATCCTAAATACATTTTAATAGGGGATGAATTAAATGTTTTAGAAAACTGTGTAACGAATAGCTACATTGTTACTTAAAATTATGGTATCAGGCCTAATATTTATTATTTTATTTTTTAAATAATGTTTTCATCAGGTAAATACATATACATTGTTGAAAGTATCAAATAACACTAAAAGATATTTAAAAAATACAAAAAAAAAAAACTTGTTTCTCTCCTTCCTGCCTCTTCTCCAAAGAAAATGTTTTTATCTCTGCTGATAATTACTACCAAGTTTCTAAATAGTATACTTATATTTCTATATGTTAATTCATCAATGTTGAACATTGATATAGTGACTTCTAAGGAACATAAGGACATAGCTCTCACTACTCCTGAACACTTCCTATTCCAAGTTCTTTAGTACATACTAGACCGGTTGCTTTTTAGGCCTGCAAGCCATAGTCCTGTAACTTCACAAAACAGACCTCTTGAAAATTCCCTTTGTCTTACTCCTTCTTGTTTTAGATCGCTGGTGTCTGGCTTACATGCTTTTCTCTTTATTTAGTTAGAGAATATTTTCCTGTAGCTTCTGCTTTCTTGGTTTACTCCATTGTTTTGTTAGAACACATCAGTAAGCAGCTTCTTGAAAAAAGTTAATTTTTGAAATACAATAGTCTAAAATCTCTTTATTCTATATTTAAGCTTAATAGTCTGGTTAGAATTTTAAAATCTTTGATATATTACTGTATAGTTTCCAATCTTCCTAGCCAGAAATCCAATGTAATTGTATTCCCAGTTCTTGGTATATATAAATTGTTTTTTTTTTTTTTTTGTCTCCTCTCTCTCTCTCTCTCTCTCTCTCTCTCTCTCTCTCTCTCTTTTTCTCTTTGAAAAATTTTAGAACGTTCTCCTTATTTCTGATATTCTGTATTTCATTATTTGTACTTTGTAATAGATTTGTTTTACTTCACTGAGCTGAAACTTGGTAGGATCTTCGAATCTAGTAACTGGTAAATTTAAATTCTGGGAAATTTGTGCCATTTATTTCATTATTTTATCACCTTTTTCAGTTATATCTTTCTGAAATTATTACTTATCAAATGTTAGACCTCTGAAGTTGATTTTTAAATGTTTTTATATTCTCCTTTATTTTTATTCTTTATCACATTTTCTTTCCTTTTTCTTGTTTTGTTTTATTTGGTTCTGGACATTCCTCAACTTTATCTTCTAACATTTTATTTTTCTTTCTTTCCTCTATCTTATTTTTAATTTTCTAAAGCACTTTGTTAGTTTGAATGTTTTTGTAAGTATCCTGATCTTATGTCATGAATTCAATGTTTTCTCCTATTTCTCTTGATTTTTTTTTTAATATTTTATTTTTTCCTTCATTGCCTCTCCTTGAAGTTCCTTTTGTAGGTGTGTAGTTGTTTCATTGTTTCAGTTTATGACTTTGATGTTGGAGGCTTCCCTCATACATATAGTGGTGATCTTTATATTACACATGAAACACTGCAAAGTCAACTGGTAGCTTGTCAACTGGTGGGCTTTACTTACAGTGATTATGTGGTGGCCTTTCATTAGGAAAGTCTAGGTTCCCCAAAATATTGCTATTTCTAGGTCTTTCTTCTGAAATTATTTGGTTTCTACAAAGAAAACTTCTTTATATCCTATCTGATGTGTTCTGGGAATGGGGCAGCAAATAAGGGCTAGAAGTCTCCATTTATCCCTTTCTTTCACTATTTTCACAGAATATTTTTGTAAAAATCTTATAATTAAATAATTACTACAAGCTCATGTTAAGAAAGAAAAATAAATAGGATGAATGAATGAACAAAGTGATTCAAAAAATATTTTTCATGTTCCACAACATGTAAGGCACGATGGCTGATGTGCTCTGAAATTCAAAAATTATTAAAATTTAGTATTTGCTCCAAAACAGTTGACAGCCTACTAAAGAGAGAAATTGGTATAGCTAACTTTAAAATAAGGTCTGTTTTGTGTTATTACAAAGAGGTAGGTCTGGCAATAGAGGTAGCCCTTCACCAGGGTTAAGAGATAGATGGAGTGGTTAAGAGATAGATGGAGTGAGAAGCTAACACTTCTCACCAAAGGGACCTGGGAAGGTTTCTGAGAATAAACTAGACTTTATAAGACATGAATGAGTTCAGAAAAACAAAAATCAGAGAGAGAAGGAAAAAGAAAGCATTCAAAGAAGAATGTATCCTAAATTTTAGTGTAAAAATGTTGGGCTGTTTTCTCTGGGCAGTTGAACATTATTAGTATTCTTTATCCAGTTAGTTAATCCACATGTTGCATATGTTTCATGTACAAATTATTCAAGCTGTTGTTTTAGAGATGTGAGTCTGGCTGCAAGGTGTGAGATAGATGGGAGGAAAGAGAAACAAGAGGGCAAATGCAAGAGAGTTAAAAGGCTATTGCCTGCTACTTAAAGCATAAACAAAAATCGATCAAAGGTGGAATGAAGACCTAAATATTATAAGCTTTCAGAATATAATTTGGGAAAATCTCTGCATAAATGCAGAGTAGGAAAAAATTTCTTATAGAAGATTCTAAATGTACTAACTATAAATTATTGATAAGTTTCTCTACATTAAAAACTTCTGTATTTAAAAGACACTACACAGAAATGAAAATACAGACATAAACAAAAAATAATATGATTATATATGACCAACAGAGGGCTCATCCCAGGAAAATACAAGAATCCCTACAAGTCAATAAGAAATAAAGAGTAAACAAAATAGATAAATATGCAAAAAGATTTCAACAAGTATTTAACAAAAAGAAAGTCCAAATGGCTAATAAACATGAAAAGATCCTCAATTTCACCAGTAATTACAAAAGTGCATGTTAAAACTATAAGAGATATCTTTGAACACATACACACTCTCTCACACACACACATAAACACACACATACACCTACACACAAATAAATAAAAAAAATTTTAAAGTTTGATAATACCACATATCATTAGGATATAGAATAATACAGATAACCATATAATGCCAAAACAAGTGTAAATTTGTTTCGCCACTTTCAAAAAGAGCTTGTCATTAATAGTAAATGTTCAGAACACTACTATTTGCAAGAGTAAAAATGGAAACAATCTAAATGTTCATTAACAATAGAATGGAAAAATAAATTGTAGAATATTCATTTAACAGAATGCTATACAGCAACAAAAACATACAGTCACATGACACCATGTGGATGAATCTCAGAAAAACAAGAGGAGTTAAAAGAAGTCAATCTCAGAAGACCAATATACAGTATAATTTCATTTCCATAAAGTTTACAAAAAGTTCAAAACTAAGGTATTTTCTTTAAGGAGGTATCCATCAGTGGTAACTCTAAAAACAAGAAATGGAAACATTATAAACATAAAGGAAAGTGCTTTCTTCTGACTGAGAAGGAGCAGATTGTGACAAGGATAAGGCACTTGGGGGTACAGCCAATATTCTATTTATCTGCCTAGGTTGTTGTATTATGATTCACTTAATGATTATTCTTTAGACCTGCATTTATATATGTTTTTTTCTATGAATATCTACCAAAGAAATAAAAATACATATAAAAATATTTTGAAATACACGAATGAAGAAAAAGACTGAGAGAAGAAATATCAAAAGTAGAAGAATAGGTTATTGCAATGACCAAGAAAGAAAGACCTGAGGTCTTGAATAATGGCAGAGGAGGGAGAAGAATGGGAATTAGGTTATCACAGTAGCAGTAGAATTAACAAATTTTGGTGAATGATGGATATAATGACAAAGAGAAACAGAAGAAACAAAGATGTTTTCAAGGTTGTATTCAGGTGACTGGTAGGATAAATGCATCATTTAACAGAGAGAGGCAACAGAGTAAGGTGAGCAAGTTAGCATGAGCAAGGTAGGGAAGATGGTTGGAACAGCTGGGACAAAATTAACACCCTTGTGTGACATCCCTGTAGAGATACTTAATAAGATTGAAATACTACTTTAGAATGTAATTCCATTGCAATAATTTATTTAAAACAGCTAACCAAGAAATGCTTTTTTGAGTACCTCCCACCTGCGAGGTGTCATGTTGAACACTGTAAAGCTCACATTTACTTCCCTAGGGCTCTTAAAATTTATTCAAAGATACAGGACATGTATAAAGGAAATGGAAGCTAAATAAAAGGCAAGGCTAAATGAGTTTTAGAGATGATAAGGAATAGAGAGTTTAACAGAGGAGGAGGAGTAGATAGGTAGATAGGTAGGTAGATGGATAAATAGATGGGTGGATAGATACATATAAGGGTATATAGAGAGGGAATGAGGAGGGAGAAAATCATTTACAACAAGTGATTTCTTTTGAACTGTGTCTTAGAACACATACAGGACTTAGAAAGGAGGAAAAAGTCTTTCCAGATAGGGAAGGTACTTAATAGTATGTTCAGAGGACACTAATACAACCAATCTGGGTGAAATTAGAGGAACAGCAAAGACAACATAGGAATAGTACTTGAAATACATGAATAGGCTTTTCTCATCAGCTGAATAGGAGGTAAGAAAACAAACAAAAGATAATAATAATAACAATAATAATAATAAAAACAGCTCGAAGAAAGCTGGACTTTGGGTGGTAGACACACAATAGTATATACAGATGTCAAATGATAATGTGCACCTGAAAATTATATAACTGGATTAACCAATGTTATCCCAATAAAAATAATTAACATTTTTTAAAAAAAACAGCTCATAGATCATACCCCTAAAGCAGTCAAGACAAAAATATATATATAAGACCTGAGCTAAAATATAACACTTGAAATGAAAACAAAGGAACTAATTCAAAAATGTAATTTAGGAAGAATTAATATAAAATTTATTTGTGGGGAGAGAAAAAAGCTAAAGCCAGCTCCGAGGTTTGTTCTAAATAGCAACGTTCTTTTGACCACTGTGAGAAAGAAGGTCTCTAGGAGGGAAGATTTCAAAGAAGGTGTGTGCTCAGTTTTAAGCACTAGGAGGATAATGAGACAAAAGCTGATTTACCAAGTAAAAAAGCCCAATATGGTCTTAGAAAATTAGAGCATTTATATAAGAAAAAGTTAGGTCATCAGAAGAATGAAATACGCATAGAAAGTGAGAGTTGAATCTAGAGAAGTAATAAATATCTCTAATGAATATATTGCAAAATCACGTATTGAGCACCAACCACATATGATATACCATAACAAAAACTTTGAGTTAAGAATATAGAAAAATAATAAAATTATAGAGAAAAAGTTTAACAAGTGGGAAAAAAAACAAACCATTAAAAATGACTATGATTAAAAATGACTATTATAAAAAATGACTCATTCAGCTATGCAAAGTGAATGAGTTCTAGAGATCTGCTATACAATCTTGTGCCTATAGTTAACAAAACTGCATTTATATTTAAAAATCTTTAATGGAGTAAATCTCATGTTAAGTTTTTTACCACAATATTTTTTTTTAAAAAAGATCTGCAGTTCACCCTTGAACAATTCAGGGGTTAGAGGTGTCAACTCCCCGAGCAGTCAAAAATACATGTATAACCTTTGACTCCCCAAAGCTTATCTACATCAGTTATCCCTTGGTGCCTGTAGGGAATTGGTTCCAAGATCCCCAAGGATACTAAAATCCACAGGTGTTCAGTCCTCTAAATAAAATTATATAGATCAATGCACACAATTGGCCTTCTGCATCTGTAGACTCCCAATCACAGATCAAAAACAATGTAGGTATTTATTGGAAAAAAATTCATGTATAAGTGGATCCATGCAGTTCAATCCCGTGTAGTTCAAGGGTCAACTGTATTTCAATAAAATAAAAGACAAATAAAAATCAAAAGCAAAAGGAAAACCAGATTATCTCAACTGAGCAGTTAAAAAAAAAAAAGGTGGTCAAAGAAAGGCTAATAGAGCCAAATAAAACAGAGATGCCAAGGAGAAACAAACAGAGAAAAGACCTTTGAAATGCCATTAACAGTTAAAAAGTCATTAGTGAACTTCAGGAAAGCAGGCTCATTAATGTGAAATGGATAAAACCCATATTTGGGAGAAAGAGCTCGGCACTTGTCCCCTCCACCCAGAGAACTTGCCTCATGATTGCTCCTTTGTCTCCTTTAGATTTTTGTCCAAATGCCAACTTCTTAGTGAGACCTTGCCCTGATCCTCCTATTTAAAACTGTAACCCCTCAGCACTCCTTTTCCATCCCCATACTCTATTTTCATCACGGCACTTATCACCATGTGTTTCTTATTTATATTTGTTTATAAGCTATCTCATCCCACATAAAGTGCACGAGAGCAGGAATTTATATCTATTATTCACACTTCCAGTGCTCAGAAGAGTGTCTATAGAGAGAGGATGCCCTGAAAACCAAGTCAAAGAGGGATGTCAAGAGGAAGGCATATTAACTGTGTCAGATGACATGAGGACAGAGAACTGACAGCAGGATTTTGGAAGATGGCCTTAGCAAGGGCAATTTCAAATGAGCAGTGTGAAAAAATATCCAATTGAAATGGGTAAAAGCATTAATGGGTAGTGAGGAAGTATAGCTAGCAAGTATTAACAACCTTTATAAGGAGGTTTGCTACACAGAGAAGAGAAATGATAGCTGGAGAGATGTTTTTGTTTTGAGATGGGAGATAATATAGAATATTTGTATAAAAGAATGTTCAAGAAAGAAAAACTTAATAATGCAAAATAAGGAGAATAGTTAATAAAGTGATGCCCTTGAGAAGTTAAGAGAAGGCAGATTTTGATGCACATGGCTGAGACTGGCCCCAGACAAAGAGACAACTATGCTATTGGGAAAGGCAGCAAAGCCTAACATAGATGTGAGTTGACTAAAGATGAGGCAATTCTCTTCTGATTCCTTCCTTAGTGAAAAGAGAATTGAGTTGGCTGAAGGTTAAAGAAAAGAAGACATAAAACAGTTGTCTTGGGTATGAGAAAACAAATTTACTGAAGAGATGTGATAAAATCTCTAGGTACTACTGAGTGCCTATGGGAATTCTGTGGTATGGAATTTTAAGTGAGAACATCCAGTAACAAAAGTGTGGATTTTTTCCCAGCTATGTTCAGTTACAAAGGTACAAGTATAGAGTAGATGAAGGGTTGGATTTAACCACTATGATTAGAAATCTTTTCTACCAAATGATAACATAGTGATAAATATACTTGTAACCCAATTAAACAGTGCATCTTCATGTGGTCTAGTATCACCATTTTAGCACATTAAAAAAACACATAAATAAAGTCTAGTAATAAAAAAAGCAATCATTTATCCTCACTTCTCAGAGAACATCTGAGGAGACCCATTTCAAAACACACAAATGCCATTTCCTCCTTCCATCACTAACTCTCTCATGCAGATACCCTTGAAACTTTTCACCACAATTTACTCACGACTTCCCCAGTGAAAAGCTCCATGACATGGGATTGGGCTCTGCTCTTTCCTCTTAATTTCTCTTTTCTGTTTCTGTCATTCTCCTCTCCTTCTCTTAAGCATATCATAAGCCTTTCTAGCACAAATTACCTATGTTTTCTTCTGTTCTTCCCTAATAATTACTCTGACCTGCAAAATAAATGGAACAGTGGAGTAGGAGGGACATTAGGGAGCACACAATGCCAAACATGCCAATCCAAAATCTTCCATAGAGAGTAGAGACAGGAATGTGATGGTGAATATTCATATATTCATCCTTGTCACATTGTTTTAACTACATAATTCTAATCCCCAAAAAGCAACATTGTGAACTATTATCCCCATCTCTGGAATATAATATTCAGAAATTGTAATGTAATCTTTATTTGCCATTATGCTAGAACTTCTACTTTGATCCTCTGTTGAAACCAACAACAAATGAACAACGAAAACCTGGACTTTGAAATAAATGTATTATGATCGAAATTGAAGAATTAGCTTTTATGTTCCTTCTTTCAAACTGTATGAATATTTTATAACTAGCAAAAAATCTCCACAAATTTGGTATTTCCATAAGAAAAGTAATAGATCACTTATCTTTATTAAGTTGAATTTCTCAGCAAAAATACATATTATTTTCTGTAGTGCTTTCACATCATTTTACTGACAAGTTTTCCTCAAACATCTTGTGAGTGTTTCTACACTAAAGTCTTAGAGTAGATATCCAAGCACAAGCCAGCCCCTGTGTCCTCCCTTTCTCCTCTTCAACTATACTCTCAGAGACTATTTTGTCTTTAGCAGCTGACCTGCTACATACTACTTGGGAGGTGCCGTCTCCTCCTTTTCACTCAGGATTGAATGAGGAATAGGGCAGAGCCATTCTAGCTCTCCACAACCCTGCCACTTCCAAAAACAATGTCATGTCTTCTTCAACTTTTAAGATTTTTCCATGCAAAGTATTTACTGTGAAGGAACAGGTAACAGATTTTAATAATACAGATAACTTATCCATGTCCTGTAACTGCTACAACATATTACTACAAACTTGGTGGCTTAAAACAACACAAATTTATTATTTCACAGTTTTGGAGGTCGGAAATCTGCAATGGGTGTCACTAGACTAAAATCAAGGTGTTTACAGGGGCTGTGCTCATTCTGGAGGCTCCAGAGAAGAATCCATGTACCTTGCCTTTTGCAACTTCTAGAGGCTGCTTGTGTCCCTTGGCTCATAGCCCCCATCCATCTTCAAAGTCAGAAACAGCAGTCTAGTTTTTCTCAAGCTGCATCACTCTGACATTCATATTCTTCTGCCTCATAGGACCCTGGTGATTATATCGGGCTCATCCAGAAAATCCAGGACTATCTCTCCATCTCGAGTTCAGATGATTATCAACCTAAGTTCCATGTACAACCTTAATTCCATTTTGCTAAGTAACATAACATACTATGAGGCTCCAGGGATGAAGACATGGGCATCTCTAGTGGGTCATTATTCTGCCTACCATAGATACTAACATTAAAAAATCTAAGAAATATTTTTAAATTCTCAAATGAATTCTCTTTAGTTCCCAATTTCCTTGCTGATATAGCAACTGGAAGTTGTAGGAGGCTTCTATGCTCTTCCATTATTACAAAAGATGGAGCTAAACATTTTTCACTGTTCATGAACAGCAAGAACTCCCCTCCTCGATGATCATTTGTCTTCTTTAAATATAAAGCTAAAGAAGCAAAAAGTCCATAATAATGAGTGGTTCCTTATTTCAAGCTGGACATGCATGTTTGAAGACCTCCATAGTAAAGGGCACCAAATTCTGCTAGGAATGATCCATTCTGAGCATTCTCTCTTAGTTTTACTATTTATGCTGAAGCACAGATGCCTAAATACCAATAATACCAAACGTTAATATGATAGTTTTCCATTTTTCCATCAGAACCAAAAATTTTAATTTTTACCTGAGAACTTTCCAAAACTTTCCTAGTCTCACAATTTCCAACATGTCACTGTTTTGTTTTGTTTTTTCCCCTTACAAGCACACATTCCACTCCCCTTTCCTCTGTTTGTAGGATGATAAGTGACAGCTTCAAAATGTCTCTACATAAAGAGATTCAAGATAGGAAACTGGTTGATAGGGAAGGCCTGATATTGGGGGCTGTGTGCTAAAGCCACTGTTTGAAAAGCACTTTTCAGAAAAGACACTGAAATTATCCATTTCACAGAATGGAATTCACCTGAAGGAGCTCATAAAAAGGCTAAAGCTATTCCCCCCATCCAAAGTTGTCATGTTGTTACCAGCAATGAGGGACAAAGAACATGGAAACTTTATATTTGGAAGAGACTGTCAAGACCATTCTAGTCAGGCCCAGTCCACTGAATACTCTCAAATGAGTTTCTGAGAGATGGCTCATCCATTCGCTGCAATATCACTTCAAACAACCCAGAACTCCCCAACTCCAAAGGTAAGTGTTTTAGCTCTCAGTTCTGAATCTGGGTGATTTTAATTCTGAATCAAGTATGCCTTCCTCCAATCTGGTGTCCTGGTTTTTTCCCTAAACTTAATATCTGATTCCTGCCTTTGAAGTCCCCCTCCAGAGTCCCTCCTTCTTCCCAGTTCTCAATTCTAGTTGAGGACAAATGTCAGAATTATTTTAACCAAAGAAGCACAAAAACACTTCTAACTACTTCTGCAATATATTTATGGAGGTAATTGTTAGGAGCGTGACCACCTCCTTCCACTTAGCTATGTATTCTACTTCTAGTCACCCAGATTTCAGACTGAAAAACATTTAGCTAAGGAAGAAAAATGGCTTTAAGTAACCTGAAGTTCAGTCCACCCTGCTATAAAATCAATAAGAGAACTCAAGATGATTCCTCTGACCAAATAAAATGTGTTATGGGGAAAAGTTTCTGAAATGAGTGTTTTGACAACCAGGTAATTCTAAGAGAATGTGGAAAGTAGGTTTCTACAGAACTTGTGTTTAGGCGCAAAGCGAAAGAGTAAATTTAGAGAATAAGAAGTACTATGACAAGAAAATGTAGGACATCAGAATCCAGTTTCAGTAATTCACCTTGACAATTGCTGCAAATTGGACTGAAAGGATACTAAGCGGCTGTTCAAGAGGAGAGAGCAGAAGTTTACTACCCCTTTCAATTTCTATTTCCCTAAGTGACCACTAGTAGGAGAAGTCTGGGAAGAAAGCTGTACTATCAGATAAAGAAGCAGAAAATCATTAAGAAAGTCATAATGGCTGAAGCAAATTAGTTGAAGCTATATTCTGTCAAAGTAGCTCTTGCTCTAGGATGTGCTAATAAATCCCTAGATACCATCCAATCTCTGAGGCTTCCTTGTGACTCTGCCACTGATACCACTTAAAACCGATTCTCTTCCTAAAGAATTTGCCAAAATCTCAGGCTGGAGGCAATCCTAAAAGTCAACACACTGTCCCTCCTCCATGTCCATCACCTCTACCAGCATTCCCACACTCTCTGAGGCTTGTCTGCCGGAAACCCACTCTGAAGGAAAGTCAGCTCACTTTGAGCAGTTCTACCCATTAAACTGCTTGGTCTTGTAGTAACCTGAAACCTGCCTCCAGAAAATTAAGCCCAGTTTTGCTCTCCAATGTTGCTCAGAATAAATTTACTCACTCACTCATATAAATACCATTTAAATATTTAAAGCCAGTTATTTTGGCCCTGAGTCTTCATTCCTCCAAAGCAAACACCCCCAATTCCCTCAGAGTAGTGACAGCTCCTCTCATTCATGTTTTCTCTTTCCTTTGGGCCCACATTTCTGTCAATATCTTTCAAGTACAATGCCAAACCCTGATTCTTCAGATGTGGTTTCATTATCATAGAATGAAAGGTGACTATTACCTCCAGTATACATGTGAAACAATTTCTCCAAATGAACCATTTTCGCCAGTACACTGGGTTGTTAAATCATATTGTGCTTGCAATCAACTAAAACCACTGATTTATTTCCACTGTGCTGCAGATAAATCACACACCTCCTATCCTTTGCATGCATATCCTTTGCTCACACAGTCTGCAGTTTATTTGAAGGACGTAAATATAGATCTCTACTTATAAAAATCTTTACAGCTACTTTTGTTTTTAGTTTAAAAAAAAAAGAGTTTCCAGTATTTGCATCTTGATAAATTCCAAAGTATCTTTCTTTTTATCTCTCCATTACTTCTATGTTTGAACTTGTTTCTACAAAGTAAATTCGTTAAGATGGAAATATTACTTTGTTTTGCTAAACATATAAAAATGCTGCAATTAATATGAAAAATAGACTTGACAAATCTTATGAATGTGTAGTATTATAAAAAATCAGAACTTAAAATTCATCTCGTTATATATAAATAACTATTCTACTTATTGGAGATGTTTGCATATCATAATTTATATATATGCAAGACATTAATCATCACTTTTAGCTTTGTGTCCAACTAATAAATATCTCCATTAACGGTTAACTTCAAAATGCTAAGAAAATTAGTGACCAGATTTAAGCTACAAACAGCCCTAAGGCACACTGTTAGCAACTGGTATCTGGTTAGTAAATGCAACTTTAATCCTCACAATTAGAGTGTAGTCTTTCAATCAATCAAGAATTCTTCAGGATTTGGATCATGATTTGGCTCAAAATTTTTTACACTTTATTCACAAATTGATGAGATATGGTATCATGTGAAGTACTGACATGTGCATAACTGCATTTATTCTGATGTAGAGTACTTTAATCCAGACATAAAACATAAAATTCAGGCAGTTCTTTGTAATATAACAAAGAAAATAAAATCCTTGAGTCAGACTAATGAAACTGTATTTCCCGGGACTCTGACATAAGTTTCAAATATATATATATATATATATATATATATATATATATATATATATATATATATACACACACACACACACACACACACACACACACACACACACACACATATATATATATATTAATAATAATGATCAATGATAATAGTGATTAATAATAATGAACTAGTCAAGGCAAGAAACTAATAAAAATAAATTAGTATTTTTATTATTGGCTCATATAACTGAAAAGTCTGCGATAGCCACAGGAGGAGTCTGGACTCATAGAGTGCTATCAGGACCTAGTCTCTCCCCATCTCTCATCTCTGCTGGCCTCCATGCTGACTGCCCAAGGAAGCAAGATGGCTGCCAGCAGCTACCACCCTACATCCTCTCAGAATTAATTCTTGATTGAAAAAACATGTCTCTTTCTGGTAACACCAGTCCAAGACCCAGGAATAACTAAAAGAACCAACATAAGAAGTATAGTCATAAATCAAATTAATGACTGGGATATGTTTTGAGAAATGCTTTGTTAGGTGATTTCGTTGTTTTGCAAACATCCTATAGTGCACTTCTGCAAACTTAGATGATATAGCCTACTACACATCTAGGCTATATGGTATAGCCTATTGCTTCTAGGCTACAAACCTCTACAGCATGTTACTGTACTGAATATGGTAAGAAACTATAGCACAATGGTATTTGTGTATCTGTGTATCTAAACATGTCAAAATATAGAAAAAGTACAAAAAATATGGCATAAAAGCTAGAAACTGGTACATGGTATAGGGCACTTACCATGAATGGAGCTTATAGTGCTAGAAGTTGCTCTACTTCTAGTGGTGAGTAAGTGACTGGACCCTACCGTAGACTTTATACACACTGTAAACTTAGGCTACAATCAATTTACTTAAATTTTTTTCTTCAATAATAAACTAACCTTACCTTACTGTAACTTTTTTACTTTATAAACTTTCTAAATTTATGAAGTAAAAATGTTACAGTAAGTAATACATTGAACTATGGACATTACAACAGTTATGAGGTCACTAAGAAATAGGAATTTTTAAGCTCCATTATAA
This sequence comes from Eidolon dupreanum, assembly GCA_028627145.1. Taxonomy (NCBI): domain Eukaryota; kingdom Metazoa; phylum Chordata; class Mammalia; order Chiroptera; family Pteropodidae; genus Eidolon; species Eidolon dupreanum. The sequence continues at coordinate 97,397,976 of CM053503.1, read as the reverse complement.
TCTTATGAGACCACCATCGTATATGTGGACCACTGTCGACTGAAATGTTGTTATGCAGTGCATTACTGTAAATGACATTAATTGGCCAGGCCAAGTCACATGCTTCTGTCTGAAACCAGAAGGGAAGCCCTTCCTGAACATAATCTGAGGAAGACAGCAGGAATTTGAGCTACTGTCACCAGAGGAAGGGGCAATGGATGTTTGAAATCTCAAATGGCCACTGCATAAACCTAGTAAAATCCTCACGGTACATTAACCACAGGAGAACACTTTGCCAGATAAAAGAGAGAGACAGGGCTCTCCTATGGATCAGACCAACAGGTAAACCCAGAATTTTTCCAGGCACAAACAGCCAAGCGGTCTCTTAGTGATTTGCAAAACATGTAACTACATTTTCCATTTCAGTCAGTGTAATATCCATTCTCACTCAGAGCCAAACTGGCATTGTATACTGCTAAATAATTTATTTTGCTGACATGAAGTTAAAAATCAGTCATGTCTGCTTTGCCAAGAACCTTTGAGATCAAAGGTTTAGTTCAGGATTCATGTGGCTGGATTTTTTACATATATAAAGCATTTAGGGTAAATTTAATCTTACTCCATGCCTAAACTATTAATTAAATTTCTACTACCTGAAAGTAATAACTTTAATATTTTTCATGTTTAAAAAAACTTGTAGTTTCTGTATTCCTCTTTTCTGCTGCCTCCAATGAATGAAATGCCCTCACTCTGTCCTGTTTGTACATTCACATCTTTCATATACAACATGCTAAAAAATTTCCATACCACTTTAAAATCAAAAGATCTGATTTTTTTTTAAAAAATCCAGATTTTTTTTTTAAAAATCCAGATTTTTTTTTAAAAATCCACATGCCTTAAACCTAAATGATACCAAAAAAAAATGTTTTAAAGGAAACTGCAACTTTAAAAGAGCTCTTGACAGTGGATTCTGTGACTAGATTTCCTGAGGTAACCTATCTGTTTCTCTGACAGTTTCCTTTTTTTAAGAAGCATGGGAGACTATTATTAACACATAGGAAGAATCTATACAGAGTAGATTATGTTAGTCATATCAAATCCAATTCCCTTCTGGAGTCAGGCTAATTTAGCTGGGTGATTTTCTAAATTAAGTTACAACAATTTGATATTATAGGCTGAAACACTCCGTTAAAGATCTGGGCAAACAATCGTTCTCAAAATTTCCATTTATACATTAGCTCTATCTAGGTGACCCAATATATTCCAGCTCTGTAAAAATCACCTTAAATTGCACACAATTCTATTGCTAAGCCTTTTCCAAAAAAGGGCAGAGCTGCCCCCATGCTGTGACTCAGTTGGGTTCACCAGTGGGTGGTCCTCATTTCTACATCATTAGTATGACTAGTCTTCCTATCACTCTCCATAATAATTTCTACAGTCTCTCTGATATAAGTCAATATAAATATGCGGTCTTGAAAAATATTAACAACTAAGACAGCAAGATTACAGTCTTTTGACAAAAAGTAAAATGGCTTAACTGTAATTGAAAAAATAAAAAAAAAATGGTTTAACTCTAGAGCCTATTAAATTACAGAAAAAAATTACTACAAATAACCATATGCAAATGATCAGTCAAAAAACAAAATACCTGGATACTGTGGGCTGAAGCTTGAGAACCCAGAAATTCATTTCTTCATAGACTAATAGAAGAGGCAAAGGGACAATGTAAGACAAAGAAAAGGAAAGCTCTTATGGGCTGTCCTAAAAACAAGGCAGAGAGACTCAAACCAGTCAATACGTGAAATGAAGAGGAAAATCACTGTGAGGTGAGTTGACCAAGAAAGATCTGCAAAACACTTTACCTTTTTTTTTTTTTTTTTTTTTTTTTTTTTTTTTTTTTTTTTTTTTATTAACCTGGCTACACTTTGATACTTTGATGGATTTCTTCAAATCTCAATTTAAACACCACCTCCTCAGGGAGCCTTCCTGATTCCCAGAGCAGATTAGCTCCCTCCTACTAAACTCCTAGAGCAGCGGATTTTCTCTTTTGAAGCACATTTAATGACTGAGACTCCATAATGAATAATGTAATGATTTTTAAAAACCTGATTACTATATAATAGACAATGACTGCAAGAATCATGTCCATGTCCCCAGCACCCAGCAGTGTCAATAAATAATCCAATAAGTGATTTTTGTGTGAATAACTGATGCTCTCATTTAGAATGTGACTCTAAGATAAAATCCTAAAGCATGTCAGTTTTTAGACGACTAAGTGAGGTTGAATTTTTCGCATATTTGTCATTAAGTAAATATCTTCCATTCCAACTTTAGAAATGAGAGAAATAAGCATAGAAAACAAGATGATGTCCATGAGATTATCAGAGGAGAATAAAAAACTACTATTCAAGGATTAGGAATTACTGGTTCTTTAGAAATAGATGCTTATTTGTAGACTTGGTGTTTTCATGTGTTTTAGGACTGATGAGATTAATTTGTGAGAAAAGCGTTTGGTTAATGCATGAAGATGGTGGGTGGCTCTGGGGGTCATTCCTCTTCCACTATGGCGCTCCTCTTAAACCTGACCCATGTGAACCCTTACTAATGACTTATACATTTCGACATAGTGGTGTATGAAAGAACTAACCCTAGAAATAATTTCTACATGTATAAGAAAAGCTTAAGTACAAGGTTATATGATTCTTTTACTATTTCTCTGTTTGAGACCCTTATTACTTGGGTAGCAAACATTGTACCCTAATGTGAAAAGAAGTTCCTCAGGTTTAAAATAGTTGTTCTTTAAAATAGCTTAATGGGTCCTTTGAAACCAGTAATCAGATTAAGTAGCAGTGTGTTTGAAGGAGTTAGCTCGCTGTGAAGCCTGATAAAGAAGTTTGTCCTATAAAATTAATATAAGAATAAATTTTCATCTCTACAGAGGGTCTTTCAACTCCTTTGTTCTCAATCAACAAGTTAAAAACTGTAAGTAAAAGGTCTCAACTATGTTTGTTTTACTGGTTTTTCCTCTACATACTTTTCCTTCATTTTTGTAGTAATCTGGCACTTTTTCTTGGATCAGTAACAAATAAATTCATTTGCCATGTCACCAACACAATATTACATATTTATTTATTCACCTTGGTCTTTAATTATCTTCCCTGAAAAATGTATAACTTTAGCAAAATAGCATGTGGTTCATCTAAAGTTATTAGGCCAAAGTGATAAACTACCATAAACATTTGCTTTGGAAGAATCTATATGAAATCATTCTAAGTGGTTTATGAATTTTTTATTCCCTCTGATAGCAAATGTCAGATATTCACAAAAGGGAAGGTAACCCACTATCTCAATGTTCTACAACACTATTCCTAGAGATTCAAACTTCATAAGTCAAGGTCAAAGGTGAAATAGGTTCAAGGTCTTCATATTCAATTCTAGAGAACATGGTCAAGACAACAAAAAATAATACCTCTTTGTTAGCATACTCAAAATAAAACACATGAAGAATTTTAGGTCCTTTAGGAACCTCTTCAGAGGTACTGGTAAATCATGCATTTCATATCATAATTCACAAAGAATAAAAGTATTAAAATGGATTTGGGTCTCTTGGATCTTTTACTGTCTTACTCAGATGAAAAAAAAAAACCCTCCAAGCGTTAGTCTTCTGCCACTGAACAATCCATACTTAAATGATTTCAGATATTTCTAGGAAAGGAGATTCAATAACTTATGCTAACAAGGAAACAATACTCACACACAAAAATGTCTTCTGCTCAGACTATGTCTCTCAGTGTATTTAATGTTTTTATGCAAACTGAGAAATGGAAGCTACTGTACATTACTCATATTCAAGTGCATGGAAAATCTCATTAAAATAATTAACTTGATGAAGAATAATCTAATATCCAAAGTTATTTCCATATCATGACCCAGTGAAATGTTTAGTTGATGTAATTTCAATAAGTTCATTACAAGTACTTTTTTTTTACTGGTCCTTCTTTATTTAAAATATACTGGATATATGTATATATATAAAATTTTTTCAATAATGAGTTTCCCTCACTGTAATAGCTAATTTATGATTTAGATTGAAATTTTAACAGTTCTTTTTCCTGACCACCAAAGAACAATGATAATGTTGGTGACTACCCTATCTAAAAAAATATTTAAATTTAAAAACCTACCAAAAGTATCAAACTTTCTTCCCTAATACAATCCCATTCTATAGCTCCGGTAGTAAAAGCAAAAGATGAAGAACAGAAAACAAAGAAGTTGAAATAAGAAAATTTAATAGCTGCTGTCTCCTTTTGGATCCATGCTACATTTTCTCTCTAGTTTATTCACTATAAAACAAGCTAGACATTAGCTGTGTTTTCACCTCAGACATAATGGCCAGGAATAAAGTTTACATATGCAATGAATTCTAATGTATTTCTTTGCCGAAGAAAAAAATAGACGTTTTATGAGAGTTCGCTATATTAGAATTAGACTTATATTTTCACCTAAATACATTTCCAGAGTACATTAATCAACGATCTACTTAAATTGAATGTGTGTGAATACCTGTGGGCAGGGGCGGGGGGGGGGGCAATAACAAGGAAATGAGGAGTGGGAGGAGAGAGATAATATTTTGTAGTGTCTCTGCACTTTAAATTACTTAATGAACCTATCTCCTAAAGGCCAACTCACAAGAGCATGCTCCATCATCAGAGATATTGATTCTCGATAGTTACTGTGCTATATATTACATCCCCATGACTTATTTTATAACCAAAAATTTGTACCTTTTGAACCACTTCACTCATTTTGCCCAAAATTCTACAAATTTTTTGTCACTAGGATTATATGATTAAATTTGCAATAGTTAAATTCACACATGATATGACTCCACTGTGCTTCTATAATACTTTAGAGGATTTGCTCCTTATTCTTTTCTACCCATTTGAATTGTAGTCAATTAGTACTACAGTCCTGTAGCATCAGGTATTTGTGTAAAGTTGAACTATGTAAATTAGAGAATGCAATAGGCCTTATAATATTTGAAATATTAGAAGTAATGAGAATCATCTAAATTTTTTTTAATTATCAAAACTGAATGATTTCCAAGCCAGCTAGCTGACTCAGTAAATTATAAGTTATATCTATATTATTATCACATGGTAACAAAAACCAATGTTTTTGAGAAGTAGTCTTGAAGTCTTCCAGTTTTCTACTATGCTAGGTCAAGAATTTCACATAAAATATAAACCATATTTTGCCTATATGTCAGAATTGGTATGAAGATTAAATAAGAAAAATTCCTGTACAACTCTTTGCACTATTAATGACAGCTTAATTTTTAGTGTGTGTCATATGCAAATGCTGTTGTTCCTTTAGTAAATTGCCCTAATTTCACTCAATGAGAAGTAATGTTTTCCTTACCTAGCTATCCATGAGATTTTCTATCCATTTTTAAAGACACATATATAAGAATATATTTATAGTAAATATTATATCTTAAAACATATATATTCATATTCATTATGTATAAATATATATATAAATGTGTGTGTATGTCTTAAAGATATATATGCATAAGAAATTGGGAAAATATACTATGGGAAAACAATTTCCAACTGGGTGAAATTAAAGGAGGTTCCTAAGAGACAACAACAGCATTCATATCAGGAAATAAAAGTGGAGAAATCTGGCATCCCAAAGTGTGGCCTTGGTAAGAGCATTCTGGGGGAGGCAGCAGCTTGAACAAAGAGAAGGCGTTCTGGGGGCCAGGGTACCAGTCAACCATGCGAAGTCAAGACTGTCTACCGGGAAAGTGACAGAATATAAGAATACCATATTGGGTTGTATCTAGATTGTGAGGGCTTTGCCCACCAGGCTAAGGAATCTAGATTTTTTTAGAGACAATGGAGAGTCACTGAAGGTTTAGGAGCAGGGTCCCAGCATGTGCAACTTACATTCCTGAGAAAGTCAATCCATGACATATTGGACAGTAATGACGTAGTTCTTCATGTATTCAGTCCAGAAATATTTCCTCTGTTTCCATTTTATGACCCACACTATGACAGGGTAATTAAAAAAAATAAAAAACTTCGTATGGTGTTAGTAGGACTCCTTAACTGAGAAGACTTAGTTTACAAGGAAAAGGAAGACATTTATATCAACTCAGAGAGCTTATGGTATCACCATTCACAGAGAAAGGCAGAACTGTCAGGTATGGGGCAGAGGTGACAGAGCTCATTTCAGATATACATCAGTGTGATGTGCCTGCAGATTATCCCCATGCAGATGACCAGCAGGTACTTGCTGGTCATGGCAGAGACATATCTGTGAATGATCTAAATTGAAGTGTCTAGTTTACAACACATGAAAAATAAAAGAGGAAAATGTTTCAGTGATTAAAGGCAGAGCCAAAATTATATAAAAGTGATCTATATAAATCCCACATGATCTATAAAACTTAATAGTTCAGTATTACAGTTCAGGCTGATGCATACTTATATGCTTCTTAGAATTAATGACCAAAGTAAGATTTCTCCCCTTTTGCCATTCAAATGGGAGAGCCTCTTTTCAGGAAAATTACCCTGAGAAGGCAAGACAAACAGAAATAAGAGAGGAAAACCAAACTGATCCGCAAATTGGATAATCTCTGATGAGAAGGAACTATTATCACAAATCCTTAGATTTAAGCTGTTTCTTTTTCAGGGAATCATAACAGAATAACTTAAATAAAAATTTAACCCCTAACTGGCATTTGCTATATTTACCTTTGTTGTAAAAGGCAGCACTGTTACAACAGCCAAGATTTGGAAACAACCTAAGTGTACATCAAGAGATGAATGGATAAAGAAAATGTGGTTTGTGTGCACATGCACACTGCCCACACACACTGAAATACTACTCAGCCATAAAAAGTGAAATCTTGCCATTTTAGACAACATAGATGAAACAAAGTAAGTTAAGCATAGACAAATACTCTATGATTTGACTTATATGGGAATCTACAAAACAAAAAACAAACAAACAAAAGTCATAAACACAGAGAACAGATTGGTGCTTACCAGAGGGGTACGGAGTTAGAGCATGGGTGAAATGGGTGAAATGGATGAAATGGGTCACTTGTGCAGTTATGAATGGTAACTATAGGTTTATTGTGGTGATCAATTTGTACCATATACAAATATCAAATTATAATTGTATATCTGAAGCTAATATAATGTTATATGTCTATTTTATCTTCAAAAAAGCATTGTCTATGAAAGCATTCTAACAAATTTAGAAATAATTAGAAATGTGATTATGTCAATGTGTGCTTAAGGAACTTTTTAAAAAGTGAAAGGCATATTTAATATATTATAGACTGCATACTATGAGGGAAAATTATCTCAATAATTCTTCAAATATCTCAAACAAATATTTTTAACTGCCCATCATAATCTCTGTGCCTTTTCTCACCTCTCCATTTTTGTCTTTCAATGTGGTAATAGCTGAAAACACAATAATAAATAGGAAACAACAAGGCTTTAAATACTTTCCCTGGTAGAAGAAAGACTTTCTCTTAACTGCACACAATCACAAATATTAAGATTGTATCAAAAACAAACTACCTGAGGGTTAGTTTTACAGATGGGAGGATTTCCTGGATAGGATAATAGACACATATTCTGCTCTTTCTACACAAAAAATCAAAATTTGAGTCACCACTGGGTCCATCAGGATCAGATGGCAGCAGAAGGGGTGGTGGTGGGGTACTAAATAATCTAAATCTTCCTGCCTAAGAATCCCTTGCAATCGATAGTACACATTCACATAATGGCCAAACAGACTTGGAAGTACAATTTGTGTCTGTGAAACAAAATGAAGGGAACAAACTGTTCAGAGTGAGATAGTGAGATGCATATACAATACAATATGATAGAGAGACAATATGTGTATGATGATTCAGAAAAGGAAAAAATCATTGCCATTGGTCAGAGGGAAAAGAAGTCTTCATGGAGGAGACAGAGATGGGGTGAGGCTCGGGAAAAGCTGGTAATTGGGAATGTGTACACCACATTCAAGGTAAAAGGAAAGATCCAACTTAGCAGGAATTATATTTTAAAAAAAAATCACAAAGCATCAGGTTGTAAAGGCCAGTAGGCCAGGTAAAAGTGCATGAGACTATTTACTACAGGTAATGGGGGAAAAAAGTTTAAAATCCCAATAGCATATTAATATATTAACATCTGTGTCTGGGGAAGATTAATCCAATATCTTCCCTTCCACAACTGATTGGAAAAAGGATATATTGAGAGAGTGAAAAACAATTTGGAGGTTGCTGCTAGAAAGCAGCAAGAAGAATGCAAAGGTAATTTGAAGAAATTCTCATGGTGATTCATTGTACTTAGGAAACAAATGAAGGAACCGAGTCAAGGCCAGCTTCAGAAATGCAGGCCCAGGTAACCAGACAAATAATGCAGCCACTGAAAGAGATAGGATATTCATTTTTCATTTCAACCTGCTTGAAAAGAAGATACTTAAGAAAGATGCCACGGAATCTTGTTTTGCATGGCCAGGGAAACTGATGGCCAACAGGGACTCAAAGAATAGCAGAGGAGTTATGTACAATCCTTCCCATTACCATTGTCAAGTTACATGGATGTATCTTGATTTCTATAGCAGTGTGAGTTGTATTATTTTCCTTTTTCCCCCTATTAATTCTCTAGTGATGAAAGTCTGCGTGAGAACAAATATTCTATTTTGGCAGTCACCTCTGTTACACTGCACAAAGTCAGGCTGGTTTATTCATCAAATTACTCTATTACAGACATGGATGCAATAGGGGCCTCATCAATTTGGGTCCTCATTGTATTTTTCTTTTCAAAAGCTCTGTCCACACACTGCAGCCTCAAATACCAATCTTCCTAGGGATGCACCAAAGTACAAAAAAAGAGAAAATGTGTTTCAATACAAAGTCTAATCTCTGTTACAACAAAAGCAAAGAACATCACATTATCTTTTCCTCCAAAATAAAGGGAAAAGATATGTTTCAAATCTTACATACAACAAGTTCCTGAATAAAAGCCAAACACATGAAAAATATGTATATTTATATAGAATAAATCTTAAAATGTTTTGAAAAGAAACAAGAAGGGATCAATATTAAGGTTTTAGGGTTTTAAATGAAGTGGGTGGGGGGAACCACCTCTGATTGCCTTGTCTCTCTGAAGAATAAACTAAATTATGTCCTTTATCTTCCTTTAGCTCTGGACTCTGCATCTTTCCCTTCCCTTTCCCTTCTGCCTAGTATTCTCCTTTCAACCCAGATGCCTCTCAGAATCTCCTACTCCACTTTGCATGTTTGGGAAGGCTAGGACTTCATTTTCTCCCAGCACAGTTTCTCCAGGTGTGGTCAACAGCCCATCTGCCTTTGTACTCCCTTCAGTGTAGGCAAAGTGTAGATCCCCAAGCATGGCACAGATCAAAATGAATTGGACTTCTCAGCCTTTCCTGTGCTTCATACAACTGTACTTCTTTTATCTCTCAAAGTACTCTTTTCCTTTTCCTTTATCTAATACAATCTCTATAAAAATCAGATAGAAGCAGAGTATATCTTGATATAAACCCTACCCATGTGGGTTACACCTACCCAAGACCACATGCTCAAGCATTTTATTTACTCAATCACAGAATCAAGCAACTGCTCTACTCAACTATTTCTTTAATAGTGAAACCCAAGATCTCTTCAACTGCAAGTGAGGCCACAGCTTTTTCAGACCAAGAAGTATTCCACCATAGGTCCAAGAAGCAGAATTCTTTCACTGTAAGAAAGTGAAAGTGACTTATAGACAAATTTGGACAACTGTGTCAAGCTAACAAATGAATAGGGATGATAGCTAATATTAATTTATTCTGTGAAGTAAAAATCAATAAATATTTATTGAATATCAACTCTATACAAGACCCATTAAATACTCTGTAGGATACATATGGGTCAAGTATCCTATAATTAATTTAGGAATATAATGCCAACATACAAATAATTAAATGAATTTCATTCTAAAACAGCAGAAGGTATGACACAGGACTGTATAAAATATACCTGCCAATTGGAGCAAATCAAGTTCAGAGAAGACATAAATCAATTCATCCTGAGACATCAGCCAAGGTTTCACGGAGGAGATGGGATTTGAACTAGGATTAATTGGGTCTCATAGGCAGAACAGGAGAGAGACAGAGTTAGCAAGGTGGGGGAAGAAGATAATGGGACAAAAAGGCAGAGATGGTGAAGCAAAAACCATGTGCCAGAGTACCTGAGTAAAGCAGAGTGGCTGTAGTAGAAATGCTAATTAGAGGAAACGCAAAAGAAAGGCTCGAAAAGTAGGCGATAGACAGTAGACTGATTAGTGGTTGCCTATGATTGGGAAACAGGGGTAGAGAATGACTGCTAACAGATACAGAAATTTTTCTGAAGTGATAAAAATTAGAATATGGTTGTATGACTTTGTCAATACGCTAAAAACCAATAAATTTAACATTCTAAATGGTTAGTGTCATGGTATGTGAATTCTATCTCAATAAAGCTGTTTTTAAAAAGGGGGAGGGAAGATAGCCCGGATAATCGCTGAATTTTGAAAAGTCTTCATCATTCTCTCATATGTAATTATTCTAAAATCTAATAAATACTTCTGCATATACTAAAAATTATGTGATCATCACTGTCCCTTTGTTTTTCTCCCTGGAAATCTTCACAGAATATAACCTTCCTTCTCTTTCCCCATATTCTTATTTACTCCAAAGTATGACAGACTTGCTTAGCATTTATCACAGTTTGGGGAAGAGTAAATGATATTGGTAACGTGATTTCCTCATATTAGAGAAATGACACTGAATTCACAATGTAAATAAATCTCAATAGACTGCTGTCTTTCAGTGCATGGGAGTTTTCCATCACGTTAAAAACACTCGTCCCTAAACTCATTCATTTTATTGATATACAAATGGTTTAAAGTAGCTTAGGATATATTTAATATATTCCACCTAGCCCTATCCCCTACATTATAAAAAATGAAAATGATACAATAAAAATAGCTTAATTATGCTGTTATTAGCAAGTGCAAAACATTTCCTATAGACTGTCCCATTAACTCCTCACCACAATACCATGATGCATCAGGAAGGGTACCAAAGGGAGAAACAGTAGAGTTGGGCACAAGAACAGATATTAACTGAAGTTAGAACACAGGAAAGAAGGCAGTTTTAGATCTGAATCGTTTCTTAAAAGTTTTCAGATGCTTTTAAGTCTGAATATAAAACTCTAATTGCCTTTCGATCCATGAGCCTATGCTCATGATCATATTCTGCATAAAAACTGCAGTTTTACCTTGGAAAACTGTAAACATCTTTTATAACCATCTGAATTTCAAAAGTTTTCTGAATGCTCTAGAAATAATGAATTATAAGCTAGTATTATGCTGTCTATTCACTAGATAAAATTGTAATGTGATTTAGGAATACAAATCTAAATACAAATTGAGCATTTTTATAGAAAGAATTGATAGAGATTTTGAGATAGGCTAAAATGATTAAAATTTAACATATACTCAGAAGAAAAGGGAATTATATGCTAAAATACTAAAACAAATTAAGTGTGCCTAATTTCTTTTTCCCTATACATTTATTTTCTAAAGTTAATGCTGACCAATAATCTTTTTATGAAAAATCAATTTCCTCTAGTGAATATACAACTGCTGTCTATCCTCACCCACAGAAGATGTTGAGGTTTCCACATTGTGCAAGACAAATAAAAATTCTGTGGGTCTACAAATTCATTTGGCAATAATTTGTTTATGTAATGATAAAGCAGTGAAGCTATTCATGTTTAAGTATAAAACAGTGGAGGATATAAATTTATTTTTACTGGAAATGAGAGAGTGTACCACTGTTTTGTACAATCCATTAACTACTATACCTAAACAAAGTCTTTATAATGTTATGTTTCTCATTTCATGAATTTTTATAGCTAATGTGTTTCCAGCCAAGGATAGTATGGTGATTAGAAGAGAGTTCAATAATATGTGGCAATGCAGTAAGTATAGAAGTTAACAAATTTCCCAGTGACTAGAAAACAATTATTGATCACCAATTTTTGGAAAGCTTTAAATCAATTTTTACTACAAAAAAATTCTGAAAAAAATTTAAGAGGAGTTAGATAAAAGGTCTTAAAACTAATAAGATATTGATGTTTCTTACTTTGTATGCTAATTTGTGGATTTAATAGCCCCTAATTTAATTAGACTAATGTCTTTTGTGTAAATGTGGCTTGTAAATAAAGTTTACCAGACAAATCATCTGAATTTCTGAACTGATGTATCTCCTAAGAGGGAGTATTAATACACTTTTAGCTTGGGAACCTCAGTTAATAGCCCAACTTAAGTAGCTATGGATTTGGAAGATCCGTGTGGTTTTTTACTTGCCTCTTATTTACTTGCCACTTTAGATCAGTTGAAGAAATTAGGAATTGGTTAAATTTTTCAATTAGGTTTGCTACCAATTAGATTAATGCAATTCAGAGTTAGAATATAAACAGAGAGTAGAAACTTCATTTCTCTGATAATGCTGAAGGATGCGAGGACAAGGAGCAGAGAGAAAAAGGGAGAGAGGAAGAAATTAATTATGAAAATGAGAGTAATGTAATTAAATAATAATAAAAAATCCAGTTGGAGTCTCTTAAGCAATCGATAATTTTCTATGACAATCACTAGGTAGTAATCACAACAGATATGAGCTTATCTTTTATTTTCTGTATGTAACTTATCCAAGAATTTACCAAAAATACAATGAAATAGTCAAATGTTAAGCAGAAAGAAAAAAAAAGGATAATCTATAAACTGAGTAATTACACCTTAAATAAAATCCAAAATTAAGTTACTCCCTAACAGCAACTAAATTTACAAGTATCACTTTTTCCTTCTTTGAACTATCTCCAATGTTGTTAACGCCTTATCTATAATCTAGTCACCCCTACTGCGTGTGGTGCTTTCCATGCGTCTCTGGGACATCACCACCCCCTGGTGGCCTGAAGGGAAACTATTGCTCCCTCTTGCTTCCTTAACATATTTCTCCCCCAACTCTAATAATTCACATTTCATTTTCACTGTTTCCATATCTTCCTGCTTGACTCAAGTGATTCTACCTCACTAAATCAATTTTCAGATTCATTCACATATCCAAGAATCCATTTTCTTCAATTTCTATATCTCTTCCAACTTTGAGTAAATTTCTTTATGAAAATAATTTTCTATCTTTTTCTATCTCACTCTTTCATCTCTAAAATGATTTAAAAATGGATTAATGAGTTTAGGATTAAGGTTCACGTAAATTATCACTAATATATGTATTATTTCTGGAAATAAGACTTTAGAAAATTCTACCACAGAGGCATAAATGGGCTATAACTATATCAAGAAATGAGAATTCACAAATATAAAGAAATATCAGAACCAGTACTGTCTACATTAAATGTAATTTTTAAAATGTTAGAGCCAGGAAATCAACATTAAATGTAATTGAAAATATATCAGAGCTATTACCGTCTACATTGAATAATTGAAAAGTGTTTAAAACATCATTTGAAATCTCTACAACTATTTCCCCCATCTATTAAAACTTCTAACTATATATGCCTATATACCAGTGGTCTCCAAATTTTTTGGCACCAGGGACCAGTTCTCCTATGAGAAACTAATGCCTGATGATCTGAGGAGCTGAGGCTGTGATGCTAGCACCGGGGAGTGGCTGCAAATACATGAAACTTTGCTCACTGGCCCACCACTCACCTCCTGCTATGTGGCCCAATTCCTAACAGGCCAAGGACTGGTACCAGTCTGTCACCTGAGATGGGGACCCCTGCATATACTATAAGTGTTATACATTAAAACTAGTCCTAGTTTATTTTTCCTACTTTTTGTTTTTGGCAACAATACATTCTACTTTGTTGTTGTTGTTGTTGTTGTTATTAACATGGAATATTTTATGGACTATATTGATGATATAATTTTTTTGTTTGTTTTTTGTTTTTTTGTTTTTTGGCTAGGGTTGGACTAAACAATCTTTGCGGCACTTTTTAATAGAGAAAAGCTTTCCATGTTTCATACAACTGAGAATCACATGGATGTGGAGAACAATATGTCACCTTCCTACAGCACAGAGCAAAGCTACAATGCTATGTTTACTGAGAATACACCCTCACAGCATAAAAGAAAGACCATGAAAGTGTGATTAATTAGCATTTAGTTTGAACATGACCCTCTACCACTGTGATGGAAGGCAGTCTCGTAGGAGAAAAGGGCAATGGTTTGGAACCAGACAAACTTAGGCCTCAATTCTCAACCTACCAAGTAAGTAGCTACTTAACCTTAACCAAATTGCTAGATTTTCCTGAGCAATAATTTCCTCATCTACAAAATGTCGCTAGGGCTATACTACTCTATGCATGTATTTATGCATAAGATATACATAAACACATGCATACTCTCTCTCTCTCTCTCACTCTCTCTCTCTCTCTCTCACACACACACACACACACACACACACACACACACACACACTCACACATTTCCCTCCAACCGCCTAGTTGTTGACCTTATCACTACATTTTTCTGCATGCTGGTTTTACTCTCTCAGGCTTGCTGTCACATGGAGCTCTAACAACAGTGACAGGGAGATCTGGTCATATATCTTCATAGCTTCATGACCTGAGCAAAAATAGGACTTTTCCAACTAGAACAATCAGAAAAAATTCTGATTGTTGGCTCACATTGAGTTAAATACTCATGGCTAAATTATTCTACCCTAGGGAATGTAGGACTATAGAGAATCAGCTTAAATAAGACTTAGGGGCATAAGGTCTCAGCTGACAAGAGTCAGGACAGGCATCCTGAGCAGACACGGATGCTGGCTGATACAAAAACCATGTTGGCATCTTAGATTCCTCATTTTCTAGAATATACTCATATGTTTTTTAAGTCACTTGTCATTATTCACTTCTCAAATATATCTATCAACCTGGATGACTGCAGTAGTTTGCTAGCTGGGTACCAATTTTCAGATTCATCTTCCCATCACTCTCCCTTCAGATTATTTCCAGGCTCAAGAACCAACTATGATATGGGCTGTCAGAAAAGATCAAACCTCTGTCATTTAGCCTTAAAGCCATTTCAGTGTCTGGCCCTCCCTTACTCAACATCGTTATCTGCTATTGTTCCTTAAAATTATCCATTCATCTCCAATATTTAATATTCCCTGTCATGTCACAATCATTCTCCCCCAGGCCTCTGATTATGCTATGCTAATCTCATTAGTTAAACTGGTCTACTTTTGCGTTTCCAAATCCAATCATCCCGTAAAACCTAATGTTCCAATTTTGTTGTTTTTAAATGCAACTCATACTGACCTTGCCCTTCCTTGAATTCTTACAACATCCAGAATAAATCAATTATGTAATAACTTATTACTTGCTCTTTATTTGCAATCTCTCCATTTAGGTTATAAGTGCTTTGAGAGAACAGACACATTTTAGAAATATCTTCCTTTAAAATACCTTGCTTAGAGAAATCATTCTAACAGTGCTGGACATAATGGCACTCAGCAACAAATACTAGATATTCGTTCACTTTGCAAACAGAGAACTTCAATAGTCTAAATAGTTAACCCTGAGATAAAAACAAATAGAATTGTTCTGTGATTAAACTCATCTGTCTCATTTCTCTGTAGCTGTCATGAAAATGCTATATTTGTAATGCAACATTTAAGTCCAGTTCTGCTACTGGATAAAGGTCATGTTCAACTGGTCATGTGACATAGGAGGAGTCAGAAACTGGAAATTTGCACATGTTTACAATTGCTTCACAGCATATAACTCTCCCACAGGGGAAACCTGGTGCTCTCTTTCACAAATAGGTCAGCAGTCTGCCATTGGAGACACCAGCAACATTTTTCTAAAGACATATGAAAACCTTAACTCCTGAATCCTAAGTAGCTAATTCATCCTTACATCAAGCTGATAAGAAAAACATCATTTCTTCACGTCTTTACTGAACTGATGTCAATCGTTGCTATTTTCAGGAGTGTTAAAAACTTTCCAACTTAATGGCTTCTTAAAGTGCCATTTTTTTCCTGTTTTAACTAATAAATTCACAGACCTTGTAATCTACTAAAAATTAGATGCAAAAAACTGACATTCTGAAGCAAACAGATCAAACCAATGGCTCTGTAGAAAAACAGGATGTACATACTTTAGTAGTATTGATCTATTTATGTAGAAAGCCTCAGAAATTAGAATTCATAGCAGGAAGGGATGAGGAGAGCAAACAAGTGCTGATTTAGTGATAAGTGTTTCAAAATTAAATTGAATAAACTAAAGTAACCATCTGTTTTATAAACTTAAATGATTAATTTTTAGTAAATCTTCTGATGGGACACTATTTTTGGCAGAGCATTAATTTATAAGAAACAGAACAAACGGTCAATCCTGCATATTTCATAAAGGATAACTACATTTCCCAGTTTTCCATCTGGGTCCTCTTCATTTCAGTAGTTTAATTAAAACTCAATGGTATTATCAATCTGTTACATTTTTCATGGTGATGATTATTACATTTACAGTACAGCAGGAGTACAAATTAAAGTGAGAGGATGATAAATCTCATCTCCAAATTTCATTTCAGTTTCTCTAGTAACTAATACTCTGGTAATATTTTTTAGCTCACTCATGTTTATAGAACAATTTCCATGATTTTTTATGATTAAAATAAAGGAAAAAAGAAAAGATGATTTTCAATAGCTTTTTTATTTTTGTATGCATTATATTTATGACTCTTCTTTCAGCCCACTCTGTAGATATATTTGAGTTTGGCTCCTTGAAATCTATAATAAGGCATATCATTCAATTATGAATTCTAGGGATTTAAATTTATATGTAATGCATAAATCATTAATAAAAAGAAATTATTACTTTTGTATTAAGAATGTCTCTTCAAACCTAGACCATTAAATATATATTCTTCAGGGTATAGTCACACAATCTTGTTAACATATGATAATAAGTTGGTTTATGATAATGCCAAACACAGAAGGTAGTGGGTTATACTTTAAAAAAAAAAAGCTACAAAAATGCTTTCAAAATATTAAAAACCATAAAACTACAAGCAAAGTAGTTAAAAAATCAGATTGAGGCTAACTTTAAGAATAAAAAAACATGTACAAAATACCTCTTTTCCTCTCCCATCTTCCTCCTTCCTGACCTTCAGACCTGAAGAGGATGCTCATGATACCAATGGATAGAATCCAGTGTATCTTGACAGACCATCAAAAGAGCTTCAACTACCCCTTAAGAAGAAACAATTGTTTCAAAATAACTGGTGTCAAATACTAATCTAGAAAATCTCCATTCTTGTCAACATTGTATGCTTCTAAGCAATGGTTGTTCCTCTCAAGGTCTGCCCTCAGTCAATCCTAACTGTCTAGTCTTCTTTTTTGGACCAAGGTGGACTTCATTCCCCAGAGGCAAAATTTACTTGGTTTAAGTCAACCTTTCTCAGAAGGAAACACTCATTCCTCAGAAATGTTAATGAAATGCCCTGCAGTTTGACACTTAAACCCTTTGCTACTTACACAGGTGACTTTATCTGTTCAACACTTTGAACAAGGGCTCCAGCTCTGAAGCTAATTATTTAATAAGGATCTCCCAACATTATCTAAATGTCAAAAGATGTACATTCCAGTAGAGTGGCATTTGAAGAAATTCTTCTTGTTAGTATTCCAGAAGTCAATTTGACTGAAATTCAAACCACCCATAACAATGAAAACACAGCTCCCCTGGACATCAGTATACCTGGGTTCCCAAATGAGGTACTCCTATTCTAACAAAGTGTGTATGTATGTGATGCAAGTAATCAGAAAAAAGCTCACAGCAAGTAATAGTTTAGCTGTTCTAAAAACAAGTTAAATATGTAGAGATAAGAAAGTCATAAATTGGGGGGAGGGAAAAGGGGAGAGGAAGTAGAGGAAAGAGGGGAGAGAGAAAGGGGAGGGGGCAAAACACTATAAAAGAAGAGAAATGCACACTCGTGGAAGGATAAGTAGTTTCCATATTGCTCAAAATTGTATGCAATGGAAGACAGAATATGAAGCTGAAGCTGAAGACAAATCGTAAGGAATCTTTTTGGTATATAAACAAATTAAGATTTTATCCTAAAATCCTAAAACTGGTAAAGAATTACTAAAGGATTTTAAGCAGGGACATGTTGGAAGAAGGTTTGCATTTTATAAAGTAACTTTGAACTAATTCAAAAGTTGGAGACCAGGAGACCACTTAAGAACAACAGGGTAACAATGCATTTGAAAAAACAAGGAGAAATAATAGGAACATATAGGATGTAGATAAGGGGAAGAGACTTAGAGAGTAGTGGGCGAGGATGAAAAATTATCTGTTAATACAGCCAATTTGGCTGGGAAGACCTCACAGAAATTGGCAGAAGTGGCAAGTAGAATGGACAGAAGAGGTTCTCAGACATGCTGATAAGCATTATTTTGGACCAGTTGAGTTTGGGTTACTATGCAGCATCCAGGAATATCCGCAGGCCATAAGCATATGTGGATTTCACAAGAAATATGGATGTGTGTGTGTATCTGTCATATAATTCTGTATCCCATGTGAATATTTAAAATGTAGATGTGCTTGTGAGTGAGAGAATTCAAGTAGAGCGAGCACAATGAAAAGAGAGCCGAAGGCAAATGTCTGAGAAATAAAGACACTAAAAAGCAAGTGAAAGAGACGAGCTTACCAAGAAGAAAAATGGGAATGATGAGAGATATAGGAAGAAAATGAGAAAAAGGTCTTCAAAAGAAGAAACATTTTCCAGGAAGAAAATACTCTAACAGTGTCAAATGCATCAGAGATATCAAGGAAGGTCAAGACCAACATGTGTGTTTGATAATCTTTTCCATTTCAACTTTATAAGGGAGGTATTATCCTTGTTGTTGTTGTTGTTGTTGTTGTTGTTGTTGTTGTTATATTTATTTTAAATGAAGAGAGTAGCTCTAAAAGTTTATGTGACTTGTCCAATATCACAAGTGCACACTAGAGCAGAATTTTGAATTCACACTATCATAGCACCACATCTCAAACTTGCTCTTTCTACTACAGTTTTTTAAAATTTGATTGTAGGAATATTAGTGGTAAATAGAGATAAATGACATTTGAAGAGAAAAGCATTTTTTAAGAGATAAAGAGAAAGAGGCAGGGAAACAGAGACAGAGCCAATATAAGAAGAGAGTTGGACCACTTACAGGAGCAAGTTAATAAAGAGAGATTATCAGGATGGAGATTCCACAGGAAGGAATGTGACCAAAGTAGTAAGAGAGATCCTCCTGCCTGAATCAGATATGGGAGAAAATAATATATACATAAGCAAATGTAGCAGCAAGGAGATTATAAAGTGGAGAGATGTTTTGCCTAATTTTTTGTTGTTGTTTTTTTTGTTTGTTTGTTTTCTCAGTGAAGTTGATCAAAAAGTATTTGCAGAGAGGAAGTAGAGTGAGAGTATTAGAATAACTTACAATATTCTGCCTAACATTCATAAATTATTTTCCATTTCTACACTTTTAAATGAGTATTGTCATATCCCTTTCCTTCTCCAACAAAAGCAATAAAATACATAAATTGTGTGTTTAGGTAGGAGGGGAAATCAAGAAAATTGTGTCACTAATTTTTTTTTTCAATAGTAAGTAGTGAAGAGATTGAAGAAGGAATAAAAAATTCCCAAAAAAGAAAAGCACAGGACAGGGTAGCTTCCCTGGAGAATTCAAGTAAACATTTAGAAAAGAATTAGCACTAGTTCTCCTCAAATTCTTTTGAAAAATCAAAGAGAACATTTTCAAAATCATTCTATGAGGCCAGTATTACTCTGATGCCAAAACCAAAGACATGATAAGAAAACAGCAGATCGATATAACTGATGAATATTGATGCAAAACCCTCAACAAAATACTAGGGAATCTAATTTAACAGCACACTAAAAAAATTATACACCATAATCAAGTGGGATTTATATGTGGAATGCAAGGCTGGGTCAACATGCAAAAATCAATCAATATAATATACCATATTAGCAAAATAAAGCACAAAACCACATAATCATCTCAAATGATGTAGAAAAATTTCTACACCCTTTCATGATGAAAACACTCAACAAAGGGGTGGCTCCATAGTGTAGTGCTTAGCACATTTTCTTTACATGAAGAAGGTCCTGGGTTTGTGCCCCAGGTGGAGCCACGGACCATACCCCGGGTGCTCCAGGCCCACTGGGTACACCAGGCTCTGGGTATACCCAGCCTCCCAAGTGTACTGGGGGCGCCAGGCCCCGGGTGCATGCTACGAGCGTGTGGGAAGAGAGGCCCCGCCTTCAGAGAGGCAATTCTTAAGGGGAAATGGCAACATCCATAGGTCAGGGGTAGAAGTGGGGGGAGGGGAGATTAAAGAAGGGGAAAAGAAACACTCAACAAATGAGGAATAGAAGGAAACTATCTCAACATAATAAAATTCCCTACTGACTATAAAACTACAGTGCTCTGTTTTGTAAATGATAGGGTGCAAAAACAGAGGCTTCAGGAATTCCATTATCGAATAATTTTTCCAGTAACATGTTAAGTAATTCTATAATTAAGAAAATGTTAGGAATCTTAAAAACATAGAAAATCAAGGAAATGCTGAAATAAATTACCATTCAGTCTTTAAGACAGTACTGCCAATAGTCACACCTGGAACAAATTCTACATTCTTTCTAATAAAACAGTGCTTTCTATTTTCCTTAGCTAGTACATCTTATCTGGCCTATGGGCTGACCTCGTAAGAGAAATGAAATTCAGTATATGCTATACGTAGAAGTAGCCTTGCACATAAGCAGAGTAAGCTACTTGTCTACGTGATGTTGTTTCTGGGTTTCCGGAATGAAAAGTCCCCTGGACAAGCCTACCTGCCACAATTGTAGATTTAGTTCTTTGAGTCAAGATACAACACATTTAGAATTAACCTACTGAAAGGTAAGCATTCCTATGAGAAGCAACTTATATTATAAACCATTATGAACATAATTTGACCTGGGTCATCAGAACGAAGCAAGCCAGGCTTCTAAAAAACAGACTGTTGCAAAGTAAAAAGAAGTATGGACAAGAAAGGGAGAGGGAACACTGCGAGGGGAAATCGCCTCCTTCTGTATGGCCAGAGGCTGGTCCTAATTACCAGGAAATAATCAAGTATATAATTTGGCAGAAGAAAAAAAATGTACTCTGTGTGTTACTGTTTTGAGCAATTATTTCTTTCATGGTTGTTTTATGTGCCATCTTTAGTGAAGGGCTTCGAGAATAAAAAGGACTCAAGCTATTGAATTGCCAATTATTTACTACTGCTGTCCTAAATTGCATGCATTTTTAAGAAATTCATCACTTGGGAAATTGTTTCGCTTTAGGGCTTGAGAAGCACTACTTTAAAGGACTAGAACCAAAAGCCACTTTTTAAAGGAGTACTAAATTGAGTGCATAACAAGAAAGACCTGAAGTATAAACACCTCCATAAGGAGAATGCCAAGCCAAGGCCAGCACTCCCACACATAGTTTTCCGTGCTCCAGGGCCAGCCAGTGTTAACAGGATGTTGTCTGCTTTATTCACCCAGGTCAGAAGACCAGCATGGTATATACTAAGAAAGGGAAGATAACAATTTGAAGAAACTAGTGTCACTTGTAGTGTCACTTGTGGCTGAGTCTAGATATTGTTTTTAAATGGGGTAGCCAATTTAAAAAGGCACTTCTGAAAAAATCACTAGAGGGTAGGTGTCCCAGTGTAGTCCCTACAACTGGAATTCAGAACCCCCATTACAGAGTTGAAACCAAGTAATGGATCTTTTCTGTTGTTATCCTTCCCACTCAGAAGTTCTAACCTCTTTAGCAGTGGGTCTGTAAATATCGGACCTGTAACTTCAGGGATGCTGCTACTTGCCACCAGCTCTCCCAAAGTCTCCACTACATGCATTCAGGATAAAAAGGACAGGTTCACAGAACAGGTCTTATCCAGACAAGGATAAGAATAGCTAGGACGTTGCAACTATATTTAGCAAGGTGATTCAACAAGAGGAAAGGGGAGACAGATTTAATTCTCCTTTACTTTCCTATTTCCAACTTGCTGAAACCAGACTGGGGAAATGAACATGAAAGAGAACTAGATTTTAATTTTTTACTAAAATAGGATTATGTCAGTGAGAGATGATGCATCAGAAAGGTTCCTCCAGAAGTCAGGGGATTTGGGTTTTGGTTCAAATCGTGTGACCTTTAACGAGTCAATTTTGTTTCTAGACTCAGAGTTCTTCACATATAAACTAAACAAATTGTACAAGAAAAATCTCTAGTCAATTCCACCTTTCAAAAAAGTCCATACTATTTATAAACAAACTAAATTCACAAATGAAAACAATAAAAATTGAACTTTTCAGACTCAGTTGAAATGAATGGAATTTACAGATTCAAATTTCATCAGACTACAACTAATAACACTGTTTTAGAAGTGCATTAGTGTTCTAGAAATTCTTTCCATCTAACCCTAAGCCATTATATTTCAGTTAAATGGATGTTAAGCTTTTGGATATTGAACCTGAGACTTTATGCCAAAGTAGAGATCACTCAAGGTGCATTCGAATTTTTATGATTGTAATGATGTCAGTTCGCAAGATGGACTATTTCCTTTGGAAAATAAAGAGTCCTCCAGGGTGACAGAACAGACGGTGGACCAACTTTTACTTATGGCTCAGGTTACAGAGACGCTGCACCTTAAATAAATTATATAATATGATCATACTAGGACCTCATCTGTGGGAACAGATTGAACTGAAACCATATATGTCCCCATCTGTGTACTAATCACTGTTCAATAGCAGAGATGTGGTGGAGAGTTCATTAGGCTAGCCAGTGTCTGGAGGCTCACACTACTTAAGCACTGAGCAGATGCTCAATTCTGGTTAAAATGCCTAGTTCCACCCCACCCCCAGCTGAGGGTTCAATAAATGTAAGCTGTCTCAATTAGACAAGAGCTGGCTTTGGGAGTCCATAGACAAAACCACACAGCAATCAGTCTCATCAATTCACACTGAAATAACCCAATAAAGTGTGCTATTTTAATAAGCTAAATAATATCTACAAACACTGGCAGTGCAAATATACTTTCATTTACTAACAGGAACTAACAGAAAAAGTGAGGGATGATAATACCGTGATTTCAAACTGAAGACTTTATATAAATTCAAACTTTGTGCTCCCATGTTTGAGACCAGATATTTTCATCATTTGTAAAAAATCATATCACTGTCAAAAGTGTTCCCCATGAAAGTTAATAGATTATTTGTACAAATTGCCTCCTGTATGAGGTGAGGCCAATAAAACCAGTATCAATTTGAATGTTATTTTTCTAGATATTTCTACAAACTTTATTTTTAGGGACTCATAATAATGCTACCTATAACATATGCTGGATAATTCTAATTATATATTCTATAGATGGGGGCCCTGAAATCTATCCAAAGAAGTGCATGTCATTACTGAAGAATCAAACTATTGATTCGTGACAAGCAGTATCAGGATTCAGGTCCTTTTCCATTGTAAAGTATTAAGTCCTATTTGCCTCCTTCATCCCTACCTATGAGTGTGTAGCAAAGCCAGATGCAGTGGCAAAGCAGTCTTTACATGGCTGAACTATCTGGATCAAAAAGGAGGCAAGGCAAGGCAAGGCAAGAGACTCCAGAAAAATCACACCAACTGGAAGCTTCGCTTCATGCCCAGCAAGAAGCAATGAGCACAAAGCATTTTCTAGATCACATGCTCGAATTATAATAGAAGGCACTAAGGGATGGTGGAAAGTGGGCAGGAGTCTCAGAGATCTAAGGTCAAAACTGAGATCTGTCACTCATGAGCTATGTGATTTGAGTACATTTCTGAACTTCTTTATGCCTGGCTCTTCTCACCCATTATACAGGTAAGATTATGTGCCTTCTTTGTATTGTTGTTATAAGGAAATGAATAAACACATGTTGACTAGTCTACCAAGCATGGAAGGCCCTCCATAAATAGCACATTTTTTAACACATCTGCTGCATGCAGCCGCCAAGTTTCAATCTGAATCAGTAGACAAAACATTCCTATTGACTATCATAGGCAGTAATTAGTTCATCCTATTCCCAGCCAGTTCCCTACAGGTCACAGACAATCAAAATAATCTCAAGTCTAACGAGCACACTGAAATTTGCTCCTCCAGTACTTTTTTTGTCTGGTAGCTAGAAATGGATTAAAAAAAATTTGCCCTTTCCTTCTTCCCTCTAGCAAAGTTTAGAACAAAAAGAAAGAAATTAAACAATTATTA
This sequence comes from Eidolon dupreanum, assembly GCA_028627145.1. Taxonomy (NCBI): domain Eukaryota; kingdom Metazoa; phylum Chordata; class Mammalia; order Chiroptera; family Pteropodidae; genus Eidolon; species Eidolon dupreanum. Next base: position 97,373,561 of record CM053503.1, on the reverse strand, counting down.
GGCAAAGTAAGTATGGCTCTTTATATCCTTTTACACCTGAAGGAAAAGAGATGACTGGTTATTTTTGCAATTGTCTTTAAATGTCCTTCAAGTACATACACTTGGCAAAAAGGTACAAACCTGGAAATGAACTGTCATGTTGACCAAAAATCTTTTTTTGCTATGCTGAATACTAGATTTGTATTATAATCATTCAAAAATGTTAAGCATTTGTATATTATAAGGCATGAGTTTGGGACCCAGGCTCTGGAATCAAAGTAGGCTTGAATCTTGGCTCTGCCAGTGACTTGCTATGTGACTTTGGGCTGGGTACTTAACCTCTCTGTGTTTTAGTCTCTAGATCTACAAAATAGAAATATTAATAACACCTAATTGCTAACAATCTATGTGGGACAAAACAATATAAAAATCCATGCAAAGCAACTGGAAGAGTGCCTGACTATTTAAAAATTTAGTAAATGTTAGCAATTGTGCTTCATTATTACTGAGTGAATTTTGCAAGTCTTGAGAGAAATATGTTAAGACTGATTGGGCTAGCTAAACTCTTGAGAGTCTGAAATAGCATTTAAGAATAAAGTCGCTGATAAACTCTTCTACATTCATGTCACCTGTTACAATCACAGGAGAAACAAGATCCTATCACCACATTTATACATGATATAGGACATGCAGCAATTTATGATAAAGTTCTCTATCTCTGAACTGAGTGTTCTGATTATTTATACACTGTAAAAAACTAATCATTTCACCTTGCTTTGTGGAAAAAAAATTGTTTAATCCCTTAACTCAGTTTAGAGCATAGTGTGGTCCCCAAATAAATGCTTCTTCAGTACCTAAATGCCTTGAAAAAGACCAGTACCTTGCTCTATTACTTGCATGTGGTTCCACTTCACGTATCTAAGATCCTACCCTGGAGACAAAACCATCTTCTGTTTGGGGGATGTCATTACTCAAACAGTCCAACTCTCATCTATGATAACTCAAAAGCCATATTTGTGTTCCTTCTAAGGTGCAGTCATTTTTATCTTGAATTGTTCTAGTATAAAACAGCAACTTAAAATTTCATTGTATTTACCTTATCTCTTTATCTTGTTTCAATGTTATTAATAATATAGCTCAAAGTTAAATGGCTATATAGTATCTATGTTATAGACCCTAAGAGCAACTCTTCATATAACTCATGTTCATTCTCACAGTCCAATGAGGTCATAAGTATTATTATGACTTTTTCACAAGTGATAAAACTGAGGCAGAGAGAGCGTGAGTAAATTGCCCAGGGTCATACAGCTGGAACACACACAGCTAGAAGCACACATGCCACTATTCCAAACTCCATAATTCTTCCCTTCCTTTCTTCTTCCCCTCTCCCTTCATGCTATCCACCATCCATCTGTCCTTTCATCTATCTGTCCATCTCCTCACCTAGCTATCAAACAAGCAGTAGAGGGGAAGGAAGAAAGAATTAAAAAGAAATTTGGAATTTAACTAATTCAAATATATCAGTAGGATGTGATAGCTGTAAAGTGCTCACTTGTAGTGGTAGGCTCAGAATGGCATGCATTATTAAAGAAAGAGTACTTTAAATGCGTGTCAATTTTTCAAAATGTAAAGACTAGCTCTATTCAAGAATCGCAGCAGATTTGAAGGAACATGTACAGTCTTAGTCTAGAGCAGCCATATTACTAAAATGTGAAGATTACATATAAAATGAAAGACATAGTCAACAATCGTTCCTTTCAGTAAGAAGAAAGCTAGGTAGCAGTATATCTAAACTATCTTCCCTTCCTTAATGAAACTGCTATTGATTTTTCATCCTAGTGAATCATTGCCTCGAAGCAATTTCTTTTAGCTGCAGGTTCTCACATTTAATTTGGATGTATGCTTAAGGGAGAGTTTATCAATAAAATCTCCAGAGGAACGCCAAAGGTTTTATTAGAAAGAAACGGTAAAAGCAATTTTATCAATTTTGTTAAACAGAAACATGATCAAAGAATTATTAACGAATGGCATTTAAAGAGCAATTTCAATGTGAATGTGAGTCATATCAACATAATCATCAGTCTAAATGTTCTCAGTGGGTATGGACATTAAAGATATCCACAAGCTAAACATAAATTTGCCTGCCTATAGAGGTAAGAGCCGTATGCGCCTTCACCAAAAGCAGACCTAGAGCTGACTGCTAACCAAAATTAATAACTCCCCAGTTCTTTTAGCACCATCCCTTATTATGTACTTGTTACTGAACAAAGCATAAACTATGTATTATCTCGTTGGATCTTATCATTCCAGTACCATAAAGCCCAATTTATACATAAATAAAGTAAGGCATAGAGACTTTAAGAAATTTGCCCCAGATTATATAATTATCAAATGGCAGAGCCAGCATTCAAACTCATGTTTGTGTGTTTACAGAATCCACATTCATTACCCCTGAATAGTCTGTATATGTGAAACACTTTAATTCTCCCCTATATAATAAAGCCTTTGAATAAATAGTTTCATAACATTCATTAATGCTTAAGAATCACTAATTTTTGACTAATGAAGCTATGTCTGTGCCACGTCAATAATCACAAAATCCACATGCATGTTAGCAAACGAGACATTTTTAAAACAAGAAAACATTCTTGAGGTTCAACTTATTTTAGTTCTCAAACAGTCCCACACGGAGATGACTAAGTCTCTCTCAGAATGCAGCTCCTTACCCCTAAAAGTATGCCACACCCAGAATGATAGCACTACAGACAGGCCTGGTTCCAGAACCATATGCACATTGACTTTGTTCAGTCCTTCTTCTTTGAGCTCTCTTTATTCTCTCTTGGCTTCTCTCCTGCTCTCCACCTCTTGTTTAACACTGTTTAGTCTGTTGTAGGTATTTGTACTTCAAGTTTTTATTCTATAAATTGTTCCAGGAGTCCCAAAACCTAGGTCCTGCTCTTACAAGTAGTTCAAACCAATGGAGATACCTCCCCACAAACCTCAAAGGGGCCCCTGCATTCGATACATACCTAAGAACATGACTGCCTATTCTGCCAAAAACATCCTATGCTCTTCTACTCCAAGGTCTCTCAGCAAGTTGCCCCATTATGCCAGTAAGTTGTGTTCACCCCCAAGGAAATCATGCAGAAAAGTAAACAGTAATAATAACCAAAACCAGAACAAAACAATCAGTAACAACAGAAAAGGACATAAATAATTTGGCCATATTTCAAATACTAAAACATCACATAGATTCTACTAATTTATTTGTTTTGAACATTGTTGAGACATGTTCACAAGCCTTCAATTAATAATGCCATCTACTAGTCCCCTTTATTTCCAATACAATTTTGGAACAACCTGATTAGTATGGAGTTCCTCAGATAAATAGAAGTTCAAACTGGATTTTCCAAAGTCATGTATGTATTTTATCATGTATTTATTTTTCTGTTCATTACACATTTATTGAACTTAAATCTGAACAAGACTCTGGAATCAAAACCATGAGGGATACAAAGATGAATAAGAAATAGTCTTGCTCTCAAATGTTTCTACTCTAGGAATACAAGCAGCAGAACACCAGCCATCATCAGTGATGCATAAAACAAGGAATGTCCTCTTGCTGTCCTTCCCTTTCCTTCTCTCTGTCTCATTTCTCACCTTCAACCCCATACTTCCCCCAACTCTCCCCAATCCTGCCATCTTTCAGGCATCTAAACCGTACATTTCACTCCTGTCCTCTCTGGTGCTATAAGCAAAAAGGACTATTTGGGTGCATTTTTTAGGGCAGTCCCACTTTTAATTAATCTGCTCCATGTTCCCATAAGTTTACTTATTAAGTAATATCTGATTTTTATGTTTTCAGGAAAAATAATCCTCAATATCCATGTCTCAAAATGTGCTACTTCTTTCCCATAAAGAAAACTCCAATTCATCCAATCGTTGCAGCTAGTTGTTGATATAGCCAATGCAATTAAGGTGTGATGCCATTCATCAAAACTATGTATTCCTTTATCTGTCCATTCAATAAGCATGTATTATGGTCTCATGTATGCAGAGTATCTCCTAGGTGGGTGATGTATACACGTAGGGTTCCCAGGGGAGGCTGTCTTCTCCAAATGAGACTCCAAGATTAATGAGGGATCTCCACCTGAAGGCTCAGTGTTCTATTTTTTAAAGCACTTATTTAGGAGCACCAGTCTATTATTGAGAATATTCTAGTTCGAATTCCTACACTGCGACTCACCTCACTGTGTGGCTCAGTTTCCCCAGATGTACTATGAAGATAATAATTTCATAAGATATTTTTGAAGATCCAACAAAATAAAGACTGTAAAAGCAATCAGGGATGTAATAGCTGGTCGATCAATATAAATATTATTTCTAGCATATTTTGTTCATATTTATATCAGATTTTTATGTACTATTAATTTTGTGCATGAAACAGTATTTTATGTAGCTCTAGAGATTTTAAAATGAGCCTTGGAAGCAAATTTTGGCGGCCATACTCAACATTTCTCTACCAGAAAAAAAAAAATTAAAACTATTAAAAAATATGAAGTGCTTTAAATCAAAGCCTTCGAATAAATTCCCTGAAAAGACTACATGAAAACTGAATCACTCAATTTTGAAAACTTTCAGATACTAAATTTTCATGCAAATATAAAAACTTCAGATAAATGTTTTTCTCATCTTATATAGACACCTATGTCAAATTTCCTCTACTATTAGTGTCATCTGTATCCCCTAAAATCCTGCACCAAAGGAGATGCCCTGCTGCTTCATGTTGGTGACATTTATTTTTCAGCTTGAGAAGAGAAAACACAAACTTCTAAACTGAAATTTTTGCAGGGAAGTGAAAGCAGCAACTGTCTTTTCAAGAGGAGAAAAATATAATTATTTATTATTTCAGACGATAATTATTACTTCAGTTTCCCTTAAATAAAAGAAAATTAAAATTTTCATATTTTTAAGAAGTAGATTTTCACTACTATAGTAAATTAATAAAACAGTTCATGAAACTAAATTAATTACTTCTAGGCATAAAAGTTATTAAATTAAAAAGTTTTAATTATTTAGGCATAAAATGAATTAAAGTTATCCCATGGTCCTTATTTATCACTTTACCTTTTTTTTGTTTTTATTATTTCCTCTGGTTATCAAACATTTCTTTGATCCAATACAGGTGAATAAACAAGTGGACAGAAATGTACTCATTTCTACAGATTTGAAAATAAAAAGTTTAAATTTTCACTTAAAATTTTAAAAATAATTAGTATTTTTTGTAACTGATTCCATGAATAAATTTTGAAGACTACATAAGTCTACATAATTTTTTTTTGTCCATTTTCAATTAAAAATATGTGGAAATTTTTTTCATATTTCTTACCAGGAAAATATTTGTATTTTTTTAATTCCACATATGCATGAGATCATATAGTATTTGTCTTTCTCTGACTTATTTCACTTAGCATAATTCCCTCAAGGTCCTACCAAGCTGTTGCAAATGGCAAGATTTCCTCTTTTTATGGCTAAATAGTATTCCATTGTGTGTGTGTGTGGTATTTGTGTCACATTTTCTTTATCTACTTATCTGTCAGTAGAAACCTAGGTTGTTTCTATATCTTGGCCATTGCAAGTGATACTGCAATGAAAATGGGGGTGTAGATATTCCTTATGGATAGTGATTTCATTTCCTTTGGATATATAGCCAGAAGTTGTGTTGCTAGATCATATGGTAGTACTATTTTTAATTTTTTGAGGAACTTTCCATAATGGCTGTATAATGATCCCCAAAAAAATCTCAGTTTTTTTATATGACCTCACCCTCGCCCTAAAAAATAAATTCTCCTTTCCTAGTAAACAACACCCTGGAAGTACAAGAAAATTAATGTGTATACTTTTCAAACTCACACATCTTTCTCTCCTTCTCCCTATCCCTCTATGTATATACACACATATACACACATACATATTTATAATATATATACATATGCATGCACACATTCTTTTTCTTTCTAACCAAAATTTAGAACACACTTTGGAAGACTAGATATTTTAAAGTTAGGAGGCTCTAATGAGGTATCTGTCTGCAGCTGAATACTAAGTGTTCACCTTCAATCTCAGATTCCCCTGAAAATTTATTCCAAACAAGGGAAATAAGCTAAAAGAGGGAATAAAAAAGTTTTAAAGACTTCTACTAGACTGCTATCTATCACTATATACCAAAATTACCTCAAAATGGATCAAAGACCTGAACATAAGACCCGAAGCATAGAAGAAAACATAAGTAATAAACTCATGAACCTTGGATTTAAAGGGGATTTTACAAATTTGACCTCAAAGGCAAGGGAAGTAAAAGCAAAAATAAATGAATGGGACTATACCAAATAAAAAGCTTCTGTACAGCAAAAGAAACCAGCAATAAGGCAAAGAGGCAAATATCTAAATAGGAGAATATATTTGCAAACAACACCTCCATTAAGGGCCTAATACCTAAAATATATAAAGAACTCATACAATTCAACAATAAAAAAATGCAATTAAAAAATGGGCTGAGGACCTGAAGAGACACTCCTCTCAAGAAGACATACAAATGGCCAACAGAAAGACACTTGCGGGGCTGCCCAGGTAAGCAAATTTCCAAAGTTTGATTCTGCTGGTAGCTTTGATTATCTCCCACTGGTATTCAACACTGAGAAATACTTGAATGCCTTCTTTCCCTCCCCAATATAAGAGGCTCCAATGCTAGTCTCAAATGTCTCCTTCCATCTGACTTTTACCATTTTTCTGTCTTTAAACAAAACTACGTGCTCAATTTTAGATTATCCATAATGATAATTTGTCTCAGTGTTATGATGAATTTGTTTGAAATAGATTATCATTTGTTTATCTACCAACAATCAAAAGTAATACATTATTCTTGATATACCATATTGTTTTAATACTAGAACATTCTAATGAAGCTTGGTAAAGAGAGTCAATACTGTCATGATTAGGCAGGATGATCATAAACCTAGCTATTAAGACCAATGAAATGGTCTTTCTAATCCATAAACAAAATGCAAAGCACTTAGCATAGTGCCAGGTATACAGACAATTACAACTATTTTTCACTGTTCAAAACAATATTTCTCATATAATCTTTGTATTCCTATAATGCTTTTGATATATTACTGTTAGGTTTTCTTTCTGTAATTGCCTATTTACATGCTACATCACTAACTAGATGGTAAACTCCCTGAGAGTGAAGAAAAGGAAATCACCATTGTATCCTCAGGGCCTAGAATGGGGTAAGTCCCATGGAAAATGTCATGTAAATACCTGACAACCAGTTGAAGAAATGAACATAAAGTTTTGTAAAATTTCACTACTAAACTAAGTAGGATGATGATAAGAGCTCTCAACCACCTATATGGATACAGTTCTTCTTATTTATTTTTCTATTACAGTTGACATATAATGTTTAGTTTCAGGTGTACAATATAATGATTAGACATTTATATGTCTTATAAAATGACCACCCCAATAAGTCTAGTACCCCTCTGGCACCATATATAGTTATTAAAATTTTACTGACTATATTCCCTATGCTATACTTTACATCTCTGTGAAAAATTTTATGACAGGTCATTTGTACTTCTTAATCCCTTTCACTTTTTTCACTCATCTGCCCAAACTCACTCCCCTGTGGTGACCATCAATTTATACTTTGTATCTATGAGTTTGCTTCAGTTCCATTTATTCATTTATTTTGTTCTTTTTAGATTTTACATATAAGTGGAATCATGGTATTTGTTTTTGTCTGGCTGGCTTATTTTACTAACCCCTAGGTCCATCCATGTTGTCACAAATGGTAAGATTTCATTCTTTTTTTATGGCTGAGTAATACTCCATTGTATTTATGTGCCACATCTTCCTTATCAATTCATCTATGAATGGACACTTAGTTTGCTTCTATATGTTGGCTATTATAAATAATGCTGCAATTAAAAAGGGGGTGAACATATCTTCTGATTTAGAGTTTAAATCTCAAGTAAACAATCTAAACTTACACCTTAAGGAAACAGAAAAAGAACAAACGAAGCACAAAGTAAGTAGGAGGAAGGAAACAATAAAGATGAGAGTGGAAATAAATGAAATAGAGTATAAAAAAAATAGAAAAAATCAATGATATCAAGAGCTGGCCCTTTGAAAAAACAAACTGATAAACCTTTAGCCAGACTCATCAAGAAAAAAAGAGAGATGGTCCAAATAAAATCAGAAGCAAAAGAGGAAAAATGACAGCAGACACCACAGAAATACAAAGGATATAAGAAAATACTATAAACAATTACAAGCCAAAAACTGGGCAAGCTGGAAGAAATGGATAATTCCTAGAAATATATAATCTTCAACGTTGTATCAATCAACAATTATCCCAAGGTCCCGTCTAGCTCTAAAACACTGAAAACATTACCTCAAATATATATTCCCTGCTGACCCAACCAAGCACAGTAATCTTTGAAAATACTAAACAATAGATTGTACATTAGCTGATCTCTGGTGTTAGTACTGATATCAGAGTTCCGACTATTTTAATCACCCTAACCATCCAATTAATTCAGTATGCCCTTCATTTGTGTTCTCCTCTATTTTCTAAGCTCTAGATTATTTAACAGTCCAAGGATTTCCACTACAAGACTTAAGTGAACTCATCCCAAATGAAGAGGTGTCAGTAAATTCAACTTTTTTTACATTCAGTGTTGAAAATCTAAAAGGAAATGTATTACTTTTAGGTCAGTATGTAGGTATCAGATATCAGTGACATGTACTCTATATCTGTTCACAGATTCATTCTGAATAGTGTTTCAACATACCTTCAAATTTGATTTTGGGCCTTGGGTTCTGTAATAATTAACTCATTCTCCTTCTCTGAAAGCTGGCTCATATATTTGAAAATCAATCAAGGGCAAACAAATCAGAGAGTCTAACAAAGATGGAATAAGAGATAGCCTATCTTTTAATGCATCATTGGCTTTAATATTGAATGCGAAATGTTTTTCAAAAATTTTGAAAAATATCCTTGATTTGTAAAAATTCTGGTAAGAACACAGTTTCTTTCTAGGTGTTACAAATATAACTCCCTAGGGCAATCTCTCCTTGTCAAAGTTCACCATAACAGAAGTGTCTTCTAAATATCAGAGAACTTAAAAAGTTACAGTGACTTCCCCAATAATTTTTTACAATTTAACCTAAGTGCTTAGGAGCGTTTCAATATCCATGAAGTTCTTCTCAAACATGCCCTTTACAGTTAATTACTCTGTTACCATCCTTACTGGTTACTTCAGAATTTAATGATCAATAAGTACTTCAGTTTTCTCAGATAATATTCTAGAGTTTTACAAAAATGAGAAGCACTGAGAAAAGGATATATTCTTAAGATACCCAAAATTTTGCATCAATATAACATAGAGAGAAGTTCTTCATGGTGTTCTTTCAGAATGGGTCTTTGAGAGTCATGATCTATATACTCCATGTTGAGATCAGTAAATGGCACCTCTCCTACTTGAAACAGAAGCTGTTCTTGAACCACTTTGTAACCTTCACATTACATATAGCAATGTCCATGAACTATTTGCTGCATGAACAGAATCTTAACATTCAAGTATAAAGACAAGAAGAAGAATCTAAGACATTTCAGATCAAAACTTCTCTACTAAAACAATCTGAAAGTCCAAGGTGTGAGAACACTTTACTGGTTTACAGAAGCACTGAGTAGAAGTTATGATAAATTTCTAAGTAGTATCATGAATTTATTTAACTCTCTCACAATACAGATTTGTATGTAATAGATATTTTCCAAAAGGAGGATCCATGTATTTTTTTTAATCCAGAAACACACACCTTCTCATTCATAGATGCAGAAACAAAACTCATTAACTTGAAGATCCATGCTAAAAATCACAGATGTGTATTCTTACCTTTCTTTAATCAAAACTTTAGCCCACCATTTTCGATGTTCTATTTTTCTCTTAAAATGTAAGTTTTCACTTTTAAATTTCCAAAAGTACTTATTTTAAAAATTACAGAATACATGAAAATGAAAAGAAGTAATATAGAAAAGATATACTTACAATAAAAATTGTTCTTGGAAATATGAAGTATCAAATAAATGTAAGCTGATAAAGAACTAAATAAACAGATCCTTTTTGTTTTTTTATAAAATGTAATATTAGCTCTTTATAGTGACACTGTTTTAATATTCAAAATATTTTCTACACTAAAAAATAGAGAAGTTTCGCTGTGTGGTGTGGATGTATAGCGCGTGTGTGTGTGTGTGTGTGTGTGTGTGTGTGTGTGTGTGTGTGTAGTGTTCTAAATTAAGCCCTGGTTCCAAGGCAACCTTGTTTCTATTGATCACTAACGAGACATAACTCAAAGCCATCCCTAGAGTAAAGGAGATAAAGGAACCTTTTTAACTCACAAATAGTATATTACAAAGACAGAGAAAGGCAGCAAGAATGAACTATACACATGTATACTAGGTTGTGAGTAAGACCCAGTATTTTATAGACCAAATGGATAGAGATCCCATTGGTGTGGACATCTATTCTCAGCATCAATGGGACACCAAGTGAGGGTAAAACTCTAGGCTGCAAAGATGTCAGATCTTCATTCATGGTGTTCCAATTCAGTTCTCTTTGAACATATGCCCTTTCAAGTGAAATTAATCAATCTCTTTATCACTCTCACTGCATCTGGAGCCATAATCATTACCCAACTGCTGAGAAAGAAATGAAACCACTAATCGCACAGGGAGTAGAGCTTAGTGTTCAGATCAGGAAAGTTTTTATTAAGTTCTAAATTGAAAAGTGATTTTTCATGACTAGACTAGAAGACATGCTATGTGCAGGAAGCTGCACTACTAACGCTGTCAGCTAAATATCTAACAGTATATTATTAACTTACCAAATTTATATTGTGTTTAAGTTATTCAATTGTTAAATTCTAATAACGTTTTATAATACTCAACATGTAATATTCTCTTAGATATATCAGAATCCATCTGATTCTCTAAACTTAATATAAATGCTGGTAAGTATTAAACACATGAAAGTCTTGTTACTCATAACCCTCAAATTTCCCCACCACAATTTTAGAAACTCCACTTACAACTGTAACATAAATCCACTAAAATGCAATGAACAAGATTCTCACTTACTTGCTACTTTTTGAACTTTTAAAAACCTCCCACTATGTCCAGACAGCAAATATAGCTGTTCTTCACTTGAAACTATAGGCATGATCTTATATAAAACCAATTTATGTTAATTGAAATACATTTCCCAATAGACTTATCTCATAAAATTGGACATATGTCCTCAGAAGAAAAATTATGGTGTCAAAATACATTTTAAAATCACATTTAAGAATGCAATAAATATCTTTATAGTTGAATGATCAATAGTAGTTGAAGTATATAACAATACACAATATTGATAAATATTAAAACAAAAACAAGACATTTAACTCTCAACAGGTTAGAATTATAGATCACCAGACATTGGCTTCAGGATTGATCTTTAAACAGAATAACAATAGCAATATCCCATTCAAACCAGGTATTCTCAACAGTATAAGCTAAAAGACTTTGACCAGGTTCTGTTATGTTTTAATAGTCTATTTAACTAAAGGTAGTTTTCTTAACATGGTTCATTAGTACTTTACAGGATATTTGTTCTATTGATTCGTTTGCTGGGGAAAAAATGATTTTTGCCATGATAAGGCACTAAGAGAGGCCTCCTGGATATGAGAGAGAGCAGTTATCATTAAAAGGCTCAGTATCCCACTATTATATCCCAAGTGAGTTTTAACATACTATGAGCTTCTATTAAGCAGGAAATGCTGCAAGCAAATTTTACTCCCATATTTAATATCTGGAAAGTCCAGAAAATTCTACATAGCTTCCTAGTATCATTAATTTTAAAACAGGGAGTAGTTTGTTCACTGACTAGTAAGCTTAATAACCAATCATGGCAAGATACAAGATCTATATAAAACTCAATTGTATCCCTGTCAGTGAATAATCTTAAAATGAAATTATGAGAACGACTCTGCTGAAAATGAATAATGCTTATGAATAATTTTAACTAAAGGCTGTACACTGAAAATTATAAAATATTAGTAGAGGAAGAAAGAAATAGAAAGATATTCCATGTTCATGGATTTGAAGGCTCAATATTGTTAAGATGGCAATTCTTTCTAAATTAATATATAGATTCAGTATTATCCCTGTCAAAACTCCAGCAGCCTTTCATGTAGAAATTGACAATCTGACCCTAAAATAGAAATGGAAATGCAAAAGACTCAGAATGGCAAAAGCCATTTTTAGAAAGAACAACATTGGAAAACTTCACTTTCCAGTTTCAAAACTTATTATAAAGTTTCGAGATAAGCCTCAGTTATCAAGACAGTGTAGTGCTAGCACAAGTACAGACACAGATCAATGGAACATAGGTTAAAGCCCAGAAATAAACCCTTATATTTATGGTTAGTTGATTTTCACAAAGATGACAAGGCAATTCAATGAGGAAAGTACAGTTCTTTCGACAAATGATGCTGGTACAATTGGATATCCACAAGCAAAAAAAAAGAAAAAAAAAAAAAAGAACATTACCCACACCATACAAAAAAAAGTAATTTAAAGTGTATCAGAGACCTTAATGTTAGAGCTAAAACTAGAAAAATTTTAGAAGAAAATACAGGAGAAAAATCTCTGAGAACTTCAATAAGGAAAAATTTCTTAGCTATGAGACCAAAAATACAATCCACAAGTTAAAAAATTTGATAAATTAAATTTCAAAATTAAAAATTTTGAACACTTCAAGGACACATTAAAAACTGAAAAGGTATGACATGGACTAGAAGAAAATATCTGCGGACCTCATATCTGATTAAAGACATGTATCTAAACATAAAAAGAACTCTTAAAACTCAATAACAAGAAGACAAACAATCCAAGATAAAAATTCAAAAAGGATTTGAATAGACACATCACCAAAGAAAATATGCAAATGACTAATAAATGCATGAAAAAGCAGCATCGTTAGTCATTAATGAAATGCAAATCAAAACTACAATGAGATACTATTTCACACCCACTAAAATAAATTTAATCAAAAATATAAACAATAACAAAAGTTAGTAAGAATGGAACTTACTAACAGAAAAATGGAACTCTCATATATTGCTTATGGGAATATAAAAGGTACTACCATTTTGGAAAATAGTTTGCAGTTTCTAAAAAGTTTCAGCATCTATTTGCCATACAACCCAGCAATTCCACTCCCAAGAAAAATGAAAATATATGTTCACACTGAGACTTGCACATAAACATTCATTGTAGCATTATCCACAGTAGTCAAAAAATTGGAAATTACCCAAATGTCCATCAAATGGTAAATGGATAACAAAATGCTATGTCAATAAAATAGAATACTATACTATTCAACAATACAAAGAAATGAAATACTGATATATGCTATAATATAAATGAAGTTCAAAAACATTATACTGAGTGAAAGAAGCCAGTCACAGAAAAACACATAGTGTATGATTCTATTTATAGAAAACATCCATAAAAGGCAAATTTATAGAGAAAGAAACTAGATCAGTGATTGCCTAGGGCTGGGATGGGAATGGGGATTAAATGTAAAGTTAATTGCAGTGATGGGTATGTAACTTGGGAAATGTAGTAAAAATAATTGAAATATACATTTCAAATGTTAAATTTTTGGTATGTAAATTATACTTCAATAAAGTTGTTAAAAATAACCAATTTTTCATGCTAATAATTACTAGTATTGTAACAGCATAGAATGCTATAAAGAGAAGGCTCTACTTAGCGTAAAACATTTATTTATCTGAATCATCAATCACCAAAAATGACAACCAATTAACATGAAATCTGAGGAAATACAAAAAAAGGTGGTAATATTTTTGGCTCATGAGACTCTCTATTGATAACAGCAGCAGCATAAGCAGTTCCAAATTTAAAGTTTCCAAAGAGGAAAACCACGGATCTTTGCATAATGAAAATTCAAGTAGTGAAAAGGCACTTGGCTGGTCTTGGTTCCATCACTTAATATATACGCTATTCAAACTTGGTTTCTTCCTTTGTAGGATAAATTGAGATTCTGACCCTGACTACAACATCTCATGGTGTTGTGAAGTTGATGTAAGACCAATTAAAAAAGAAAAAAAAAATTATAACATAGTATTTTTGACCTTATTGCCAAATATAAAGGTGTCACTTGCATCCTCGTTTTTTCTCATTTCAAGTTTGAAGATGGAAGTCAATCATATGAATCCATCTAAGTTCAAACCCAAGTTTGTTCAAGCAGGCCACACATTCTTGACTATTAAAGAAAGCTTTGAGGCTGTGTTCTGCCTGGAAATTGCTTTGGATAGAATCCCACAGCTCTTACTTTGGAAACAATAACATAGAGTATTATGAATGGAAATGTCAGAAGAAAACATTAGAGGTCCATTATTGAAATAGCTGAAGTGCATGAAGAATGCTGCTAGAAATGAGCAATAAAATGGAAATTGTAAAAATACTTATTTTAGACAATAAACTTTAAAGTGAAGAAAAATAATATCAAATGACCTTTTCAGAGAAATGACATTTATTAATGTGCATATTTATATACACTAAATTATATTCTGTATGTCAGAAGATGGAAAGTCTTTAAAGTAGTATCCATTTTATGACAATAAAAAAGTAGCATAATTGAGTATTTAATAAGACTTTGTTCATATACTATTAACTTGGAGTACATGAAATGTAATTTTAGTATGTACTACAGAATGTGAATTATGTTTTACATGGATTTTCTCATTTATTCCCATTTTACTGATGAGAAAGCAAAGGCATAAAGTCACACCCAGCTTAGCTTAACACTCATTCTGACTTGGTGTCTGCGCTCTAAACCACTCCATCACCCTGCTCAAGCATGTAGTGTCAGCAGCTTTACTGTTTACAGGTTTTCTAAAAATAAAGCTTAGTAATTAAGCCTCAAATGATTTTGTTAAAAAATTTTAAAATGCAGCCTCTTCTTTTCAACATAGTGTGTATACTTAGCAATAAAAATCTCTGAGCAGCTGCATTCAATTAAAAAATTATTAACCCTGAGGAAAAACACACAAATGAAAAAATACTCATATTCATATGTTATTCTTATCATTTCTTATGTTACTTCAGGGTGAAGTATATCTATGAATGAAATCCACCATTAAGTGATAAAACTACTTATTTCCACAATAGCTTATTATTTTCTTCTTTTGGGGCAAAAAATGATCAATGTAAGGGGCTAACAGTATCTCAGATTCCCAACATTAACCACAATTTGGTTACCACAGTAACTCTAAAGAGAAAAAGAAACAAAAGGAAGAGATGGTTAATTCACATTCCTATTTTTGCTAAGAAAATAAGCTTTAACAGTATATAGTATTAAAGAAAGTAGTAAATATAATTGGTGTTAAACATACACCTTTTGAATTATTTCTCTGAGTCTCAGATATTATCTGTGGCACTAATGTCTGTAGCACAGATGTCATCTGTGGCTATAAAGTTTGGAGAACTTCACTGAAATATCAAAATAATTGCATAAATAGAGTGAATCCATAATCAATACATAAAAAGTGGGATTTTTTTCTGATTTGGTTCCAATCAAGATTGTGCTTTATGTTACCTGAAGTCAAGATCGTGAAGATGTTTATAAATTAAGCTTTTGTGTTGCTCTATGAATTCATAATATTGTCTTTAATTCTTATTTTATTCCCATTTGATAGATCTCAGTTGTTTTCATCTTTGACTTTCATGTTTCTTTGCATGAAATAAGAATAATTCATAGTTAAGCTACATATCAAAATTCTGCCATTGATGAAAAAAGTTAAAAGAGGATATTTCCAGGTGGTCATAAAGGAATTTCTCCATCGATGTTCTACTACCAAGGAGAAATCATGTGCATATCAATTGCCAATCCAATAGTTTTCTTTGACTCCAGTCATACAGAACCAATAAACATTTGAATTAGATTATTTAAATTTTAGCTCAGGCGAAGCTTGGTTGCCAGTTAATTTTATTATAGACAGATTTTGTAGTACCTGCTCAAAGAGAATAACTGAGTCAATAACCACAAAATTTAGCATATTTCAACATCCTTTCTAGAATAGCCTATAATAGAAGTAACAGAAAAGTGAGACTTCCCATTAACCTGGGGAACATGACACATGCATATATTCTTACTCTCTCCTAATATACCATTAAAAGAAAAGATATAACTCAATAAAGATCAAGAACATAGAACTAGAGGTAGAAACAGATAGATTAATTCTAGAACATGGAGAGAAGATAGAATAGCAGTAAGCCACTTAACAATATAAAGAAAGCTGTAGGTTGGTACCTACAGAAGAATATGGTAGCAGCAATAGAAAAAGCCAATTTGTACTTGCAGAAATCTGAGGCTTAAGATCTAGGGACACTAGGAAGGAGTAAGATTTGTGGCTAGAAATGGAAAATAATTTAAAGTCTGTAAATGGAATTAACTAGCCCCTCAGATCCCTTCCTCTGTTCCTTCCTCAATCTGCAGGAAAACAAACTGCAAAATCTAGCTTCTCAAAGAACATTCTCGAGCATAGCAAATAAACTGGAATGGTTGAAAGATGAAGGATAATAACAAGTTTAGAAATTCGAATAAAAATACAAACAGAAGAAAAAATGGGGAAAATAACTAAGAATTGAAGATAAGAGAGGTGACGTATCTAAGGAGTTTCAGAAGAAATAGAGACAGAAGAAGAGAAAAATCAGTAAAAATCAATCTCAGAACTGTAGGACATGAACGTATTGATTGAAATATCCTCCTAACGCCCATAACTACAAAGGAAAAGAATTCATCGCCAAGTATATAATCACTAAATTTCAGAACTTTAAGGACTTTCCTAAAAAGGAGAGTCCAGAAAGAGGAAAACAAATGAATAATGTACATAGAGATGAGATCAGAATAACATAAAACTTTTTAGTAACAACACTAAAGGCTAAAAGAGAGCAAAACCTTCAAAATTCTGAAGAAAAAGTACTTTTTAACCTTGAACTCTACACCCAAGCTATCAGTCAAGTATATGACAAGCACAGAGATCTCTTTAGATATGAAAAATTACTTCCAAGTTACCCTATTTTAGCAGATTAGAAGATAAGTGTAGCATTTTAGAAAATAAAGCAATGAAATTCAAGATGAGAAAATGAAGGGAGGTTCTAAAGATGACAAGGCAGGAGCTGTAGAAAGATCTCTCAAAGAAAAAAATATGAGACAATGTTTGGAACAGTGTTTGAGTTTTTCTAAAAAAATTAAAATGAGCATGGAGCATCAGAGGAAAGCAGCAGAAGGCTCAAAGAAGGTGATCAAAAGAAAAGATGAGGCAATTATTTTTATTTCTGTATAAAACAAAAAGTTGAAGAAAGGATGCAGGAGCATAGTACCCCGCTTGTCTCAGCAGAGAACAGTATCTACATAGGTAACAATATAAGCACTGCTCGCTGATTTAAATATTTTGATATAATTATTTTTTAAGAAAGGTAGTAAAATAGGAAAGTGGTAGGGAGATGAGAGATAACATAACATAAAATCCATAACATAGAAAATATCCAATACTTATAAATCAAGAAATAGTTTTACTGAGGATATTACATGAACATCGGAAAAAAACAGCAATATGAGTTGAAACTGGCTGCCTCTGTGGAAAAAAACTGGGAGGCAACATGCAACTATATCTCATGAGAACAATGGGAGTAATAGTTAAATTTCTAACTCTGTGTACCTACCTATTCCTTTTTATAAAAAAAGTATTCAACATCTTTCCCAGAGATGATCAGAAATGGTACTGGAACGAAGCAGTAAAAAAATATGCATGATTTATATTCATATTTAGTGATTTATAAATTTGACTTTGCTTTTCATTCATTTTATATTCTCCCCTGTATATTTATTTCAAATTTCAGAATAACAAGGGTCGACTTTCTTATTATTCAGCCTCATCATTTCTAAACCCTTCTAAATACACATACCCACACACCCATACACACACACATATACACACAAAGTCCCCTTATTCTATGAGTACTTAATGTGCTGAAAATATTTTATACAACAGTTTTTTTATGTTCTAGTTACTTGGAAGATAACAGTGAATAAAATTGGCAAAAATTCTTGTCCTCAGAGAGTCTATATTATAGTACTATTTAGAAAAAAAAACATACAGACAGAATAATTTACTTTATATTATTTAGATAATATATACTTTTTATGACTTATTGGGGGGCATTATAAAATTAGTACTTGTGATCTCTAAGAAAAAATCCCATGCCATATATGCCTATGCTTTTTGATATCACAGAAATAACACCACTGAGAGTTTATTATACACATGCCTCTAAGATAAATTAATATCCATAGAAATAATTAAAATTATTTCAATTTAATAAAATTCCCAGAAGAAATATTTCATAGACTTCTAACACATATTTAAAAAATTAGTTCTCTCTTAAGAACATTTTATTTTCTCTAAAATTTCATAACTTAAAATATACATATATTTAATTATAAATTTTCCCTCAAAGTACTTTCAACAATTAAAACATTATTATTTAAGCAATAATTAAATATTAACTGATATAAGGTCCTTTTAAAATTTAAGGTTGTTTTCATACTCTCTGTTTTTTAATCTTCCAAAAATTTTAATTCCAACTTACCTACTTAGTCTTAGAACACAGGTCATTATTCTCACCCTTTTTATTCACTGGGAAGGAGCTAGTGAAATTAAAACTTTCTCAGAGTCTGTCATGTAGAAAGTGTTATATTTAAAAAGTCAGTCAAAGTACTTATGACCATTTATTATATACAGTCTTTATAGCTGTCTAACCAATCTCTCTTTTTTGTATGTCTAAGGAAAAGTATGCAAAAATTGTATAACATAAAAGCAAGTATACTTTAAATATCAAATAACTATATATAATGACAGAGATAATAGCTAATATTTATTGAGTAGCCACTATATACTAGGTATTTCAATAGATTATTTTATTTTATTTTCAAAAAAGTTCTATAAAGTATTTATTATTCTCATTTTCAGATGGATAAGTAGAGCTCAGGGAGGTCAGATAACTTCCTCTTCTTTAGAGACGGGACTTGAATGTGAGTCTGCTTATGTATAAGGCTCTAGATTTTTCTGGTATACTTTAGTATACTCTAATATACTTTCTAGTATATCTCTTAGGATAACTTAAGGCTATTAAAAAAAAAAACCTTTCACAAAGAAACGAATATATTTTTTTCTTTCAGAACTTATTATTCATAGCAAAATTTGTTTTCTAGTCTTTTTGTAAACTCATTTGCAAATAATTGGGAGTAATAAAAATGTTCTGGAACTCGATAGTGGTGCTGTTTCCACCACACTGTGAATATACTAAATGTCACTGGATTGTATACTTTAAAATGGTAAAGTTTCTGTTATGTGCATTTTACCACAATAATTTTTTAAACATCATTTGGCTCAAAAGAAGTACGTTAGAAATGTATCCTCTACATATGTAAAGACATAACTTTCAAGGCCACCACTTCATTTCTAAGGCTACACATTTAAATTCTATCACTTTGCCAGTGACTTCCAATTTTAGATCTCCAGAAGACACCTCTCACCTGAATTCAGACCCACATTTCCAACTTCCTGGTCAATATCTCCACATGAATTTCTAACAGGCTCAAAACTTTAACATGTCCAATATCGAGTTCCTAATATTCCCTCCACATGAGCTCCTTCACAGTCAGTCCATATTAAATAATAACAGCTCAACTCTTCTAGTGGCTCACGGCAAAGCCTCAGCATCACCATTGTATCTCTCCTATCCACACATGCATCAGTAAATCCTGATGGCTTTACCTTAAATGAGGGTTGCTCAATCTGGGCATTACTGACATTCGGGGGCCCCATAAATCTTTGTTGTGGGAATCTGTCCTGTGCATAGGATGTTTAGCAGCCTCTCTGGCTTCTATTCACAGATGTCAATAGCATGCCCCAGTGTGACAACCAGAAATATCTCTGGATATTGAAAAATGTCCCCTACAAGGCAAAAATCAGCCCAGGTTGAAAACTACAGCCTTAAATATATCCAAAATTTAACCCCTTTTTACACCTCCATTGCCATGATGTTCAAGCTATTACCACTCCTTTTTATTTTTGCAGTAGTCTCCTAACTCATCTCCCCACATCCGCCATTCTCAACTAACAGCCTACAATAATTCTATTAAAATTTCATTAAAAAGAAAGTCAGATTATGCCACTACTCTCTCAAAACTCTCCAAAGTCTGTCTATCTCACCCAAAGTAAAAGCCAAAATTGTATTTTGACTTCTGAGGACATGCCTGATTTGGGCCCCATGTTTCTCTGACCAGATCTTCAATCACTGTCTCCGTGTTCTCTCTGTTCCCACATACTGGCCTCTTCTGGTTCTCATACATGACATACATGCTCCTGTCCCAGGGCCTCTTGCCCTTATTCCCTCTACCTGGAATACTTTTCTCCCCGACATCCCCATGGCTAGTTCCCTAATTCCTTCAAGTCTCCATTTAAATTCGCTTCCTGTATAGTGAATCGCCCTATAGCTTGCCTTCTTAAAATTTCCATCACTCACCTATCACTGCATATCCCTCTTCTTTGCCTTAATCTTTCCTTCTAAGCACTTATACTCTCTACTTAACCTCTTGATTGTGTTTATTACCCTGTTCATGAGGACCGAGGATTTGTCTGTTTTATTCTCATTTTATCTCACAGGCTTATAATAGTACCTGGCACATAGTAAAGATTCAGCAAATATTAGTGGAATGAACAAACCTCTTAGAACCAATACTGAGGAATTTTTTTAAGAGACCTCTAGTCACTGTGACTTCAGAAACCATGATTTGTTCTTCTCTACAAATTATGCAGATGTGGATAGTTAAAACAACAAGTAATATCACTTCTTAGCTGATACTCTTGCTGACATGATCCTTCTCTCTTGTCATGCATGGAAGATTGCATAACACTAAATATAGATCATAGGATCTCATCACAATGATGACAGGCATTCAACAGCCTTGCCAGATCAATGACTGTATACAGCCTACAGCTCTATAGCCTCTCCCCTCAGCACAGAAATCCTTAGCAAGAGAATGTACATTCACTTAGTATTCATCAACCCATTGTTTATCCACAGCCAGGACTCACTTAGAAATGCCTCTAATTTGGATGAGGTTAACCTACAGACTCTGGGGAAAACAACAGACCAGCGCAGAGCTTAAGTAGTTGACACTACAATCTAAACCCAGAGAATGATTTTTAGTCTTCTAAAATAAAGTATATTTATCTTGGTCTCCATGGAAATTTGTTTAAATTCCAGGTTACATTGGACTGATTTGCTGGATTTGATAACATACTCCAAAAAAATATAGCTAATTTCATTTGCAGTATAGTTTGTTTTTAAATCTGAATAAAATATAATAAACTCATGTATAAGCAGGTAACAGATTCTAAAATGTTGAGATTGCCTTTGAAGGTGATGACCCAGAATTACTCTAGGACACATGATTCCTCAAATTGATTTATTGTTCACCTTTAAAATAATGTTGCCTCCACATCAGTATTATTTATAATTGCAAAACACTAAAAAAAAAAAAAAATCCACCAAAATGCCAATAAATAGAAAAAGAAAAGATAAAGCAACAGGGCACTGGTTAAATAAATTACCGAATAAAAATTATAAAGGAATACTACACAATCATTAAAAGAAAAAATGTTCAATGTGCACTAATATGTAATATTCAACAAGACATAATCACACAATAAAAAGCGAACTGCCAAAAAGGACGCAGAGCACGACCTTGATTGTATGAAGCAAAGTTTGTGTATGTGTACACATATATGTATGTATGAATTTGATACTTTAAAATACATATTCCCCACACCTCTCTGCCCATGAGGCTAGTCTGTGTGGACCCATCAATGAGCTCTCATACTTTGTGGCTTCTGGTTAGAATCAGCCAATGGGAGATCTGGCAGGAGATGTGAGGACAAGGTTTGTTCATTCCTCTGGCTCCCTTTCAACTTTCACTGCAGGTTGGTTATACCCCTCTAAAGGCCACAGCATGTCAGGCATCCCCTCCAGAAATTTTTCTCTCTAGATTCCAGAAACCACTATATTTCTTTACCCCTACAGACCCAAAGTCAAAAAGATTAATACTAGCCTAGGGGCACTCCACGATTCCTTGTAGCTGTTCTTAAACCCTGCTCACACTTCCCCACTTTTGGAAATAGTCCTTCTATTAAACTCTTTTCAATTCCTTACTTTGCATGTACCATTTATTTTTTGGCAGAATCTTAATGAGAATAGTAATATTTGTGTGTGCATTTTGTGTGATTTACATATTCGAATATGCACAGAGATGCACTTACATGTGCAAGGAAATTTCTGAAAGATATGTAAGAGTGAAGAATGGAATATGCGGCCTGAACTTTTGCTTTTAATTTTGTACTTTTTAAATTTTTTCCTACTTTAAAAGTGTGTCTAATCATCTCCAAGTAATACATTTGTAATTTAGAAGTAAAACCAAATGGGAAATGTGTATATATTATTACCTTTTCTAGGGCACATTAAAGGGGAAAAGAAATAATGAATACTGGGGAAAACCAGAGTGACGACACAGATGTTCATTTTAAATGAAGCAACGTGTCTGATGGGAAGGACTCTTACTCTGAAACTTAAGTTTGATAATTACCAAAGTATTTATCCACTGTAGCATCTGTAACATCTTGTTTCATTGACCTACTTTTAGAAAAGTAGGCTTATTTTTAAAATTTGCTTCAAAATAAGACCATGTTCTTAAACCATCTCATTTGTGTTTCAGTTTTGCTACTTTCCATTTTAATTGTGCTTTTTTTGAGAATTTAAGACAGGAACAGTCATGTAAATGTGCTTATTTAGATTTGATAAAATATTTAATATTTTGTGATAAGAAAAAAATCCACATTCCTAGAAATGCATATTGACATTGATAACTTTTTCCAAAGCTTCCTAAAACTACTGTGAGGTACAAAATGCAAATTGCTAATACAGTATTAGAGCCCACAATTAAATTAATTTATAGGGGCTTTAATACAATTAAATTTCCTCCAGACTGTATATCTAATGGTGCTGGGTTTTCTACTTAATATACTTAAAAGTGTAATTTACTTTCATTTTTGCAAAGTCATTTAAATAGTACAAATATCTCTTTTACATATATTCACGATGACACAAAATATGTTTGCAGTCTATTTAGTCTATTTAAGACTAAAATGAGCTCCTCTCTGAAGACCATGCATCTTCTACAAAATCATATTCTCCAGTTCCAAAATATTAAGTATATAAGTTATCTGTATTTGCAAGAATGGACTCTTGAAACAGTAATAAGTATTTTAAATGGTCTGATTGTAAAACTTTAAGAAAATTAAAATCTAGAGCAATGAAAAAACATCAGTGATACAAACAGCCAGTATGTCTGAGGTTCATAATTTAAGTTAATAAATTATTAGCCTTTAAAATTAAATTCAACAGATCTTTTCCATAGCCAAATTAAGGAAGTATTCAGAGAAGAGCATAAGTTATATGCAAGCTTTCAAACCTCACTTCAACTTATTCATATAGTCATGCACAAGGCAACTAAGGATCTCAAAACACATTAAGGTGACTTCATAGTCACAACTAATGAGCAAAGTTGTTATGATAATTTTTCATGCTCCCAAACTTAGATATTCAGTCTCTGTATAGAAAGTATTCAATAATAAATAGCTAACCAGTTTATACCCTAAAAGAAAAAGAGAAACTGGTCTAAAGCATTTTTAGCTGAGGATATTAGCTAAATTCAGATGTCATTTTTGCTACAAATGTGCTTCACAGTGGTGATATACTTGGCATAGGAGAAGCAGATGTAACTACGGAAATTATAATTTTAATTGACAACAACACAAAAATTCAGAAGGATAACAAGCATCATGGATGGAGATGACAATTACGGAGGAATAAAAATCAAATATAAGCTTTATTATAATGAAGAAGAATCTATTTTTTTCTCTCTGGATATTCCCCATTACTCCATAAATAAAAACAGGATGGAAAGAACTTCTCATTAATAAAAATAGGACAAAGGAATAGCTGGACATTCCTACCTGGTTTCCAGATGAACTGATTATCCTTTTTGCCTTCCAAATGAGCTGCATGGGACAGCAAAAGAGAAAGAAGTAGAAATAGCTTCCTCATGCTCCTCCATAGCCAGTGAGTGAAAATCATATCACCCTTTGGAAACATTCTTCAGATTGTCTACCTTCTGATTTGCTTATTCCTAAAAGAAAAAAGAAAATCAAATCAATTTCTTCTGGACAGAAATTATAAAAACTCAGCTTTACTGCCAGAAGTTTTATCATGATGGCATTATAATTTTTTCATTATCATAAAGAATACATATAATATTAACATTTTAAGGTCAGCAGTTAATTAGCCATGTTTTCAATCCTTACCCATTGACGACATTATCAATTCTAGGAATTCCACAGTCTTCCATTCAGTTTACTTTGATTTTTAAAGGCGGAGTTGGCAGATTCTATTCCCGCCTTTTATTCAGCCAAACTCCTTAAGGAGCTCACAATTTGGGGAGAAAGATACACATACACAACAAATTCCAAAATAGGGTAAGGGCTGCTCTAACAGGAGTATTAAGAAAGTGAGATGAAATAATTGAGGAGGAGACAATGAATTCTTCTGAAGTGAGAAAAAAAGAAAAACCTCACATGACATAATATTTAAGAAGAGCCTTAGGAAAATATAAGGGCTTAAAGAAGCTAGGAAGTGCATTTCAGGCTGAGAGAACTAGGTGCTGAAATGCATTTTGTGTTTGGAGACTAGAGAGTGGTCTGGTAGCTGCTATGAAAAACAGAAAAGGGGAGGGAGGAATGGACGATGGAGATGAGACTTAGAACATAAGCTGAGAAGGAAATTATAAAGAGACTTGAATGTTATGTGAAGGATTTGGGTTTCATTCTGCAAATAGCAATAAAAATCATAAGAAAGCATATGACTTACATAACTCATATCAGTGTGTATAATGGATTACTGGTGGATGATACCAGAGAAATTGAGGCCAGTTAGGAAATTAATGAACTAGTCCAGACAAGCATTGATGAATCAAGAGAGATATCAAAGGAAGTACTGAAGCTGGATTAAAAGGATTTGGATGCAATATGAGAGAGAGAAGACAAAAAAGACAGCAAGACTGTAAACTTATATGATAGGGCTCATAGAACTCCTTTACCAAAGAAACAGAAAAGGGGGCAAGTTTTAAAAGAAGACAAAAAGAATTCCCTTTAGAGAATATTAAGTCTGATATGCCTAGAGCATATCCAGGTAGAGTTTTCAAAAAGATAATAAGAAAATTCTACCCAGAGTTATGGAGATCTGAAATAACTTACCACAGTACATGTATTAGAAAAATACATCAAGAGACATTGGTAAAAGGGATAAAATGATTGAACCATAGAAAAATACATCAAGGGAATAAATTATCTCTATTTACCCCCAAAATTGCTAAAAGTGGGAAGCAAATATAACTGTGAGCTTCCTAGTGACCAAAGAAAAGAAGTGGATACTATAGCCATCATGTATGTAGGAGTAAATTATTATATGTGTGTGTGTGTATACATATATATATATATGTATACACACACACACACACATTTTATACACACACACACAAACACACACACACAGTTTTAGAAGAAGATGCGCCTCTGTTTGAAAGCACTGATGAAATTTACCCTAAGAGTTCTCATAAATACAGATGATGTTCAACAATAAAACAGACAAGGGCGAGCTGTACATGGTGGAGTCTCGGGGCACCCCTAGAACACTCCCAGGGCACAGTGGTAAAGTACAAATGAGTTAAAATGATTCTACAAGGAGTCAAAGAATGAAGTTCAAGTACACAGCTCTCTGATGGCCTGTCTTGATGCAGAGATGAAAAGCATACTCGTATAAACAATTCAAACTTTTTTTTCAAACCTCTGTACTGCATACCAATATCGAGAAGCATAAAAGAGGAGTGCTCCAGTTGAAATAAAATAGGGCTCTCTTGCTTGACTTTTTGTTCCTAAGGGCCTATTAGACTATTTCATGGAATCTTTGGGACATTACTGGACACAATTCAAAAACTCTGACCTAGAAAACTGAACTGACCACATTTCCTTGTTGCAAACATCCAAAAGTATGATTTACTACAACTATGCTCTTGCTAAAGGTTGGGCAACATGGATATTAATTTTAGTTTATTCTAAGGCTATTGTTAGCTAAGACAGTGTTTCTGTGTATATCAGAAAATGGTAGTAAAAACATTTTTAAGTTAGTATATTATTACACAACCTGAATGTTCTGGCCATGAGATCTTTCCACACTCCACTGAATAGTAGCCCAACCTGTATGCACACATAAGGCCACTCTATTCCTTAGCGCACATGAAGATTCACAGACACACACATCACCATCATGAAGCATACCCTGTTCCCTCCCTACTACTCTCCAGGTGAGGTGGTGGTGGCACTTTCAGAGTTGGAGCTGTGGGGGAGCTAGAGAAGTGCCTCAGAAACCCCTTGAGTGGTTGGGGATGAAGTGCAGCCATGACATATGTGTTTACCAGTGGTGTCTGCTCTGCTGAGTGTACAAGGCCACGGGGTCATGGTGGGTTTGTGTAGTAAGAGGCTCTCCCTTCCAGCTAGAACCCTGGAATCTCAGTTCCCATCATAAGCTCCCATGTAAGTTAGCATCTGCCTACCATGGGAATCGTGTCCCCTTATACAAGACATCTTTGTATAAACACACATACACACACACAAACATACCCTAGACTGTGGATATTTCACATTGCTCATGTCAAAACCACATGCTTTAAGAAGCAACACAACAACGAATGCTTTGGAAATTGTATCATAATATTTTAGTCTTTTGTCTCTATGGATAGTCATCCCGCTTCTATGAAAGGTGTGCGTAAGTCAGGCCATTAATTTCCTCAGAAACCAACACAGAATTTTCTCCAGGTGCCTGCACACACACACATAAACATGCACACATGCAAGTATGGGTACACACACTCATACGTGTGCACACACACACAGGCGATTAATTCTTTACGATATAGATTTGCTACAAAGACTTTAGTTTGGACATTTTTCAGAAGATATCATTGCCAATAATTTCATTGAGACAGCTGAAAAAAATAAACATCACCCCCATAAAACAATATAACTTCCTAACTTCCTAGTGAATTCTACAAAACAAATTAGTTGAAAAATATATGCCTGGGAAAGAAAATGAACTGGCCTTCTAAATAATGATGGATTTAAGTCATTGCAATGTTAGAGAACTTTGAATAAAAATAATAATTTGTGTTTTAGGGTAATTGATCCTAAACTGTTATTATTATTAACAAAGTAATTAGCTAACAGGACCAGCTCTCTACTGAGGTCATTTCTTCTATAACAGGAAATCATCAAGGTATTAGAGGTGACTCTGTCAATTCTCATCAATGAGAGACATACATCCAGCATATCTAAAAACATATTCAAATCATTAAAATGTAAACTAAAGAGAAGAAGGACCGAAAGCATATCTGCTACACTCTAAATAGCTACAGGTGGGAAGGCAAAAAGAGATTTAAAAGAATGAGGAGTTCCACACATGAGCTGGAATGATTAGGTAAAAATTTATATATAAATATTTTGAATTCTGTATCAATCTTTGCATTTTAACTGAAAAAAAAAAAAGAAAAGAAAACATTAAAATTACCCTGAGCACAGGCTGCTGTGAGCACAGATCTCCTCTTGGACTTCCTCACTGGTCCAGAGCCCTGTACTGATTCTGCCAAGGGACCCAATGTCCTTAAGGTTCCTTTTGTGTTCACTTAACCAAGGACCCACCTCTCAGGAAGATGCCTGGGCAAAGTAGATTGGAGAGCCTCCTGGTGGCCTGTGGTCACCATATCTCCCAGTTACCACTGACTAACAAGGATAGTGCCAGTAAAAACCCAAGACTGATCCCCTCCCCCACCCCGACAGGATTAATAAAATACTTTAACTCATAGAGCACTACAGGCTGTGACACCCACTATGGAAACAAAGTATACAACTTCCACAATGAAAGTCTCTCAATTTTTTCTTGTATCTCAATGGCTATAAATATAACTTCATGTAGAAATAATGCTAAAATTCTTAACTTCAAGGTCTTCTCTTTTTTTAAATTTATTTTGACAAAAAAAAAAAATCTAAAATACAGATCCTAAAGAAAGAACAAAAGCATCTCAATTTAGGATGCCACAGCAATCCTGCTCCTAAAGCACCCATGCACCTTTAGGATCTGTATTACCCATAACTTTATACCTCATTACCTTCCTTTTCCCAAGAAGCTTGAGGATAGAGGATGGGAAACCAGATTTGATGAAGCTTTTTTTGCCATGCTTCATGGTTTACATACATAAGTAAAATGAGAATCTCTGCTGACTTGACAGAAAATACAGGATGGAATTTGAACACAGGTTTGTCTACACTAAATTATATTGCCTCTCTTTCCTCCAAATACCTCAAACTCACTAAATTATTCTTTGGAAGATACTGAGAGTCAGTCTTATATCCATTAGTTGAAAACTCACACAAAAGTGAACAATAAACAAAATGAGATAAAACAAGAAATAATTAGATTTCACTTCTCTGTATAACACAACTAAAAAAATGTTGTAACTACAATAAAAATATATATTATGCAGGAAATATGTTTAACCTATGATGGCATTAATAATTTACATTATGAAGGTTGTTGAGTTTTCAAATCAACTAATTTACTATATTTCTCAGCATCCAAAATGTATTTGCAAGGTTAGCTATAAACTGATGAATATTAACAGAAATAAAAAAATATATTTTCTCCTTTTAGCTTCAATTTCCTAATAATTTAAAGGCCATTCAAACTATGAAAAAATGTATCTTAAACTTCATATGCATTTCATTTCCTCTTAAACACTTTCTTAACATTGAAGTACCTGAATATTTAAAAAGGCGAAAAACTTAAAAAAATAAAACAAAAACTGTTCCAATTTGCTTTCAGTCTAAAAGAACAGTAATAAGTGGGAGAAATGCAAACTTGACCGTCCATATCCCCATAGTGCCATTTCATGGCAACTGTGCAGAGAAGATGGCTCAATAAAGATGGCCAAGTAATGGTCTGGTTGAGGACACCCACAGTTGAGACAGACTTAACTGACCAGAATGGCAGCTCCAACTAGTTATTTACTACAAGTGATTGGTAACTAAATACTGCTGGAGAGAGCACAGAAACATGCTTTTTCTGAGCTATCTGCCTAATTTCTGATTGCAATGTAGTACATTTCATTTCATCTTTCGTAATCCATCAATATACAAAATATTGACCTAAATACTTCATTCAACTGACACCAAAGTCCTCTGAAATAGTTATTCATGTTAGAGATGAAAAAACTGAGGCATAGAAACTTAAGTGACAAGCCCAAGATCACAGAGGTAGTAAGTTGGTTGCAAGTGATCTCAGTGGTCCTCCTCTGAAATGAGACTAACAATGTAACCCAATAGCAACACAAGCAATTTTTCATAACCTCAAAAATGTAGATTATTTATAACCCCATGTAAGATCTCTCAGGAGCTTCTACAAGGTAATTTACATTTCATTTCACTTAATCCTCACATTATACTATCTGCAATTATTCCTATTTTCCAGATGTAAAAGAGATTGATTATTAAGGATCTTTAATAATTATCTCAAGGTCACCTCAGTCAGAAAACATCAAAGCTGGATTACAAAATAGGCTGACACCACAGCCCCAACCTGTTTATTGCATCACACATGGTGACTCTTGAAGGTCACTTGGTCTCAGAGCCTCAGTCTTCACCTACAAAATGTGCAGGACAGTCGCCCTACAATCCTTAGTGGGTAAGGATGGAATAAAATAATAAGTGGAAAGTACTTAGATGAGCACCAGCCACAGAATGAGCACTCACAGAAAACCCTTACTCCAGCAATATTTAAGGAAAGTTTTGAGAGCAATCCTGTCCTGCAACAGAGGAATGAGAGATGATTTTTCTCAACTATCCAATCTTGTAACTTTCTGCCTTCTTTCTGAGGAGCTAAAAGCAGTGTGTATCAAGAGTCCCATTCAAGATTCACACTGACCCTGTGAAGGAGAAAACAGATATTATCATTTCTATTTTATGAGAGAGTTACCTCTGGCCTTGCAATGACTTTTAGTAACTCCCTCAAGCCTTTTAACCACCAGCCTCTTCCTCCATGCACCTCACTCTGCAGAATCCTAAATTATGTCAATATAAGTATGGGGTACCTGCAAGCATACCATTAAAATATACAATCTTGTGAGTTTTGGTTACTGTATTAAAAATTGCATTAAGTTTGCATCATGTAATGAGGACACAGAAAATTATGCGCAAAGTCTACACAAATATTTGACATATATCTGAATAAACTATTGCCACAGGACTTAATAGATAGAGAGTTTGAAACATGTTTGGCAAAACCTTCAAAACTACATCTTCATAGCTACAGCAGACATTGCTATATCCTCCTCCCTTTCTCCTAGAACTACAATTTTTTCAGAATGTCCAACTGCTGTTTAAATATATCTATTTTATAAATATTTTTATTATGTATATGACATTTTCAGATTTCTTTGCAACTAGAGTGGCCATGTGACAGTTTTGACTAATGATTCAAGGGTGTCAAGAGAATGGAGAAGAGGGAAATATAAAACTCAAAAGGACAAAGTGTGAAATTGTGGTTCTTCACTATTGGCTCCTTTCCCATTACCTCTGCCCAGAGCACAGATACAATGCTTAGAGGTACAAAAGCCATCTTGAGAGCAAGAGGGATGAATGTCACCCACTAAGAATGATGAAGTAGGGGATGCAGATGACACCTGAGATGCAGGTGCCATCATGGAGCTTCAGCAACTGTCTTAGATTCAATGTCTGGACTTTTCGTTTTGTGAGAAAAATGAATTCCTTTGTTTTAAGCCACTTTTTTGTGTCTTCAAGGGCCAAAAGTAACTCTGACACCTACAGTCCCCATGTCCTTAGACGCTGTGGATCTATTTATAGACATATCTATTTATATGAGTATGCTTCTATGACTTCTATAGATTGAAACACAACTTCCCACATGGTTCAAACAACATATTGAAACTCTGTAAACCTCAATGTGGATGTTCCTATTTCTAAGCAGGTGAGGTTGGTTTATTTCTTATATTGACTTATTCAGGTAATGCATGCATTATTCAAAGAAAAGTAACATGTATCTGTTGCCATTTTTTATAAGTGTCATTGTAGTAAAGAAAGGGTACCTCATGTATGAGAAACTATAAATAAAGGAAAAAGGCAGTAATTAATTTGGTAAACTGCCTGAGATTCCCCAATGAAAATAAATCCATTCATATAGACCTAGTCTAAAATAAGAACATATTTATGTAGCTATCTTCTATGTAGTTCTCAAGCCCTCCCTGATTCTGAAGAAAATATGAACACATTCTTATAATTTTAGAACTATCTCATCCTCACTCTGTAGAAAATCTTATTACCTCATGGAATCATGTCCTCATTACCCTCTAGCATTCCTGGTTGTTGCTCAGATCTTCTACTTCCTCTTTTTTAATCACTTTTTTCATTAGGGATAGGGACACCAAATCTTCCTCACTTTATTACTTCTCACTGGCCACTTTTCAGCCTTGTTTTATACTATTTTCTCTCATTCTGACCTCTAAATTGACATATCTCCGACTCTGTCCTCAGACACCTTTTCTTCTCTGGCTTTGCTCACTTGCCAAGTGATTTTACTTAGTCCCCCAGCTTTAAGTACCACACTTCACGATTCTCATGTCTCCATATCCATTCTCATGTCTCCAGTCCTGGCTTGTTCCTTGAACTTGTACATCCAACTAACCACTGAACATCTCCACACAGGTATCTGATAAGGCAACTCACATGTAGCAGGCATAATGAAGCTTATGATTCCTTTGTGTAGCATGCATCCCCGTTCCCCCTCAGTGTCCCTGATTTTATCCTGAAATCCCTTTTTTCACATTTGAAAACCAATATATCAGCAAACCCACCATCATTTCTCACCTGAGCTACTGTATCAGCCTACTAACTGGTTTTCCGGATTCATTTTTGGTTCCCTTCTATGTACTCTTCACAGAAAATCTGGAATAATCTTTAGGAAAGAAAAATATACTTCCCTCCTTAAAATCCTCTCATGTTTTCCCATCACAGAATAAAATCTAAGGACTTTGCTGATTGGAGTTTTGCTTCCTCTCCTTACCACTCTTCATTATTCTTCTTGCCCAGACACACTGGCCTCATTCTTTTTACTCAAGGATACAGCTTCTCAAGGTCCTTGCACTAGTGTTCCTTAGGCATCCACATGGCTTGCTTCCTCACTTAATTACTCCCAAAAACCTTCCTTACCAGACCACCATCTGTTCAACACAGTGGTAATCACTCTATCTCCTTATCATATGTTTGCTGTTTGTTTGCAACATTTAGAAAAGATCAGTACTTGACAACCTAGTATATACTGGCTTGTTTATTTTCATCTCCTCAGGTATTATCTGCAGACTTTATCTTGTTCAGTTATATACTCAGTGCCTAGTATATTGCTTGGAAAACAGTAAATATTCAATAGAGATTTACTAAACAAATAAATGGATTATTGAGTCTACATTTATGAAATTTTTCTCTAGGTAAGTTTTCTTGATCATAGACCAGAAATTTGATAAAGATTCTTAAGAATACAATAGAATACAGATGCCTAGAAAAGCCCATTTACTTAAAAAATTATTTCTTAAATCCTAACATTTGGAACATATGTAATATAGTCAAACACTTTACATAGGTAATGGAGTCTTATCCAACACACAGAACTATTTGCTGTGTGAAGAAACATATGAAGCAACAGCAGGGTATATTCTAGTGTAATAATTCTAGTCTAATAAAATTATAATGAAACGAAAAGACTTGGGCTAGAAAAGCTAGTAACCTCAAACATATACAAACAAATTTAAGATAGAAATATAAGTGCTGACTCTCATTTTTTAAAAAATCATATTTCCATGTTTTTCAGATAAAAAATTATCATTTACTTTTTTTAAAGCACCAAATGGTTCCCAAACATAAAGTTTTATGCCTCTTATGAGAAAGAAAATCATGAAATCAAAGAAAATGTATCTAAAAGGAATGGTTTCTAAAATGTATA
Organism: Eidolon dupreanum; assembly: GCA_028627145.1. Taxonomy (NCBI): domain Eukaryota; kingdom Metazoa; phylum Chordata; class Mammalia; order Chiroptera; family Pteropodidae; genus Eidolon; species Eidolon dupreanum. Next base: position 97,340,149 of record CM053503.1, on the reverse strand, counting down.
ATTTCCTGCTGCTCATTTTAGGACCTTCCTTGCATTATTATTCAAGAAGTATTATCAATACTGAATGCTGATTTGCTTCAATAAAAGATGTTGTCAGTGTCCTAATACTTGCATTTAAATAAAAAAGAAAACCATTGATTAAAATTTGTCATTTTATTTTTACTTTACTGGCTACTATAATTTACTTAGCATACAAATGGAAATTATTTACATTGAGAACAGCAATAGGTTATCTCTTAAATAACATTTAAGTTAGTTTTTGCAAAGGCCAATGGTAAGCTTATCAAAATTATGAGTTTCTTTTGGTTTGAGTTTCTGAATTCTCTTCTCTGTGCTCAGTAAAGTTAATTTAGTATTTGTGAAACTCTGAAAATTATTTGAGCAACAGTAAATAGCTGAAAAATTTCTCCTACTTTATAAGTAAATTGCAAACACCTCACTCTACCACCCTTTAAAGACCAGAAGAATAGAAAAAGTTCAAGGTTGTCTACACTTTTTAAATCTTTCAGTGGAGGACATTTTTATAAAGTGATTTAAAAAAGTGACAGTTAAACAGTTTAATGGAAAAAATATGTAAAGCATAAGGTAGTCACTAAAGAAAAAAATCCAAATAATATGTGTAGAGGATCTTAGGTTAATCATAAAAAGAAGATGCATCCAATTTTAAAACATTGCTTTCTAAAAAAAGAAACAAAGTTAGTACAATCAATTATGTAGATATTTTAAGAAATAAAAATAGGCACCTAATGGTATTAGTATATAGTCCATTCTGCTTAAAGATGCAGGGAAGAATTTAATAATCTCCTTTAACCAAATTTTATAAATATTTATATAAATATGTTATATGTAATATATATATATATATGAATGTAGAGAGAGTCATTTTCAAGGGCTTATATATAATAGTTACTCTAAAGAGTAACCTAGAATGTTACCTAGAATGTATGAACAAGATAACATCCTTTTCTCAAATGATATTGACTTTGAAATTAAAAAATACTTAATTACTCATTAATATTTTCTGCAATATAAGATTATAAATATTTAATGTCAAGAGAACTATTCAGTTAAACTGTAAATATTGTTTTGTGTTCCCTTAATTATGCATCTACTGTTGCAAAGGAACTTATTGAAAAATGTGTCCATAGTTGACATAAAAATAATAGCATGTTTTTTATAAGCCTATAAAGTTTTTTAGCAGCCCCTTCAAACATCTTTTATAAGTTTTCATTTATTATGGTTGGGCATTGATGGATGATAATTTGCTCATCGGATGTAAGTGATTTGATAGAATTTACTTTAATCTTGTCTGATCTCATACTTCCCAAAAGAATGAAGTGATATCTGAAAGAGAACATTCCAGATTAAATTGAAAGCAAAAGATGTTTTTAGATTCTTCTTTTACTACATAAACCACAAGGAAAAATTTAAAAACATTCTTGAACAATGGGAAACCGATTTTATCTTTCTACTAGCAACTCTAAGGTTTTTTTTTTTTAATTGTCTCTAGATGTTTTAAATAGATCAACAAAGCTTAATGGCAGTTATCTTGTAATACATTTTATTTATTATCTTCCTACCTTAAAAAAATTTCAGTATACTCGATACTATTTACCTCTAATTGCACAGCAACAGGCAAAAATAAATAATACCAAAAAAAAAAAGAGCTACTCTTCATCTTTATGTACTATATTACACTACTAATGTATGTGCATATATGTACACACACTTACTTGTAACATGATAAAATGATTGAAACATAAAACCAAAATTTTCAAAGAGTAGTTTCTCTCAAAGAAAGAAGACAAGTTCACTGGGCACCATGGCAATTTGCCACTGGAAATTTTACATTTAGAACTTTAATTACAAACTTAGATAAGTGGATTATAATGAAAGATATTTCCAGCAAGGGAGCCCAGACAGATGTATCATGAATGCATTAAAGAAAACACCAGAGAGAGAACTTTCCATCAGCAGAAAGATTTTAATTATACGGCAATAGGATGGATCTCTTCTGTGAAATGATATTCCTATTACCCACAGTTCACTAAACTATTTACTCCAGAATACATTCTTTGAAACCATTCCATTCTGAAAAGTATGCCTCAACCTTTCAATTTCCATTATGAGGGCAGAAAAGGAGGAGGGAAAAAGGTCTATTGGTGAAATGTGCAAATGAAAAACCATTTCGTTTGCATGCTTTATGTGGTGAACTGTGCCTAAAGTAGCTCCATGCTGTACGGAGACCCACAGGCTTCAGAAGAAGGCAAATGAACCAAGAGTGATCACCAAAGTGTCCACTGAACATTAGCAGTGGTCCACTTGGGACGGCCAAGACAATGGCTGAGATACATGTTTCATAATATCACATGTCAGTACTTTTATTCTTGGCATGGATTCAATTATTTATATAGGATACTTGGTTGTTAAAGATACACATTTTCAAAAGCTTCAACAATAGTCCTGTGGCCTCTGCATTATCCAACCAAAAGTCTGTTCCTTGAAGTCAAGGGCCTTATTTTCTCTATTTTGTATTCCTAGCTTGCAGCTCAATATCTAGACCCAGCAGATGCATGATAAATGTTGAATAAATGAAGAAACGAATGAAGCAAGAGCAGGGTATATTCTAGTCTAATAATCCTAGTCTAATAAAATTAGAATGGAACAAAAAGAATTGGGCTAGAAAAGCTAATAACCTCAAACATATACAAAAAAAATTCTGATTATGCTCCCCCAAAACATTGCAAAATTCCATTCTCACATATTTTATTAGACACCTAACATTTACTATTCCCCCTATCATTAAACACTACACCTTTATTAACACACACTTTCCAGACTGCTGTCAATTCCACAGTTTGAATGAATACCAGCAAGTACAATGTTGGAGGATCTCTAAGGCCCCGAGGGGGGAAATTTTTCTAAGTATTAAAGTACATGAAAAATAAAATTCCAAATAGATATTTTAATAAAACAGTAAACATTAATTAATGATTATGTAAAGTTCTTAAAAGAAATTAAATGGCTCATATTCCTCAGACTAATAGTCTTAAACTATCAGATGCCTTACAATTTCTATAATTAAACACTTATTTTTACAGAATAAGAATTTTAGAAAGCCTTCAAAGCACCTAGTCCTTTAAAAATAATGTCTCAGCACAGTAATTTTTTATTAAAATTTAAACTATAACTTTCTACAGATCTGATATTCACTGTATCCAAGCACTAGTTAATAGCAACACATACATGACTTTTCTCAGCTAGGGAAAGAAGAATGTTCAGAAATCCAAAAGACTAAAAGAAATGTCTGTGGGAACAAAAGCTATAGTCTAAGAGACAAAAAATATCAGAAACTTCTTAAAATCATTCAAACAAAAATGATGTGACTTTAATGTATTAGTGGAAATACTAGGTGAGCTTATGAAAACCAGGTAAATGACAAAAATGAATTTAAATAGACATTCTCCAAAATGCTTAAAAAAATGTCCATTCTGCCCTTTTGGGTATATCACTGGAAAAGCGACAATTGCACCATCTCTGTAGGTGTTTATAATACTTTTGGGGAACCAGAGGTAAAATTCATCATTGAGCTTATCAAATCATATTCATGTGGAATTGTATATTAATAAGAAAAAAAGGAACACATTGTACCTTATGGGTCACTTGCATCACTTTGTTCTGTGGCCACAGATGCATTTTAATCCAACATCTGCTTTAGAAATGCATGCTACTATCACAGGGTGGGATGCTCGGTAAGCTTAGATAAGGGAAGATGGTACACCTCAACAAATCTTTGTCACTATTTTAAAAAACAGAGTAGAATAATCCTGATAGAGGATCAGTAGTCTTATGAGAAGAATATTGGTTTTAACTGATGTCAGCTTTGAGTGATGAGATCATTTCTCTTTCTTCATGTTTTTAAAAGACTAATATTTAGAGCAGTTTTAGATTTACAACAAAATTGATAAGAAGGTACAGAAGTTCCCCCCACCCCTACACATGCATATCCTTCCCCATTATCAATATCACTCCTCAGAATGGTACACTCTTTACAAAGGATGATCCTACATTAACATGTCATAATCACTCTAGGTCTGTCTATAGCAGGGGTTTCTCAATCCCAGGGCCACGGACCAGTACCTGTCTGTGGCCTGTTAGGAACCCAGTGGCACAGCAGGTGGTGAGTGGCAAGTGAGTGAGCAAAGCTTCGTCTGTATTTGCAGTCACTCCCCAGCGCTAGCATCATTGCCTCAGCTCCACTTCAAATCATCAGGTGTTAAGATTCTCATAGCAGCACCAGTTCCTGGTGCCAAAAAGGCTTGGGACCACTGGATAGTTGACCTTAGCATTCACTCTTGCATTGTACATTCTATGGGTTTAGACAAATGTGAAATGACATAAATCCATCTTATAATACAGTGATGATATCAATTATTAACTGACAATATTATATTCCCTCAACAGTTCCCAATATATTCCACTGTTTTTCTAAACCTGCCTTTTCTCTTCCAGTAGAGCAATAGTTCTTACGCCTTCTAGCTCACAAGCAAAAGAAGAAACAAATTGTTGAAGTCAATGTTGAAATATAAAAGAGAATACTGACGCACAGACACAAACACATAAAGGATCCAGGAATTAAAAGAATACTGGAAGAGATCTCTACAACTCAAAGTTTCTCTAATACTCTCATTAGTAAATGAATATTTTCAATGACAAGGAATTAATTCAATGTCCCCATTTTGGGATAGTTCTGATTATTAGGACATGCATCTCAATCCAGATAGTGTCTTCCTTTCTTTATCTAAAACCTTGATCTTAACACTTCCTCTACATTTACAGCTAAAGTATGTCTCACTTGCCTGCCCTTGACAAAACTCCAAGTTTCTTCTTTTCTAGGCTAAACATATCCAGCTCTTACAAACATTCCCCATTATTCATGATTTCCACATCCTTCACCAATATGGCCCCTTTCTCAGAACATGTCTCCAAAAGGTGAAGGGAGGTTCTCTAGAGAAGGGCATGACTACAAGCCATTAGCAGACAGACTCATAGTAGCCAGCCAGGTAAAGGAGACTTGGATGAAAGAACAACTGCTCCAGCAACAATCCTGAATAAAAGGGGGGAAAAAGCTTGTGCATAGAAGTATTCATATCAGGGCTTTTAATTAGAAATATGGTAATGTTAATTAAAAAGACAGTAACCTAAATGTCTACTATGAGAAAATGATTAATTAACTTTGTTATATCTTCTCAATGGAGTATTGTGTAGCCATAATATGAAATTATATAAATATAAAAATATGAAAAATGTGTATATAAGTTAAAAAAAACCTCAATATTATATCACATTTGACTAAAATTATGAGGGGAAAATCTACACATTAAATTTTTGAAAAAGAATCTACTAAGAATGTTAGTTGTATTTATGTATTAGAAACGAGAAATGTTATTCTTGTCTTCTTATGCAAGCTTTAAAAAAATTTAATTAAGATGTGTAATTCAGATTACCTTTTTCACAGATTTTTTTTAAGAAAACCTGAAGAACACACTGTGTGTACCCAACACAAAATACAGCACAGCTTGGCACATGTATTGAGCGCCTAATAAGCATCTGCTACCTGCTTGAAGAAGCTAACTCAGCAAGGCCGCTTCACTGCGCTGTGTGGATTTTGGCAATTTGTCAGAGAAACGATGTTTTTTCCCAAGAAGGAAAATAATCTGCTGCAAAAGAAACTTTAATGACTACTTTAAAAAAGCGTTGTTTCCCCGTGTAGCCATTCTTCTCAAAGTAGCAAATAGGGGATGTGTTTTCTCCACTCCTTTGTGCTCCACAACGCTCATCTAAACAAAGAGTTACTATCAACTTTTAATGGAAATGCCTGGAGCAAGACAGAGAGCAGACCCTCGGTTTTCATGGCCTCTGTAAAAAATTCAAGGCTTGTTGCAGGATCACTTTTATATCTTTTATCATGAAAATTAAAATGAAAGTAAACAATTTGCCTCTTTCAAGAAGGTAATCTAAGTTTGATTCATTTTTATTGAAGCCGTGCATGTGTTCAATAATGAAAGCTTAATATCAAGCAGAGATCAAGATGTCTACTCCTTCTGCTTTCCTTTCCCACTCCTCATAGTAGCACGTCATGGGACCCTTTTCCTAGTCCACTAAGCCAACTGGAATAGGTTATTCTCATTCTCTGCTCCAGTTGGCTGTTCATTCAGAGATTGAGGCCAGATTCTATCACAGTGATAGTCACTGTTCCAGCTAACTGACAGCTGATTTCATTTAATATTATATGAATTTCTGGTGCAAAAGCACCTGGATGGTCCCTTGAATGCTACTAAAATCTGACACACACTTAACTCCATGATATTATGGTTCAGCAACACAGTGGACAGAATCTACTCTAACACAACATTTCATATCAAATATTGCCATCATGAATACTAGAATGCAGAGACAGAGTACAAGGCTCAGGTGAAACCAAAAAGGATTGCACATGGCCCCTCCATTAAGGATGCTTACCAACTATTTGCAATTACTGGACATATAATAAGTAAAGATTTAATCTAACTAAACAAAGTAGCTTATCTAAGTGCCATTTTCCCATTACGGTCATGAACCTTCTAGGAGTTCTTAGAATGACTTCAAGGAAAAGAGTTTTAAAAATAAATAGATTTTAGATGAGTGATCAGAGTGTGGGGCAACACATAGAATTTCAAGCAGGGAATTTCATGAAGTAAAAGGCTGAGATTTGGGATAAAGCTTTAAAAATAGACTAGAACCATAGAACAAATGGTCTGAAAAGTGAAAGCTTCTGATTTTACTTAATAGGCAATGGTGAGGTGATCAAATGTTCCCCCAAGAGGAAGAAATATAAAACTGTACTTCAGGACATAACTGACAATAGCATATAGCGTGGATTAAGAAAGATGAGCTCAGGTCAGAAGATCCAGGCAGTGCCAGTAATATTTTCTGGTGGATTAGATGTGAGTAAAAGAGAAGAAGAATCAAAGATGACACCATGATTTTGGACATAAGCAACTGAAAGTACAATTTGCAACAAACAGAGAGGGAAAAGATGTGAGTTGAGAGGAGCAGATATGAGGTATGAGGGATATCGGGAGTTCAGTTTCATATGTTAAGACTGAAATGCTTATTTATATCCTAGTAAATATGACAAATAGGAAATTATATCCATGAATCTGTGGTTTTGTAAGAGCCCTGAGCTGGTGATATCTGGAAGGCATTAGGTATAAAGAGTATGAGGTTGGATGAGGTCACCAACATAATGTGAGTGATGACAGGGGAGACCAAGGACGGCTTCAAGTCTGCTGTCAACAATTGTGTTCCTTCCACTCACATCTCTGCCTCTTCTGAGTTCTGCCCCATTCCAATTCCCTGGCCTCCCAAGATACTGCCCTCCACATTTCAAATAAACCATGAATCATCTTTTCCAATCCAATCCCACATTAAACCAGGCTCTACACTTAACTCTTCCAATTCCTGTTTCTGGCAGGCATGATCAGGTTTCTCTCACTGCTCTCTTCATCTACTGAGAAATCATGGGAGAACTGATTGTCAGTCCCTGCTGTCATTCCCACAACAATTCAACTCACATGTTTAAATTTTTCCTACCCTTCTTTCCTGATAATTTCAGTTCTGAGTTTCTCTTTTATGGTCATACCACTGCTCTTAAGAAAAATAGCAACAAGCTTGCAAAAAGGTTCTTTCCAATGAACATTAAAAATATCCTATGGTTGAATATGCTTGACCATTCAGTTTACATTTGTAGCCACATCGCCCTTCCAATCAGTCCCTTTACTTATCTTACTTGGTGACTGCCATTCACTCTTCTTCTGAACTCACTATTCTGAATGTAGTCTCTTCTCTGACTGTTGGTTGCTACAGTCATCTACTAACACATCAATACAGCATTTGTTAAACGTGGCCAACTTTGAGTCCATCTTCTGCACCAATCCAATTATATGAGCAGAAAATTTTTAATTCTAGTTAAAATGAGTTTTAAAATAGGTCTCTGCATAATGCTTATCTACCTTTAAAAATAATTTACAAGAATGTAAAGGCATTATTTTATATAGGTAATGTTATATCCTTTTGAAAATGATGAAATTATAGTTCATCAAGATTAAGTGACTTCTCTAAAGCCATGATTCATAGGTAAGACTTATGATTCATGGTTTAGTAACCTGTTAACACATCACAGTTAAAGAAATGACAACATGATTGATAACAGGTGTTACCACTAATTTTAAAGGACATTAGTTCATTGATGTATTTTAGCTAAAACAATCTCACCTTTCTTCCCATGCATGTGGGGCGGGGGAACAGGAATTATCATTCCAACCCAAGATTCCAGGAAGATTATAAGAATGCAGAGTTCAAATTTTATCTCTACTATAGTAATTTGTCCTTTCCTGCTGTCACTCCCATTATGGTTCAATTAACAGTGGAAGCCGGGAGCAACTTGATGAACATCTGTCGCATCCACCTGAAAATAATTCAATAAGGGCACACCGTGGGAAGATATTATGAGACAGCCTAAGTTTTTTTCCATTTCCACACTGGGTGGCAAGAGTAATTCAGATAATGGGAAGGAGAAGGGTACTCCATCACCTGGAAATATTAGGTTGACTTTCCAGTGTAGCATTCCAATACATATTTGAAATAAATATAAAAATAAAATCACAAATGAATTGAATTTATGAAGCAACATGATCACAATGGCATCACTTTTAGATCATATAAGTAAAATATAGTGTTGGCAGAAGCTTCTGTCAAGCAAAATATTACTATCTAAATTGTAGGTATTGTGTAAAGAGCATATTTTTTATATATTACCAAAGTATTTCACAGGATGCCCAAGGTTGATGTAGAGATGGACAAAAAAGTGAAGGATCATTAGCCTTATATTGTGTGGAATGAATAGACAATGTCAATAGCAATTTAAGATAAGCCTAGGATGAATCAAGTTTCTGCATGTCTTAAATTCCCAAATTAGACCCAGTTATCATTGAACAGACCTATAGATTCCTTTTTAAATGAAAAAAAGAATCTTTTTCTCTCATTATTTGTGGATTTCTTCAAACTTGAGATTTTCAATCCCCAAAAGATTCCAAAAGCATAGTGAAAATGTGCTGCCCAAGTCTAAAAAGCTATTTATTTAATAATCATTAATTTTAATTAGCATATCTAAATTCATTTATATAGTCAATTATTTTCCTCCAATCCTGGGCTCAGTTATGTTTTTAAGACATCTGTTTGTAATGCTATACCCACCTAGAATAAAAAGTTGGAATATGTGGCTTAGGAAAAAAAAAACTACAGGTGCTACAAATATTTCAGGATACAAAAGAAGACAGCCAATGAATAAATATAATCACCTTCAAGAATACGACTAGTTGTAGACAGACAAGAGAGGCAAACCACTATTGTCTACAAATGTGAGAACATCATTAAATGAACTTAAACTACAGGCACAAGAGACAAGATTTAGTTTGGACAGAAAAAAATAATATATCAATGTTCAACAATGGAAAGATATTATTATGAAAGACACGACTCTACTTTTTCCCTCAAACTATGGTAAAACTGTGATTATTATGTGAGATTTTGTTGGTGTTGTCTTGTGTATTTAGCAACCCATATCTGGTGGAACTTGCAATCACTCCTTCAGATATATTATGCCAGCAAATTTTACATAGGTATAGAAATATCTCATTGACATTAAATAAGATAGAGCCAAGTGCAAAACTAAATGAGGGGGGGAAAAAGACAGACAGGATACCTAGAAGAATGTGGAAAAGGAACATCTGCTTTAACACTTTCAGGGTTAGGAAAAGGAAAAGCACAAGTTGCTGCCACTTTTAGCCACTTACTACAGCATCTAGAGGAAATGTAAGCATGTGGCCTGCCATGGAAGAATGAGCCCAGTGAGATCAGAGCCCAGAGCCTGAACTCAGGGTGGACATATCGAATGTCACATAGAGAGACTGACTATGACACCTCAGGAACTTGTCATTTGTTGTTAAAACTTTTAAACTTGGTCACATAATTTTATGAACTCACATCTCCAAATTGGCGACAATTTAAAATCAATATAGCCAGTTTAAAATTTAATTTAACACTTATATATCAAATAATTTTTCATGGAGGATGAGCGACATTTCTGATGATTGTTAAAAAGAGTCAGCTTAAAACAGAATAACATCACATCAAGAAACCAATTTTGTCCCTATTCTAAAAGAATAAAAATTAAGCATGTCAGAAAAATAGTTTCTGAAATGTGGCAGAACTTTCTGAAAGCGTTTCTTTCTCTTACTTGGAGAAAATAATAAAGTGAAGATTCAAGGAAAATAATTAACAGGAATTCTGAATACTCAAATATGAAACTCATTACAGTTGAGTGGTCTATCTCTTCAAGAGCTAAGCAAATTAACCTAAGTTCAAGAGAGGATTTAGCACTGATATTAAAAGTCATTTCAAAGAAAACCTGGAAAAGAATTATGACACTGACTATGATGGTAAGATCCTTTGGGTGAAATGTAACAAGCAAGAGCTGGCCTCAGCCTGCAGAAAAGATAGTTGTGGTGTTCTTAAGATCCCTCAACCTCTCTCTACATTTCAGCCTTCCCAACTCCCTAAATGCCTAGAATGTAGGAACAATTTTTTCATTCATTCAACAAGCATTAATTGAATATACAACATGACAATGACAATCCTAAAAAAAGTAGTGCCTTGCCCTCCACTAACATGAAGGAAATTAAGAAGTAAACAAAATTGCTAAATTCTTTAGAGATTGATAAATGCTATGAAGAAAATAAAACAGGGTAGTGTAGCAGAAAGTGATGATAGGAGTATGGCCTTGGATGGTATACAGGAAAACCTTACTTAAGAAAGTAACATTTGAGTTGAGATTTGAATGATAAGAGGAAACCAGTCACATGATGATCTAGGGATGGTGAGAGGGGTAATGTAGGCAGAGAGAAGAGGTATTTGCAAGGACACAAAGAGAGAGTGAGCTTGCTGTGTTTGACAGTAAAAAGGTGCTGAGGACGCGCCATAATAAATGAGGGAGAAAGGGATAAGAGATGGGAGAAACAAGCAGGTGCCAAGTCATATAGGGCTTTTTAAGTCCTGATAAGTAGTTTGGATTTATTTTAAAATGTTAGAGTCATTTTAAGATTTTAAGCAGTGGATGGGCGGTGGGGGGTGGGGGTGTTAAGACCTGATATATACTGGAAAAAAAGATACTCAGATTTTAGTCAAGATATACACTCTCTTCATTATATACATAGAAATAAAACCCAAATAGAAAAAAAATGCATACATAAAGATATAGAAAATCAAAGAGACAAATCTCTATAGATAAGCAGTGAGTAAAGCTAAACCCATAGCTGGGCTAAGTTCATGTCTGGAAGTAGCAGAAGCAGCCAAATATTCATCTCCTGATGTAGAAAGCAAACTAAAAATGCTTTATTAAATATAGCAGATCAAAGTGAACCTAATTACTAAACCAGTGCCAAAGAAAGGGTTTCTCATATTTGAAAAGAGATTTTAAAAAAGTAAACTATTGCTGACCACCAACCACATGGGCTTTGGCTTATAGAAAGCATTGGTGAGAGGAACGACACACATTCTAACAACCAGAAACTAAACCAAATGCCCACATCCCACTATCACCATGAGTCAGGAGCACAAAATGCCACCACAAAACCCTAGACAGAGAAATACAAGAGAGGGAAAGATGCTACTGACTTATATCTCATTCAAAATGACCTAGCAGCCTTTCCTTTTATACCTCTACCCTCAACTTCCTTTCTCATCTTTCCTTCCTTTCCCCTTCAGCTTTTAGCAAATTGAGTGTCAGTGGAAGAAGGGCAATGAGGGAGAGTAAGTGCTGCACTGAGGTCATGGTGGTAAGTGCAGAGAAAGTAAAATAAAGCAGATGAAGGTGCTGCATTTGGGAATCGACAGAGATAGGCCTGGTGGTAAAAGAAGGGAGATGGTTGGGATGTGGGTTAACTGAGCCAATATATTAACTGAGTAAATATATCAAAAATAATGAGATACAAATATGGAAAGAGAAAAGACTAAAAAACCCCTGAGGTGTTCAATCGAAATTGCGAGTATTGGTATGAACTCAAAAGATTTAAATAAATATTTAGATTAAAATACACACACACAAACACACACACACACACACACACACACACACATAATTAGAGGTAGGCTTATGTGTGATTATGTATATGCTTATATACACACACACGTGTGTGTGTGTGGTTCCTGATAGGAAATGGCATTCTTCTGAAAAGCAATGATATCCAATCACTCCAAAAGCAACAGCTTTCCAGTAATAGTGAGCATCTTGAGTATCTTAATCTGGTCTTAAAATATCATCCTCCAGGTAAAACAGATGCTTCCAGACTGAATAGGAAAAAGTACAAGATGACAAGATGAGCCTAGGACATTCTGTTGTTTCTGAAATTAAGGAAGTCCTACAGAAAAAGGAGGATGTGTTAAAGGACATAAACTAGCTTGAAGATCTACCATAGGTTAATCTAAGATAATCTGAGCTTCAAAAAAACAAAAAACAAAAACAAAAACTAAAAGAGTATAGGATTTCACCCTATCGAATAAAATGAGAATCCATGAGTACTTGCTGACATAATTAAAATATATAATAAATGAGAAGGGAAAATTCTTTCTCACAGCAAAATGCTAATCTGCAAATATGAAAAGAAGGATGGAATTAGATAATCACCATTTGCCAATCATGATAGTGGTAGTTAATTGAAACAGGAATATCAATGAATGTCAAGCCGAATCTGTGGTGATTGGCATAATATAGCAGTAACTCCCTAAAAAATGCTAATCTAAAGGGAAAAATGATCATTTTTAAAGGTAAGAAATCTAGCAGATAACACCTTGACCAGGTAATCAAGGTTAGCATCAGTGGTGATTTAGTGGAACGACATTGTAGGTCCCCTAATTTTATGCCTTAAGAAGAACACAGAATCATTTCTCTAGTATTCAGCCAAGAATGTATGGCCTAAATTTGGTCATAGGGAAATAACAGATAGATGTATGTAAAGAATCATCTTATAGAATTAAGCCCTGTAGTCTTTAAGATGCTCAAGGACATAAGAGATGGAAAAAGATGAAAGAAATGTTTCAGATTGAAGGGGAATATTGAGACCTGCTGAACACATGATACTAGAATGCATCTGGACCATAGAGAAAAGAGATAATGATGGAACAGATGGTGAAATTTGAGTGAGGGCAGTAGGATGAACAATACTATTCTATCAGTGTCGATTGCCTGATCAAGAGGGCTGTACAATGGTAACATAAGAAAGTGTCCTTGTTTCTGGGAGGCACACATGAGAGTACTTAGTGATGATGGGTATCATGTCAGAAAATGACTATATGCACATATACACAGAAAGAGTTGTGGGGGAGGGGTACAGCAAAATGTTAACAATTAGGGAAAATGAGTTAAGAAAATATAGGAGTTCTGGTGCTGTTCTTTTAACTTTTCTGTAGATTTGAAATAATTTAAAACTTTTTAAAATTACATACAAAGTGTTCTAACCAAAATATCAAAAAACATGAAAAAATTAATGGTAAGAAAGACAAGCAAATATGTCAACAAATAGAATTTGCTCTAAGTAAAATTAATTTTATGTACAATAAAGGAAGTTCTAGTCAAGATGGCAAAGTAAGTAAACACTGTACTCGTCTCAGCCCATGACCACAATAAAATTACAACTAAATTACAGGAAAAACATATTGAGAATCACCTGAAGTCCAGCTGAACAGAAGTTCTATAACTAAGGACATACAGAAGAAGCAACATCAATACTGGTAGGAGGGACAGAGATACTGAACACACTGGTTATACACCCATGTGTGGCAGTGAAAAATCGTGAGAGATATCAAGGCTGCAGAGGTCCCCCCTAGAGGAGGGAGGGGTCCCAGCCCTACACCAGGCTCCTTAGCCTAGGGTTCCAGTGTTTGAGAGGTCCCCAAAACTTCTGGCTGTGAAAAACAGCAAAGATTGTGGTTGAGTGAGATAGAGGGAAGTTGGAGTCCTAGGCATGCTTTTTAAAGGGCCTATGCATGGACTTACTCACTGATAGACTCACTTGATCTGAGCTTCAGCTCAAGGACAGTAGCTCAAATGGTGCCAGGGATATATAGGTAGTAAATGAATTATCTGGCTTCAGGGCAAGGGCTGAAGTGGCAGTTTTCTCTCAGACAGAAGTGCTAGCAGAAGCCATTGTACCTTTGTTGAACCCTCGCCTACTCAGAGTACAGATGGAGGTGGCAGACAAATCTGAGTCTCTATCAACCTAATTGACACCCTTTGCCCTGCCCTAGTGATTCCCTGAGGCCCCATCCCACTCAACTTGTGGATCTCACCCTTTTCCACACAAGCAAGCCTGTCTTGGCTCATGCTGCAGAATTTCCTAAAATCTCTCAAAGGTTCACAACTCCCAAACAAGAAGTATCTGGCCTCAGTATGCCCCATACTTCTTGCTAAGTAGCCCAAGCCTGGCATTAGTGGCAGCTTAGTCTCTCCCAGGTACCTGCAAACCCAGCACAGGTGACAAGCATCTGGAGATCACTAGTAGCTCATACCAAGTAGCCCTGGGGAAAGGAACAGGCAGCGGCTGCCCTTTACTTGCAACAGAGGTCCTCTCAAAAGGCCCCAGAATCGAAACACCCAATGGCCAGCTTCAGATCATACCAGAACACCTCCCAACAACCTCCACAATTATATACCCAAAGGGCAGACTATGCAAAAACCAGAGCCCTGCTAAAGCAAATCTTGCTCTGTAGGGTCAACCCCTGCACAACAGCTCCTCCACTATAGTAACGGCCAGTCCTCACAACCAATCAACCTAAGGGTCAATCCTTCCCATTGATGTGCCACCAGCAACAAAGGCTCAACTACAATAGGAGGGCACACACAATCCATACAAGGAACACTCCTGGAGTACCCAGCTCAGATGAACAGGGAGAGACTGTGCCACTGAGCCCCACAGGACATCTACTACATAAGGTCACTCTACCAAGACCAGAAGTTAGAGAAGCTCTACCTAATACATAGAATCAAACACAGGAAAGCAGCCAAAATGCAGCGACAAAGAAATATGTCCCAAATGAGAAGAACAGAACAAAGCTCCAGAATAAGAACTACACAAAACTGAGAGAAGCAATCTACCAGATGCAAAGTTCAAAACACTGATTATAAGGATGCTCAATGATCTCTATGAGAACTTCAACAAAGAGATAGGAAACATAAAAATGGAAACAGAAAACATGTAAAAAACATTATAAATTAAGAACACAATGTTCATTGCAGCATTATTTTCAATAGCCAAGAAATGGAAGCAATCTAAGTGTCCACCAACAGATGAATAGATACATATCTACAATGGAATCCTACTCAGCTATAAAAAAGAATGAAATCTTGCCATCTGCAATACATAGATGGACCTAGAGAGTATTATGCTAAATGAAATAAGTCAGTCCAAGAAAGTCAAATACCTTATGATTTCACATATATTTGGAATCTAAAAAACAAAATAAGCTAACAAAGCAGAAACAAACTCATAGATACAGAAAACATATTGATGGTTGCTAGATGGGAGGGGGTTGTGTGATGAGTAAAAAGGGGAAGGAATTAAGAAGTACAAATTGGTAGTTACAAAATAATCATAGAGATATAAAGTATAGCATAGGAAATACAGTCAATAATAATGTAATAACTATGTATGGTGTCAGATGGGTACTAGATTTATTGGAGTGATCACTTCACAAGTTATATAAATGCCTAATCACTATGTTGTATACCTGAAACTAATATAATATTGTGTGTCAACTGTAATAGAAAAATAAAAAGACTAGTAAAAAAAAGTAGTACAATAATATATATACAGCTGACCTTGAACAACACAGGACTGAGCTACTAATGATACTATAAAAATAAAAATATGTAGAATTCTCTTATTATAAAATAAAAATAACTTTTAGTAAAAAAAAAGGAAATAAATTATGAAACAAAATAAATTACATTAAAAATATTATGGGGAAAAAAAAACAAAATCAAAACCTTGGAGACTATACCAGTATTATATTGCTGTTGTAACAAATTACCACACTCTTACCTGCTTAAAATAATACCCATTATCATTTAACAGCTTCCTTAGGTCAGAAATCCTGGCACAGCGTGGTTCAACTGGTTCTGCTACAGGTCTCACAAGACCAAAAGCAAGGTGTCAGCAGTGCTGAGTTCCATTCTGGAAGCTCTGGGGAAGAATTCACTCTAAGTTCATTTGGATCATTGACAGAATTTTATTTCTTGCAGTAAGACTGAATTCCTTGGTTCTTTGTTTGCTGTCAGCTCAGGGCCACTCATAGCTCCAACAGGCTTCTCTCTATTCCATGTTGAGGTCCTCCGACACCTCAAAACCATTCTCAGACTGGAACTCTCTTTGACTGCCCCTTCTGTTATATCTCTTCTGCCTTCCTTTTCTGTCACATCTCTCCATTGTGAGCTGGGGAAAGTTCTCTGCTTTTAAGGACTCACAAGATTATAGTGGGCCCCTTGGATAATCCAGGATCTTCTATTTTAAAGACTATAAAATTAATTAAATCTACAAATATCACATATCCACAGGGACTAGAGTGTGAACATCTTTTTGGAGCTATTATTCTGCTACTACAGCAATTTTTTAAAATGTAATTGTTGCAGATTACACTATTGGCCTCAATTCTTCATTTTCCCCTATGCTTATACCCTTTAGTGTTGACTCTGAAATTCCTCTTATAAAGGCAGAATATATCTCTGCATCCCTTGACTTTGGGCTCAGCCAACATGAATTACTTTGTTCAAGAGAAAGAGGCATAAATGATCCAAGACTAGGCCTTACCGTTTTTTGAATGTCTCCATTTGCTTTCTTATTCTTCTACAATCACCATGAGAAGAGTACCTCTCTCTAGTCTCTGATTGAAGTAAGATGAGAGGCACATGCAAAAAGCCATCCCAGCTGAACCCAGCCAAGACCAGCTGATTTCCAGCTGACCCACAGACATGTGAGTAATCATTAAGCCAGTGAATCAGATGATTTGGAGGAACAATGGCTAACAATACGATGAGATAAATACTAGCCTACACAGAGTCACAGAACAATTTAAATAATAAAGTATTATAAGAATTCATCCAAAATCTATATAAAGACAAAAGAGAATACAGCAAAAATAAGGTGCAGTTAAGAGACATGAAGGGTAGAATGAAGGGCTGTATAACTTGCAACTGAAAGTAGGTACAGAAAAAAAATAAAAGGAATAATGAACAAGAATACTTATGAAGATAAAAAAATGAGAATTTGACATAATTTAGAAAAAACATGAATCCTTGGATTAAGAGAATATGTTCAGTATCAAGGAAGAAAATTAAAGATAAATTTATATCTGGACATAGAATAACTACAATAAATAAAAAAAAGTCTATAAACTGTCAGAATGAGAAATGATCTATAATGGAACAATTATTCTGACAGCAGTGTTCTAATTAGCAACAAAAACAATGGAGCAATAGGGTTGAGGAAAAATAAATTTAACTCTCTAATTTTATAACAGGACAAATTATCACTCCTGACTGAGCTCAGTATAAAGATAGTTTTAGACAAATACTAGGAAAATTAAGAAAACTGTCAAAGAATACACTTCAGAAAGAAAGAAAGTGAAAATAAAGAGAACCTGTAGGACATAAGAATACAGAACACAAAAAAAAATTATGAAAATTAATTAGTAAATTTAAAGTATAGTTAAATATTAACTATAATAGTTTTTATGCTTAATAATAAAACTGTCCTTTACCCATTACCAAGCAACATATGAAAAAGTGTTCAACACCACTAATTAGAACTATGAAAATTAAAACCACTTTAACATACCATTTTATACTCCCCGGACTGAAAAAAAGTTTTAAATATCTGATACCATAAAGTCTTGCAATAAAGAATTATTATAAGCTGCTAATGGTAGTGTCCACTGGTACAACCCTTTTGGAAAACTGGCATTATCTAGGAAAGTTGAAGATGCATGTGCCCTTTATCCCTGCAATGCCACATCTACATATCCCATATTATTTGCTTTATCTTTCTTTTGGGTATATTAGAAAAATCTTTCAAACATATTCAAGAAGAAAAATATACAAAATGTTCACTGTATCACTGTTTTTAATAGCAATATATGGAAACAACCTAAAAAGTCATTCAGAAGAGAATGGATAAATCAGCTTCAGTTCACTCATACAATATGGCATTCTACAGTGTAAAAAATCAATGAACTAAAATTACATTTATCAACGTAGATAAATCTCAAAAAATATAAGGCTGAGTGAAAAAGCAAATTGCAGAATGATACATAAAGTATGAAACCATTTATGTTAATTGCAGAATGATACATAAAGTATGAAACCATTTATGTTAAGTTTAAAAACACCAAACAGCACAATATATTTTCATAAATGCACATATATGCAGTGATAGTATAAAAATATATGCTGGAATTATAAACACCAAATAAAGGCTAGTGCTTAACTCAGTAGCAGGGTAAAAAAAAATGGGTTAGAAACAAAGAATATGAGAGGTTTCCATGTTAAAAAAATGTTAGAGAAATAAAAAAAAAAACTTCTGGAGTAAATAAATTATTAAAATTTGATAAAGCTGAAAGGTATATATACAAATGTTATATTATTTGCTTTAGCTTTGTGTATTTCTATAATATTCTAAAAACAAAAATTTCTCTAATAACAAAAATATCTGAACATTTTTTCTAAAGATCATTTGGCTTATTTCGGCAAAGAATGAAAGGCAATCTGGGAGGTTATTTTAGTGCATTAGCCCTCCCAAAGGTGGATGCATTTGCACATGACAACTGGAGGGAGCAAGGCTGCATTTATAGTTATAAAACACTAATGGATAAATATCAGGCTCTTCAGCCTCGATGGTTTACTAAAGAGGCAGAGCAGGACAGGACTTCTCTATACTCACAAATCTCCCTAGCAGACTTCCTATTCTGTACACAGCTGTCTGACCATGGTTAACTAACCATGTGAACTAACCGCAACATTTATCAACTTTAATAACATTTTTAAAAATCAAGTTTATTGGGGTAACATTGGTTAATACAATTATATAATTTTCGGGTGTATATTATAATTTGACATCTATATATTCTATTGTGTGTTTACCACCCAAAGTCCAGTTTCCTTCAGCTACCCTATATTTGATCCCCTTTACCCACTTCACCCTCCTCCTATCCCCTATATTTGACCCTCTTTACCCTATCTACCTCCCCCTTCCTCCACCACCCCCTACCCTCTGGTAACCACTAGTCTATAGTCCCTGTCCATGAGTCTCTGTTTGTTTGCCCTGTTCGTTTGTTGCTTTTAGGTTTATATCACACATCTAAGTGATATCATGTGATTTTCAACTTTCTGTCTGGGTCATTTCGTTAAGCATGATTATCTTGAGGTCTATCCAAGTTGTCACAAATGGTACCATTTCATCTCTTCTTATGGCTGAGTAATATTCCATTGTATATATGTTCCACAGCTTTAGCCAAACATCTGTCATAGGATATTTGGATTGCTTCCATGTCCTGGCCACTGTGAATAGTGCTGCTATGAACATCGGTGTGCAAATATCTTTTCGGATATGGGTTTTCAAGTCTTTGGGGTAAATATCCAGTAGAGGGATTGCTGAATCATATGGTAGATCGATTCTTAGTTTTTTGAGAAACCTCCATACTGTTTTCCATAGTAGCTGTATCAATTTGCAGTCCCACCAGCAGTGTATGAGGGTTCCTTTTTCTCTGTATCCTCTACAACATGTATTATTACTTATCCTATTGATTATAGCTATTCTAACAGGTGTGAGATGGTATCTCATTGCGGCTTTGATTTGCATTTCCCTAATAGCTAGTGATGTTGAGCATCTTTTCATATATTTATTGGCCATTTGTATGTCCTCTAGGGATAAGTGTCTGTTGTTATTGATTTGTATGAGTTCTTTGTATATTTTGGATATTAGGCCCTTATCAGAGGTGCTGCTTGCAAATACATCTTTCCATTTGGATGGTAGTCTCTTGACCTTGTTGACAATATCTTTTGCTAAGCAGAAGGTTTTTAGTTTGATGTAGGCCCATTCATTTATTTTAGCTTTTACTTCCCATGCTTTTGATGTGAAATTCATAAAATCTTCTTTAAGTCCAAGGTCCTTGAGTTTAGTTCCTATGTTTTTTTATGCATTTTATTGTTTCAAGTCTTATATTCAACTCCTTAATCCATTTTGAGTTAATTTTGGTGTGTGGTGATAGACAACAGTCTAGTTTCATTCTTTTGCAGGTGGCTTTCCAGTTTTCCCAGCACTATTTATTGAAGAGTGCTGTATGTTTTTGGCTTTTTTGTCAAAAATTATTTGCCTACATAAAGATGAGTTTATTTTTGGACTCTCAATTCTGTTCCATTGGTCCATGTGTCTATTCTTCTACCAATATCATGCTGTTTTGATTACTGTCACTTTGTAGTATAATTTGAAGTCAGGCAGAGTGATGCCTCCAGCCTCGGTCTTTTTTCTCAGGATGGCTTTGGCAGTTCAGGGTCTTTTGTGCTTCCATACAAATGTGATGATTTTTTGTTCTATTTCTTTAAAAAATGCCAATGGGATTTTGATTGGGATTGCATCAGGTCTGTATAATGCTTTAGGTAATATGGTCATTTTAACTATGTTGATTCTTCCAATCCAAGAACATGAAATATCTATTTCTTTATACCTTCTTCGATTTCTTTTAATAATTTAAGACCATATCCAGGCTTAGAGAAATAAAGTAGTGCCTTAAAAAGAGTACTTGTTTAGGAACCAGAAGGACTTGGGTTCAAATACTCCTCCCCAAATTATTCAGGTAAGTCCCTTACTCTTTCTTGAAGCTTCAGAACGCTCATGCTCAAAACGAAGTTAGCATCACTTCTCTTGCAGGGTTCAGTGAGTAATAAATGAAAACACATACACAAAATGCACAGCATCTAGTAGGCACTTGAGAGGTGAGTATCTTGAACTACCTTCAAGCAATATTGATGCAAACAGACGAAATGCGTCAGAAACCAGATATATCATTTGTAGGGAAAAAATGTGTTTTGTAATGAAGAAAATGCAAGTCTTTACCACCTAATATATCAAATTGCATATGTCTTTGAGTAAGTTATGTGGCATTTCTCAGTATCAACCTCATTTGAGAAATAGAAGTAGAAAATATTTAACTTGCAGAGTTTTAGGAGACGCAGATAACGCATACATTAAAGTGCTAGGCACAAAAAGGCACTCAGCAAACAGTACCTGCTATTATTATTGTTGCTGTCAATGTTATTATTCTCTAAAAACTGAGACACAGGAAAAGAGAAGAATTAGGAATTTGTAATCACTGAGTCAGAAATTAATTATGAATTCTGAAACCACTAAAACTCTTGTTCAATATGTGTTTCCGCACAAACTTTCAAAAGAATAAGAACATTTCATCCTCAACAAAGCTTTGCATAACTAAAGCCCCTACAGCTTTCTCAAAATGACTGGCAGACTTACTCACATCTTGGCAAAAAGTGAATTTAATGATATAATACATGCTTAGGTCTTAAGTCTTCATTGCTCTCAACAAATACGTTGAGAGGATCATAACAAAATCTAAAATTAATATTTTCAAGTAAGAAACATTCTTGAAAAAGTTATTAGAATTCATATTGTATACTTAATTTAGCATCTTTCCTTACCTGTTCTTTTGTTAATTTTCAGAGCTCAGGAACCATCCAAAACTATAGGTTATATTTTTGTTCTCAAAATATGTTCTCTGCACCAGGAGCACCTGGAAACTTGTTAGAAATGCAAATTCTAGGGCCTCATCCCAGTCCTACTAAATCAAAAACTCCAGGAGATGGGGCCCCACTGTATGTTTCACAGCTTCCAGGTGATTCTGATGCAAGCTAAAGTTGAAGAGCACTGGGTTACATAATAAGAGTGCCTCGGTTTCCAAATCTTGAGAATAGTCCGATGTCACTTGTTGTGTCTTGACCACATCTGTGCCATACAAGGAATTTGTCCATTGGCCTGCAGCCTAAATAAGACCTCTCAGCATTCTTACATTTTTGATTCTACAAATAATGGTCTCTGTACTCACAGAATGTGCTTCAGAACACAGAAGAAGACATTTCCATGTGGTGACCTTTTAGGTCCCTTCCACCCCAACCCAGAATGGCATGGAGAGAACCCTCAAATGCACACTATAATCTTGCCAGATGTTTTCCTGTAAAAATTGATGAATAAGGCTGCATGGTTTTAGAATTTCACATTTTGCTTTTAATGTATTCATTCAAACTACATAAAAGCCTAAAGTAGAAAAAGAATTCTGTCATTGTCTCAAGTAAAAATCAAAGATGTGAGAATCTCAAAATTTAAAGATCTGCTTACAAGCTCTTTGACATGGTTTTGAAGGGTGAGACTTAAGAAGACAGCCTGGTGTGGGCACTGAAAGAAAGACCCTATCAAGCTCAAGGATTTTGTGCCTCTATTTTTGAGAATCAACTTTTGATAATTGTATACATGCATCTATTATTCAGTTACTACAGAGAATCCTCTTCAAGAACTGTAATTAAGATGCTATTTATGATAAATCACATATTTTACCACTTCAAAGTTAACACAAAATCCAGACATGTATTCAATTGTTTCTAAACCGGCCCCTAAGTCCCTGAAAGGCATGGTGCCCTTCCGAGGATATCCATCCACCTTGCTCTGGGAGACAGAAAGCATTTCCACCCCTCGCCCAAATATCCTTTCTCAACCTATAATCCCTACACAACAGAAAGAGGCTTCCTGACTCCAAAGATTCCCTTCTATAGAGTTCTAGATGTAGTTGAAATCAAACAACTCTCAATGCATATTTATTTCCCTCATGGAAGGTCCACACTCATATTCCACTGACCAAATCTGACTTTCTCGTTCTGCGATTACACTTGCTTCTTTATGACTTTATCAGCACAGTGGTGACTTGACCAGCAGCAGTCTTTTCTAAATAGGGCAGCAGGTTTCCTCGCCAGAAGCTTTATTTCAAATCAAAGAGATCCATTTATTTCTAACCAAACTAACATGTGCTCAAAATACATCTTTATTCCCACCTTTAATTCATCACTAAAAGTCTTCCTCATGGGGGGGCTGGGAGGACCTTTGAAAATTGTGTCCGACAAAAGCCTTTCGAATGTGTCTCCTGTAGCCAGAGCTATACATAAACTCTGAATAACCCATATTGTTAACACACAGATCCAATAGGATGTATAAAAATTGAAATCTCAACATTTCACCATTACTTTTAACACTGATATTTATTGCACATCAATAGAGTCCTATGAAAGATAGTTGCTAGCAAATCTAATGCTGTCCTAAAGTTAATATAAAATCTGTGTATCATAAAACCCATCCAGTGCTTCAGTGTGTGATTTTTGTTTCCACATACCAAGCTCTGGACATACTCTCGCTGAACTCTACATCATACAAGTAAAAAAGTAGTATCCTGGTGGGGCAGTTTTCAATGTATAATTGTGATGATGCCTTTGTTGCTTGCACTCTGTATGAATGACTAAGTACTAAGGAATCGCAAAGTACTTTTTAATAAAACAAAGGCATCGATAAACAATTCTCATGTTGATTACTTAGTATCAGCTTCTAACAGAAAATCAAAGAGGGGCTGGGGTGTTGCTCCTGCTTTGTGCAACATGTATATTTTATTATCAAATTATTGCAGCAGAAAGTGTTTTTATTTCTTTAATGAACAAAATGATTGCATTATCTAGTTATGGTTCCTTCCCCTCATGACACTGAGCATAAAAGAGAATCCTGTGAGTGGCTTTCAGACATTTGTCTCAGTACATGGTGCCTCCTTAGTCACCATATTTAGATCCCTATCGAAAGAGGCATTGGCATGGGAAACTCATTCTCTCAAGCCCGTATCGCTGTGGATGGGGCTATCCATGGCAACAAGGGCCTCATTTTATCAAGAAGACTCTCCATTCTTGATTTGTTCCCTGGTGATCATCATCCATCATTAACAAAAATAGAAATTCCCTAGTTGGTCTCATGAATCTAACAAGGGACAGTAACAGGAAGATGTCTGACTACCTCCTACACTCACCAGAGTTCCCTCAGGCCACCCACACCTTGGCCAGTACTGAAGATGGTCCAACTACCTCCTTTATATACACAACATATCCTAGGATTGTATAACATTCCAAGAAATCAGTAGAAACTTTCAACCTAAGCTCCCAAATGTTCAGGAATAACTCTTGATGATACCGCTCTCTTTCTCAACATAGCTATAAAATATTATTTGCATTTTTAGCATAGTTATTTTCTTTAGAAGCATGGTAAATTCATGCTAACAGACTCTGGAAGAAACAAAAAAGCACATCTTGCTTTTGTGTGCTAACACAACTCCTTTCCTAAACCAAAGTTAATAATAGGTTAGCACACCATTCCATTATATAATTGGTTATCATAGTGCCTTTCTGATTTCCTTTCCTTCTTATATGGGACCCTAGAAAAATAAAAAGTCCTTGTGTTTAAACAAGGACTTTTTCTCTCTGGCTCAGTTACGCTTTTGTGATTAAAGCTTTTTATGGGGGAAGAAATGAACCTGTATACAATATCTTGTTAGAAAGCTTTTTTAAAATCTGAACACCTTTCTGCCACACTGAAAGATGTTTTCCCACATGCTGCAATGTTTTTTTTTAGAAAAAAATAAAAATTAAATTAAATAAAAAATTTAAAAAAAAAAATCTCTTTCCCTTATCATGACTTCAAATCCTTCCCTGGAGCAGAATTTAGTACTAATGCTAAGTCCTAAATTCTTGTACTACCTCTTGCACAATTCTTCATCTCTTCCAGAATCTTCCTTTCACTCCTACCCACCTATTCAAATCTCCCAATCCTTTCACCTCCTCCTTGATGATGTGCCCAGCTGCTCCAATACTCAAGAGACTCTCCCTTTTCTGATGCTTCTCTAATACATACAGATAGTTATGAACCTTTTTCCCAGATCCATAACCCGTTCTTTTCTCCCTCTACCCTGGATCATGTCTGAGGTTTATTAATAAGTATATCTGTTAATAAGTGTTCAAGTTATCCAGAGGCAGGTGCTGAAATGGAATTTGGGGTATAAGACATTTACCAATGAAAGAAAGAAAGAAAGAGGAAGTGGAATTGGGCAGAAGGAGAAGTCAAATGCAATTCAGGCTTGACAAAGCCTTGGTCGATTCATTTTGGAGCTTTGGAGAGAACATTGCTGTTACAGATATGCTACCTGGAGCCCAGAGGACCAGGTCTTTACATGTTCTCCTAGTTCAGGCACCAGATGTGTGCTGCCCCAGACTGGCCATGTACTCAGGCCAAGATGAACTGAAGGAGTTGATCTTTAAAGGCTATCTACTGACCAAACTTCCTGCAGCTAGTTGCTCCCTGAAGGACGGTTCATATCCATGTCTGCCTCAGTAGTCATCACCTGTATGTGTGCAGATTCAACCTTGGACTTTCTACAAACTACTTTTCACCAGTTCCTAATTCTCTTACTAAGTCTGGCCAACAAGAGGTGATTAGAGAGCAGGAAAAAAAAGCCAGAGTATTCTTTCCCTGTCATTCTATTTGAGTGGTCTCTCCTCCTTGTTTCCAGCTCCTGCTGGCAAATCCTGCCCCCCTGTAGATCCAGCATTCAATATACATGCCAGCCAGACTTTCATATTCCATTAAGTGGCCCCAGATTCTGGACTCCAGCAAAACCTCTCCCTCCCCTTGTTTCTCAAGACTAAGGAACGGTAGTAGCTTCCAGGTGTAACCTCATAGTTACCACACTGTCCCTTGGTCGCTTTCTCAGCTCTATCATCACCTATGTTACCAACTCCCTATGTTAAATTCTCTCTGTTCGAAATATCTCAAATGATTTTTGTTTGCCTGACTAGACCCTGACTAATAAAACTTTCTCATTAGTAAAACCATATGCAGAAGACCAATCAATGCCTGGAAAAGAAAAAAATAATGGAGCTCTGGCCAAAGGGGGCTGAAAGCACTGTACTCTCTGCCCCAGAGAGGATTCTGGCTTCTCAAAAGTATAGTTTGCAATCCACAATGGATGACCCTCAATTACAATTTTACACATTTTCCCTACAGCTGGGGACAGTGCATGGCTGTTCGATCATAAAACCATGCAAATGAGAAAATCCCCAGAGCTCAAAGGATACTGCTGTTTCATATTAGAACAACAAGAAGTACCCCAAAACTCAACTATATGATAATATAGCAGATAAGCAGCCTCACCAAAACTGTCAGGGTTTGGATACCCCCTCACCTGCCCCATACAGAGAAACAGCCTTACTAACATATGTACCTTTAATCTGCAAACCAGGTGATAAGTTCCTGCACATGAGTCATCTTTAAATATCTACAACAGATGCATGCCTCCTTTATAGCACTGTATTTGCCACTATTTTTTCACATATCTGTCTTTTCCATTGGACTATGGCAATAAGGCTCTTATTTATCAAATCCCACCTGTAGGAAAGTGCATGATATATAGTTGATTCTCATAATTTTCTCTTGAATTTTAAAAATACTTTATTTAGTATATTTTCTCCATTTTTTATTTACCAATGCATGTGGGATAGTTATGACGCAGAAGAAAAGGACGATGAGACATTCATGAATACAAGTGCCATTATGAGAGATAAGCATGTGAATATAAGTATCATCAGAGAGAACTTTAAATGAAGCTGGAATTCCTCTTGGGAAATATAATAAATGTGATGTGTAAACAGACTCAACAAAATTCTAACTTTCCCCTCAATAGGCACCAATAACTGTAACAATGGGACATAGCTTTACTTCAAATAAATAATTACACCTGATGATAAAAGTATAAACAGTTTTTTAAATCTGTTAAGTTAAAGAAATAAAAGAAAGCAATGTCTTAGTAGGAAGCAAAGGAAAAAGCAAAAGGAAAGAAATCACTTGGTGTGAGTGACCAGTTATTTTGCTCAACTTCAAAATTACAGTAATGGATTTTTTGGAAAGGTCGAAGACCATACCAGTAAGTACCTGATTAGCGTTCATTATTCAGGGAGGGAAAAAAATAATATTTATTGAACAAGTACAGTACATAAAGAATTGTACATGATGCTTTCATATATATTTTCTTGTTCAAGCCCTAAAATAAGTCTGTGAAACATATTATTGCCACATTCATGGAGAAAGAAACAGAGACCCGTAAAAATTAAATCACTTGTCCAGACTTAAATAGTGAAGGGATGGGGTCAGGATTCAAAGACAAAGCAATCAGATGTCAAATCCCCATATTTCTTTACACTCACTGTGCTGTGATTTGGGTGGAATTATTGTTCCCTTTGTGAAAATACTTTATTTTCAGAAACATTTTCCCAAAAAGAAGAGAAATTTATTTTGTGCTCTACTTCCAAACATCAATTTTAGGATCATAGCTCAGTTTCTATTCTGATAATCCTGCGGTAAGAAGTAGGGATTTCCTTTATGGCATTTTCCCCTGAAATCACCTCACTAAATACATTTTCTAATTACTGCTGTCTTTCTAAGATAATACCTGTTAAATGTATACCTACCTGTGAACTGATAGTCATCTGCTTATTAAAATTAACCAATCTTTGACCCTTGTAATGGGACCAGATTGATATAGTTGAGATTAATGAGTCAATTATTTTTGGACACGGTACAAGGCACACAAACTGTTTCATACTGTTAGTACCTCGTGGTATTCTTTACTTCCTATGTAGCTTTTGACATCTATAAAATAACCTGGTGCCGTTATTTTTTTCCCAATTTAACAATGATGAATACTGATATTTCTCTAAGAATATACGAATTATTTGAATGGAAAAGGAAGTGATAAAGCAAAAGTGCAAGATATTCTTTAAAAACGATTATCTTTAAATCCTTTTATTTGACAAATTCATGCTTCACAGACTTAGCTGCCTCAGAGTGTCATTTATATAGTTCAATTAGCCTGTTAGGAGGACTTAGGTCCCAAATCGGTGAAGCAGGAGACTGATAAATTAGCAACAGAATAACATGGGAAAACACTAGATATCCCCAGAATCATAGAAAAGTTTATCATGATAAGTATGAGAAGCCATACAAATCTGCTTACATGAATGATCCTTTCATTTCTTCAGACAAAATCTAAAATCTTTATTTTCTTTGTAAAGGGTCAGGGTCTATACAGTTGCGTGAGTTAAGAAAGTTTTGATTTGGTTCTTTTTTTAATATAATTCTCTGTTTATATGGTTTACCTACTGCCTCTACACTGATGATTTCCAAATGTTTCTCCAACTCTGATTGCTGGTCTGAGATCCAGGCTCATACATTCAGCCACCCAGAATATATCCTCAGCTGTGTAACCTGTAGATGTCCTTTTGTCTCCACCTGAAAATTTACCTGGAACAACAAAGCCAACATTTGACTTTTGTGTGGCAAGTCTCTGAATGACCATTTTTCCTGTTCCTGTTTTCAGATATTTTCTCATGTATATAATGAGTATTCATTACCTTTAAAATGGCATCATATTAAACATTAAATGTATAAATTTTAAAAATTTAAAGCAAATTATGGAGTCAGAATAGATTCAAGTCTTGGCTCAGACACTTCCAATTGTATGACTTCGGACATGGCATCTAATTTCTTGGAATTCAGGTTTCTAGTATGTAAAATGGAAGAGAGTAATGATTCTTATCTCATAGGGCTATTAGAAGAATTAACTAAGAATAATGAATGCAAAGGGCATGGCATATAGCATGTGCTCAATAAATGCTATCTGCACTGATATGATAGTACAGGAAGATCATCTTGCTGTGTTCTCTCTTCGTAACACCACCAACTATCCAATCAAACAAACCCAAAACTCTGGAGTCATTCTATATTTCCTCTCTTATTTCCCACAGCTCTAATCTGTGCTACCACTTTACTTACTGCATGCCTCTTGACCCTATATTTTTCCTTCTTCCCCGAACATCTTTTGTCACTTCATACCTGGTTTCTCAGCAGAATCATCCCCCTTTAATCAATTCTCTCACAATACCCAGAGCAAGTTCCCTGGAATACAAGTCAGATCATACCCCTCCTGTGTTTAAAATCCTGTGATAGTCTGCATCTTTAGGATAAAGTTCAAACTCTTTCACAAGACATCCAAGGCCTTTGGTGATCTGGCCTCTGTTTAATTTGACAGCCTCATTACTTGACAATTCCTCAAAATTCCTATACCCTAACTATGTAAGTTTACTTAGAGTCCCTGAAACTCACCACATTTGCCTCAGTGTCTTGTTTATATGACTCCCCTTTTGTCTGTCTGCCAAGCTATTCTTCAACTCCCAACTCAGTAGTAACCTTCCCAAAGAGCTTTCCCTGACCTGACCTGCAAATGCCTAATAAAATTGTCAATTCCCTGTTCTATACTCTATATGTATTCTTATACATACTTTTTATAGTGCTATCAACCTGTCTTGTACTTATTCTTTTATCTTCCTGTTTCCTTTACTAAACTCGGTTCTCCTTATATCCAAAACCCATGCCTTTTCATTTTAATATCCCCAGACAATAATATGATATCAGGCACATATTCAGCACTTAATAAATGCTTATTGAACATGTGTCCTTGAAATAAAACATGTATATAAGACATATATTTAAGAGATGTTATTTTAAAGCCCATTGATTCAACTCAGGTACATGCATCTGTCTGGACCTGTTTGATCTCAATGGTGGATATCATGAAATTAGCAAGATCAATATAAACAGGCAAGATCTAGAGGCTTATTGGGCCTCAAAGAACAAGCAAAAAAAAAGTGGAATTATAAAACATTGTAATGCAGTAATATTATCGATATGTGAGAGAAATCAATCATTTCTTTGCAAGTTTTTTCCCTTTACACTCTATACTTTGATAGTCAAGTATCTCCTAAGAAGAAGAGTGAAGGTTTTGCCCAGAGGAAGGAGGTCAATTCTAGACACTAAGTCTAAAAGCTTAAATTAATGAGCCCATAGTAAGACAATAATCTCAAACATCAGGCTTTGACAAAAGAAACAATCTGGTTTTTTTTTCATTATTATTACAAACTCCTCATTTATACATCAAAAGTAAACATGTTGAATTCAGAACATAGAATTTTACTATAAACCATAGGGTATTGGAGATGAAGGAGATGATGCTGAGAAAGCTCCAACCTGACAGGAAGTGGAAGGGGAAAATTCTTCTTCCTCCAGTTGTCATAAGCAGAAACAGGAATGAGGGGAAGGAGGAAGGGGGAAAAGCAGGGAAAAAAGCAAGGGGAGAGAGAGAGACAGAGAGAGAGAAACAAGAGGTAGAAGCAGTAACGTCCTAGCAAAGGGAAACACTCAGCAGTGGAGAGGAGGCAGATCTGACAGAAATCCTCAAATTTATGAGGAAACTCCAGTGTAAGATCACTTAGTCTTTTGCTCCTGAAAACATAGTTTAGATAAACCAGCATGCTTCTTTATCAATTCCTTTGTCTGATATGGCATAACAGCAACATAATACTATCTCATAGGTAGGTTAGAAACAGATGACAAAGGTTTCCAGATGGGTGAGCAAAAACATTTTCTGGCTGAGCTCTGAAAGTCCAAAATGATGAAACTAAGCAGATGAGAGGTCCTGATATGCTCTCCACCAAACCAGGGTTTTTTTTGGTGCGGAGAGAATGGAGGAAGCCAAAAAAACCTGTGCTTATAAAACAAGACAGGTGGAGAATTCAGGCAGAAAATTAAGATTTTATAATTAAAAAAAAAAAAAAAAAGATTTCAGCAGTGAGTGCCAACACAGTGCCGAAACATTCAGGTCAGTCCTGTTACACCTCTCCAGGCACAACGCCTGATGCCCAGGGCCAGAGCGAAATGGCCACACCCTATCAGATTCCAACAAAGACTCAGAAGTCAGAATGCCAGCCTCACTCTGCCACATGGACCCAAACTTGGGGAAAGGAAAGAAACTCAGAAAATTTACTTGCAAAAATATTAAATTAAATGACCAAAATATAACCCCCCTTTTTAAACAAAGAGAAGAGACAGGTATTCCTTTAGTTAGCAAGTTTATGTTTCTCTAAACCCTGGTACCTAGTGGAGAGATGAGATCAATTATAGAAAATACAGTAACTACACTTATTGCACAGCTTCATTTGGAGTAGTTTAAATACTGACTCTACTACATATGTAAATAATAAAAGAGGAACTGCCCGTAGTGTCTCTATCTTAGCCCAAAACAGAACTCTTTTCATTTAGAAATGGCCAAGCAAACTGTCAGCCTCCTTCCCTTCTTACCCAAATTACAATCTCAAACCAAGAAAGCAATCCTAAGAAAGCACAGAATCACATCTAGATTTTTTAAAAAGGGAAAAAAAAAAGACGAATAAATGTGATTATTTGATGGTCAATGACTTGATCATTAAAAATTTTGTTTACACAACTCTTTAGGACAAAAGGTAAGAACAGGAACTATATTTGAGCATAAACTCTAAACTAGGATCTCTACATACATGATTTTATTTACTCTTTATGAAAAACAGATGAGCGTGATATCATTACACCCAGTAAAGATACAAATATTAACAGGTCTGTTTCTAAGTCTTGTGCCTAGATTCATTATGCTCTTTGACTACCCCTTAAATCAGATGCTCCTCTATTCTAAAGGGACTTGAACATTGTTGAATATTCACAGCAACATAGAATGAGATATAAAGAGACAGTTTTAATCATCACAAGATGAAAATTAGAGAATGATAAGGATATCAAAGAAGACAGGTGAACATAACTGTAATATTTATTTCTTCACCTATCATATGCCAGATATTGCTGGAGACACACACAATGCCATGTCCAATGGGAGCTCCATAATTTCCAAGGAGGCAATGAGCAAACGAGTGAAATAACCAATATTACCCCAGGTAATGAGAAGTGCTTCAGAATATCAAAGAACAATATAGAGTGACAATGTTGCTATTTTAACTGGAGTAGTCAAAGAACAGAGTTCTGAATGAGATAAGGAAGAAAGCTCTGCAGGTATTTGGGAGAGAGAAAGCAGTTCTAAATAATGGGACAGAGTAAGCCATACACAATGCAAGTAGAGGAGACAAAGGCTCTGAGTTGGAGAGTTGGTGGGCAAGATGGAAGGCCTATACAGCTAGAGCAGAGTAAATGAGGTACAGACAGAAGAGAAATGGCAGAAAAAGAATAAAGAGCAATAGGTAATGGCCAGACCATAGTGGATCTTGAAGGCCATGGTAAGGATTTAAGATTTAATTCTCAGCAAGATAGGAAGCCTTTAGAAGACAGGGCAACAGGATTCGTTTTATATTTTTGATGGTTCATGCTTACTAAGAGGGTATATACTGACCATGATGAGCTTAGCAGTGGACACAGAGATATTGGGGGAACATAAACCAGTCCAATCTAGGAAGATATTGGTTGAGCTGTTAGGATTTATTTTGGGATATATGCAGGATATATTTTGAAAGTATAACTGACCAAACTTGCTAATGGATTGAATGTGAAATAGATGAGAAAGAGAAATTTCAACACTAATCCCTAGGGTTTTTTGTCCTGGCCAACTGGATAAATGATAATGCTATATACTGAAATGGAAAAGATAGGAAAGGAGCAAGATGGGGAGGGGGGGGCGTGGCAGGAATCAATGGTTATCATTTCAGGCACACTCAGTTTGAGATGACTTTAGATATCCAAGCAGAGATATACAGTAGTCTATGGACACAAATGTCTGAAACTCAAGAGCTGCTAGGGCTGGAAATAAATATATGGACATGTTCAGCATACAGATGACATTTAAAGCCAGGGGATTAGATAAAATCACCTAAGAAATGAGTGTAGTTAGATAAAAGGAGTGGTCCAAGAAGTGAGCCCTGGAGAATCCAGTATTCAGAAGACAACAAAGGATCGGAATCTAAGAAAATGTTGGAGAAAGGACAGCCAGTGAGGTGCTAAACTCCCTTGGAGAATATTAGGTGGTTTTACTAATTGTTATAGTAGATATATCAAATGTAAAGCACATAAACTCATGAATTTTATTCCTACTAACCACAGAACTAGACAATGAGATTAAAATGTGTGGGTGTGAGCATGTGCACATGCGCACATGCACACCCTTCTCCACAGAAAAGATGGAAAAGGGCTTCTCAATTCTCCCTTCTCAACTCCGGCAAAAGTTGAATATGTACCAATTCAAAAAAAGAGATCAAATTAATACTTTTATCCAGTTTATAGCTGGCACTCAACATCGGTAAAAGTTTTGTTTGTGATTACACCCATAGGATGTTTGTATAGCCACTTACATACACATTTTTGAACAAATATGTTTTAAATAATGTAATAACATTTCCAAAATGGCCTACACTGTTTTGACTAGCAGCTCCTTTAGCTCTGAAATTAACTTCAAATTCTTTAATTTCATATTTGAAAACAGACACCAGCTGAACGCTCTTCCCACATGCAGTGATCTCCCTTTTAATAATGCAGTCTGCTGTTTTCTGAAACAAAGATTAAAGAGTACAGTCAGAAACTTCCTAGATAACTTTGATGAGATTAGTTTAATTTCTTCCCCAAAAGCAAAGATAAACAGACATTAATTCTCAGTCATTTTCTCTGTCCTTATGCATCTCAAACTTCTGTGTTCTTTTATCAATATCAAGGAGAGAGATAGTCCTTTATCTAACATCCCAAATGTGTACCAGTCTCTATTTTTGAGCATGGAACATTTAGAAAATATAGTATGTTTTTCAGAAAAAAAAAATGTACCTAAGTCTTGTATTTCACCATTGCTCATGGGGAAATTAAAAGTCTAAGTAAGAGATAATACTTTAGATATCCGTCATGCCTAAACATAAAAATGTTAAAACAAATTACTGATAACAGGGTTAACTCCCCAAGAAGACCGAGGATGTAATTCAAAAGGTAAAGAGGGGAAATGGTACACAAGTCACCTTGCCAAAGGGTTTAATTCACTCTTGACATCAATGGAGAGATAGATGTGACAGCCAGAGCCTCCTCATGGCAGCAAAATTTAATAAATTTGCATTCTATATCACAATTTATATCATTATTATTCCTAATTTAAAAGTTTCTCGACACTCAATAACATCCCCTAAGAAGCAAGCTACCATTAATAATCCTACTTCAATAACTAAGGAAAATATGGTTTAGCAGTCACTAGAGAATTGTACTTCAACTCAGTTAAAGAGGTCAAAATATTCCCCAGCTCCTCTCTCATTCTATAAATGATGCAGAAACATAACAAATACAGTATCACTTTTTTACATTTAAGAGGGTGTTTTAATTTCATTTTGTTTTGTTTCATGGCCTGGAAAATTTTCCTAACTTCACAAGTACCTTATTTGAAATGTCGGCCTTTGTATAGAGATAGGGTCCTGATAATTGGGAGATGTCCCCATATCAGAGTTGGGGGAGCAGCTTCATGTGGGATCTGGGAGCAGATCTGAGGTCTTGGCTTTAGCTTTACCACTCAGAAGCATCAAGCTTAATCTTTCAGGTCACTTAATCTCTATAAAATACAAATAGTAGCACTTCTTATTAATTTTATAAGGATAAAATGGAACAATGGGTATATCTGAATATTTAGTCATATTCAACCTCGTTTCATTAATAATTTAAAACATTTTATTGCCATATAAAATATAGATGGAAACATAAATTTGTCAGAAGCCAACAATCTGGTCTATTTTTAATAAATTCTAGAGTCAAAGTATTTCAACAACCTATAGAATGTATTTGCATCTACACTCACAGATAACAAACCTATAATCCCTAATCCTAAACATCTCTAGCATAAAACTTGGAGAACTCCACAAATAGCTCACATAGTCAACCTGCATGCATTCTTTAGGGAAATAATGCTAGTAATAAAACAGGAAATTAAAAACAGGCATTATTCCATTTACTTTTGCCTAGATATGTGGAACTTTTTTAAGGCATCATATCTACAAGTCAGAAGATTTCTCTACTAATTTTAAATCGGAACTATATCTGTGAAGAACATTTAAAAGCAACTCTCGGCTTTGCAAGGAGCAGTAAAGAGCCATGGTCTCTGAGCTAC
Source organism: Eidolon dupreanum (assembly GCA_028627145.1). Classification (NCBI taxonomy): domain Eukaryota; kingdom Metazoa; phylum Chordata; class Mammalia; order Chiroptera; family Pteropodidae; genus Eidolon; species Eidolon dupreanum. The sequence continues at coordinate 97,304,866 of CM053503.1, read as the reverse complement.
ACATCTTTGCATTTTATGGCAGAGACTGTGTAACAACAACAAAGGCTAATATTCAAAATAGTCAGCTACCCACAGGATGAATACCAGAAAGGAGAAGAGTCCTCCATGGCCTCTAATGTTCTAAACATTAACCCTTTATTTAGTTCTTGGATAATGAGATGTTTCAGCAGGTTAGGCAGTGACTTACCAACCAACAAGAAAATATTTCAATATTTTGACAAGCAATATGGTCATACTGTTGTGTACTAGTTACATGTTAGTCATGGGAAAACTCTTCAAGAGGATAAAGCTCTGATGTGAGTTCTGGCTATACTAGTAAGCTCCTAAATTCCAGGAATAAATCTTTAAAAAACCTATGGGGATTTGGAGGCTATGCCATGCCTTTTAGACAAATAGTAAAAATTATAGTAACTTTTTTATTACTTTAAATTTAGTGAATTTTATAACTTTTATGAATTAAAGTGATTATTCACATCTCAACAAATTTTCCTTGAATCTGCTCTCAAGCCCTTTTCATCCCTTGCTCTTATCAAAGGCTGAGTGAGTGGACCCGTTAAACATGAGAATAAAAGGTGCTTCATGATGGTCTAAATAATTCTACTCCACCTTTTGTACTTTGCCTCAGTGAAAATCACTCCCTTCTATGAACCAGGCTCTAAATTAGCAATATTTTAGAAATGTGACTTTGAGTATACAAACATAAAATTGCAAAATAGGATATTTCTAACAATATTCATTACAAAGTCCTTTAAATTATGAGACCTGTATTTAACTCTTCATAGTCATCTAGCCAAGATTAGCAGTAATTATTGTCAAGTCCACCAACAGCTGATTTCTATGGATCACTGATCACGTTAAGCTACTAAGCAAAATACTGTAATGGATTATGTCTTTATCATAGAGAAATGCCTTTATCGTCTATTTTGCAGAACTCCACTCTATATAGAACTTCAAGCATGTCAGCATCCACTCACAGGCTAGCTGTTCTACAAAGACACAGCAAAAATGAATAGAGGAAAGCCCAAAGGGTCTGAAGATAACTCATTGGGTTAGAGCTCAAGCTCTGGTACTCAACAGCTAAATGGCCTTTGCCTCATTATTAATACTTCAGTTTCATCATTCATAAACAGATATGAATGTCTGCCTACCTATAGGATTGTTTGTTGTAAGGGTCAAATAAAAAGATGAATTTAAATATTAAAATATTAGTTACTATGTACATTTTTAATTTTTAGTTAAGATCCTTATTTCTTCTTAATATAAATATACTATTAGGGGTTGCCTATGATAAAAAGAGGATTTTTAAAAATCCGCTGTCAAAGAGAATGTGCCGAAAAAGGATTATTCTGCAGGCCTAGAACTTGGAGCACCACCCAAAAAAGGCAAACCAGGAAATGAGGCACCATTCCAAAAGACTGAAAGAAGAAATGCTGCATAGTTTTATTGATAGTAATTACCAGTTGATGATCGTTTTATGTATTTATAATTGATTCACATATGTCATTTTCTGCTAAGCAATATGACTCTTTCCTTTTCTAAAAACAATCTAAAAAGAATCAACGGCCATTTGCATACCACTTACCACAAGATCTAACTCCTAATTTCAAGATATCTACAATTAAAAGGGAGAAAAAAAACAGCAAACATTAAACAAGGAGCAATTGTGGACAAGGGATAAGTAAATGGCAAATTGTATATAGAGCTAAATTTAATAACAATGATATAGCCACTGAAACATATTTGAGAAAAAAAAAAGCTATTGTCCATTTCAAATACCTATGCAAAGGTGTTGAAGAGGGAAAAATGGTTTTAGAAACTGGGAGAAAATGAAGAATTAAACATCTGAAAGGGTAAAGAGAGGGAAAAATTTGCATTTACAGTAAAATTTGACATTGAAAAAAGAAAATATTACAGTATCTTATTGAAACTCTATGTCCAAATACTTTAAAGTTAGTGACACTCAAAACACCCTACTGCACTATCTATATAAGTTGAAAAACAAAAGCAGAAGCAAAGAACTCCCAAGAGGAAACAAAAATGAAACCCGAGAATTTGGAAAAACATATTCAGAAGATCACTTGGAGCCTAACTTATTTGTTTGGTTAAGTTTTCCTTTTTATTCCTTTTCAATGGAGAGATATGTTCATTACAGTATGCAGTTAATTTTCCATATTTTAACTTAATGTATTAAAACAGTTTTACACACAAAAAAATTTCACTTGTCAAATGCCAAACATTTGCACCTGTGATTACAACCCTAAAATTGAGACCATGGTTTTTCAGGTACCATATGTCACTGTATTTCCCTTCAGTTCCATTTTTGTTTATAAACATTCAGGTGCATACACACACACACACTCACACACACACACACACACACACACACACTCACACACAAGTGCACAAAGGACAGGGAGAAAAGGCAATGAGATTTCTGTAAACATAAACTAAGCCAGACACACAAGCACTCACAGTTATAGACTGATACTCTGTGGGATCACAATATATGGCTTATATAATAAATATGTAAAAAAGATAAAAGAAGGCAAGAGAGAAAATATTTTTAAGGGATGTTTTCATGTATAATTATTCTATAAATAAAAATTAAAGTAGCAAGGCATAAGAAAAATAGATGTAGTGTATATGTTTCAAACAAAAATAAACTCCATATAATGGTTTTCACCAAATATGTAACCCATCCCTCCTTCATCTGGCTTCACCTACACACCCATATTTTCCCCCAGGGTCTTCCTGGCTTTCCCCACTCCTATTAATTTCAATTCCCAGTATGTGTTCCTCACCTTATTAATGAGTGTTTAATCTTTCTTCTCTAAATTTAAATGAGACAACCCAGCAAAGAACAATGAGCCTGGAGTCAGGGGACCCAAGTTATGGCCGCAGCTTTTCTTCTAATTAGTCATACAATCTGGCGGTTCAAGTTACTGCACACCTGCCTCGCGTAAGGCCAGAGCTCCTCCTCTCAGCATCTCAGTCCCCGGATCAGAAAGGTGAAGAGTTAAAGACTGTGCTGAGGTTCCATCCAGCTCCCACAAAGAAGGGGGTACAAATCAGTGGTACAACTGCCACCTCTCACCTACCCTCAGAAACTTTATATCTGAAGAGGGAGAGGAGACCGCCATGAAAAGAGAAGCCATATGTAAAAGATTATGACTGAACTGCCACATACATGTGAACAAAGGTGAATCAATTAATTCCCAAGTCATGCTTCAAAACCTGCTTTGTGCTCAAAATCATTCTGGGTAATCTGGAAGACTTTTTTCGAGGCATAAGATATGTTCTTTGTCCTCAGAGAATTTACAATTTGTCTTCTTAAAACCTACTATCTAGTTAGAAGAAAACCCCAATGTACATTTAAAAGAGAACAAGGGAAGACTCATATTTAAGTGATGAATACTAGAGTAACCTAAAAATGGGAGAACTTCGTGGTATGAATAGGTAATGAATACTTCATAGAGGAAGTAAGATTCCATTCATTCAACAAATATCCCCTGAGTGCATGCTCCGTGTCAGGTGCAAAAATCAGGATCTCACGGAGCTTACGGTCTAGTAGGAAACAGTAGGAGAAGCTTATGCCACTATGTGAGAGATAAAAGGGGGAAGGAATCTAGTAAGAAAACTCAAAGGGAACTTCCCGAAAGAAATGACACTCTGCTAAAATTTAAGAACAAAAAGGCCTTAACCAGGTGAAGCAGGAGAAGCAAAGATATTGCAGGCTGAGGATATAGCATGTGCAGAGGCCCTGTGGCAAGCAGATGCTCGGCAGGTCTGAAGAACTGAAAGGAAGCCTTGTGGCTAGTATACAGAGCAAAGAGACAAAATGATGCTTGAAAGGAAGTGAAGACCAGACACACTGAGTTCTGTGGGTCACATTAACAGTTTCACTTTGAATTAACATCTTCAGATGTACATTTCTGACAGCTGTGCAGGAAAAGGAATGGAACAGACAAGAGTGGATATGGAGAGATGTTTATGAAACAACTTCAACATCTGATGAGAAATGATGACATGTTGTACTAGGGTGGTGGCTGTGGAGATATATGAAATAAAGAAGACCAAATTTGCTAAGTAAATATGGATATAACGAAGAGGGAGTGGTCATGGATAGCTTTAGTTTTCTGATTTGCATAACAGAATAAATGATAGTGCCATTAACTGAGAAAGGAACACAGTAAAGGCTTTTTGAGAAAGAGATGATGATAAGTGCCAAATACTTTGGGGAGTTTAAGTAAGATCAAGACTTTGAGTTTAGAAACATGAAGGTTACCTTAGACCTTAGGAATTTTAGGTAAAATGAGAGGTCAAGTGACAAATGAGAGTGGACTGAGGAGTTAAAGATCAAGAAGTGAAGATAATAGAGTATATGTCAGTCTTCACTTATCTATTAGCATCTCCACGGCTCCTATGTTAGGTCTACTAATTTAACACACAAGAACAAACATACACTCATAACACACACACACACACACACACACACACACACAATCACTTGTTAGAAATTGTTACTCCCCTGAATAATTAAAAAGGTAAGAAATGGACTAAATTCAATTTTTAATAAAACAAAACATGAAATAAGTTCCTGCTTTTATTCTCTCTCTCATTCGTTTTCCTTCTTTCTGGGATATTGTTTCTAAAAATCTTATTACCATTGACAACTAACAAATATTGTAAGTATCAACCCTAGAATTTGCCCATTTCTTCTGCTAAAAAAAGTAGCCCATGACACACTCTTAGCACTGCTTTCTGCATGGTTTACAATCCAGCATCTGAGGCTGTGAGGTCCTTTCTTGCACTCATCACCCTGCCAACCTCCACTACACTTCGGCAACACACTAGCAACAAAGGTTGGCCAGCTAAGGGACACTGTTTCCTCAAATAAGATTTCACTTTCATTCTCTAGTGCAGAGGTCCCCAACCCCTGGCACAGACTGGTAATGGTCCATGGCCTATTAGGAACCAGGCCCCACAGCAGTAGGTGAGCAGCAGATGAGAGAGAGGCTTCATTTGTATTTGCAGCTGCTTCCCAGTGCTAGCATCGCTGCTTCAGCTCCACCTCAGATCAACAGGCATTAGATTCTCATAGGAGCACTGGTCCCTGGTGCCAGATATGTTATAGACTGCTGCTGTAGTGTACAGATGGATTGTTGTCATTTGCCTGGCCTGGAAAACTAAACTCTCTCCTTGCTGCTTAAGTACACACATAATTCTTATTCTGTTTGTCCTAAACATTTTAGGAATATCTATTCATTTTTTTTAGGATGTTGACCCACATAGGTCTGGACACCAGAATATCATAAATATGAGTTTTCTAAATATCTTGCATATTGCAACACTCTTTAATATGCTATGTATTCCAAGTCAATGAGAGACACCTCTTCCCCTGAAAAATTGAGCCAGAAATCCTGGAAAAGTCTGGATCTGACCTAACATTGCCAGAGGGATGGGTGACTTCTCATGATTCTCTTTGTTATTGTTACTATAAGGTCAAATCTGCTTGTTAATCCAGAAACTATATTAACTACATTAATATTTAGAATGTTCTTGTTCTAGTTTTCTAATTCTAGGTTGCTACTTATCAGTGCATAGCCTTTGATAAGTCAGAAAATCTATCTTCAAAGAGATGAGGGCAGAAATATATAAATTAATCAATGAATCAATAAGCCTACCCAGAGGTAGATACTCTGCTCAAGTCTCTTACTAAAATACATCAGATCACTCACTTTCCATCACTGAGCAAGTAGCAATGGAGACACCATCCAGTAGAGAGAAAATAGGGAGTCTACTGTGATTTAAGGATCACCAGGAAAGTCATATTGCTAAAAAAAATAATAAGTTCCTTTCATATTTATTGGCTGCATCTGTAGTTCCATCACATCTCTCTTTGGTAGTTTTTCTATTTCAATGGAAACAAATACATTTTGCCAGGCATCATGAGTGAAGAATTTAACAGCAGATTTTCCTAGGACAAAATGCTCCTCTTACCTTCCAGAGGAGGCAAGATGGGACAGTATGACAAGGAAAGGAAGAGAGGAAGAAAGAGGCTCAGACTGGAAAACACAATCTGAGCCTTGGCCAATCTGACCAGCCCTACTGATGTTACTTGGTAATCAAATAGCTCTTTAATAGCAATCAATAGATGAATAAGAAACCATGGGGTCAGCACTGATCATGGCCCATTAGGGAAAAGAAGATGGCTCAGATTTACCTCCTTTGGTTTATTTGGGAGCTACAACAAATACACAAAATAATTTTAAACCACCGATGAGCATAGCAAATTCTCTCAATTATAACACTAGGGAGCTAGCTTCTTAATCTGAAGAAATTTAGTAAATAGAGCCTCCTTCATTCATATCTGCCATTTCTTGAAATCTATTTCATTAGAGCACATTTAAATAATTATGAACTATGCTATATTTCAGAAAGTCTACTTCAGAGTATATAATTTCATAACTAAAAGGATGACACTAACATTTATTTATAAGTCTTCTTGCAACCTGTTTCATGACATTGGAGAACCTATGAGAGGCAGAAGATGGACTTTACCCCTCCCCAAAAAGTGTCCATGCCCTCTTCTCCACATTCGAATATGTTACCTTACACCGGGAAAAGGACACTGCAACTGTCAGGATGCTGAGATGGAGAGATTATCCTAGATTATCAAAGTGGACCCAATCTCATATGAGTCCTTAACAGCAGAGACCCTTTACTGAATGGGTTAAAGAGATGAGAGACAAGAAGGGAGAGACTGGAAACATTAGAGGAGCGGGACTGTTGGTGGATTTGAAGATAGAGGAAGGGCCATGAGCCAAGGAAGGCAGGACGTCTCTAGAAGCTGGAAGAGCCCAGGAAAAAAATACTTCCCTAGTGTTTCTAGAAGGGAATGTAGCCTGGCCGACACCTTGTTTTAGCCCAGTGAGACCCAAATCAGACTTCTGACCTGAAGATCAGTAAGACAATAAATTCGTTTTAAGCCACTAAGTTTAGGATATTTTGTTACAGAGCAACAGAAAACTAACTTGTTTTTCTTTACATTTTGTCATCTGTAAAATGAACACAAATGTCTTTTCATTTTTCTTCTAAATTATTGCAAAACTTAAAAGCCAAATAGTGAACAAAGATTTTAAAAGAAAGGAGCTGAGTAAGAAGAAATAACATTTTCAAATTTTCTTTAATGCACCTCCTTTTTCTAAATTTTACAGGACTCAGTCAATCAGAAAATAAACCAAAAACCTAACATAGCTTAACAGTTTCATGCTGTCTCAAGGTAATCAGAGGCAATCTTTCATATTGACCATAATATACGACTAGCTGAGTTATAGAGACACATATCTTTTCAGCTCTTTGCCAAATGTAAAACTTCCCTTAGAAAAATAGAGTAATGAAATATTCTCAAAGTCTATAAGCAGATCTCCAACTGCTAGGCAAGTTAATGAGATGCATAGCTAGGGACTTAACATGCATCTCAAGCACTGGTTCTGCATAAGAAACGCAGTTGATTCTGATCTCATCACCTTATCCATTTTTTACAGAAACATCTATCAGCAGAGAGAAGACACTCCATGTATTAAAAGTTTCCATATTTGCCCTGAGTTATCAGAAACAGGACAGCAGGCCATGTATTAGAGTTTGCAAACCTAATAAAATATTTTGCAAGTAACATATTTAATCAGTCAAACGCTGATTATATTTGGTACACTCAAAATACCAAAGCCTAGCCACACAAAATCATTTGTCAACACTCCAGGAATAGCTCTTTAAAAGAAATAACTTTGGTGTTTATATATTAGATAGGTCAAAAACATGTTTCCAAGCTAACATAACAGAAAATCATCTGTGGATATGGACATAAAAAGGATCTTAGCCTCATATAATATGAAATAATCAGAAGGTACTTAAATATAATAAAGAATATGAATTCCGAATTGATATTTATATAATTTAAAAAAGAAAAAGAAAAGTAGAAAAAAGACAAAACATGTCCAAAGCAACTACATTCAAATCTCGGCTATACCACATGCTACTTTGTACTTTGAGAAAGTTTTTTAATTTTTTTGTAAACAACAACAAAAAAAAAATACAGAGAGAGAGAGGCTTTAAAATGGAGTCAGAACTGCCAACTCAGAGGAAATGTTTTGTAGGTTGAATGTCTCAAACCTTTGGAATGTTAAAACAGGGCAAATTAACCTTTGGACTGGATTTAAAACAATATTGTATCCCAAACAACTATTTGCAAAGATTACAAGAGAGCAGATATTATGACTACCAGACTGATAGCTACTGGACTGAAAATTAAAAACATTGTTTAGAATTAGTATCACTATGTTAGCTTTTCTACTCCAACAGAAATACCTTCCTTCTGTTGATGTAATTGTTTCCCTTCCTTTTCTCATAAATACCACTGCCCTTGTCTCCTAATTTCACACTCTTTGGGTTTCTACCTGAATCAGCGCTTTCTGAATTGCTATTTTTTCGATCTCAAATGAATGCCTATTGCCTCTCACTTTGGTTTTCATTGTTAGCTTAACACTTTCCACATCCATTTCCTCATTTGTAAAAGCATTTAAAATTTTTGCACCTTTGGTTTTTATTTTTAGGTTAACACTTTCCACATTAGTTTCTTCACATGTTTAAAATTTTTGCACTTAATATAACATTTAAAATTTAGGCTCTGCTTCCTCTCCTCACTCTAGTTCTCCTTCTGCCATTCCTCCCCACCAGAAAGCTGACCCTTTTGTCACTGACAGTCCCAGAGAGAATCTATGTGAAATCTTCTCATTTACACTGTGGCATCGAAATCCACAAAGCGTGCATTAATTGTACTCTGTTTAACAACAGCTGCACAATGATTAGACTCTATATTCCTATCTTCTCTGACACCCTGGTGCAGGAGTGGGGTGGACAGGTATCTTGATGTTAGAGGGGACCCCATGAAACAATCCTTCTTGCATTCTCAGGGTAAACAGGGCCACAAGTGAGCACCTATTCTTGGCTGTTCACTCTCAAGAGGTTCTGCCTTCAAACCCCACACCCCCACACACACGAGTCTTAACACTAGTAAAACAGAGTTGTTTTCTTCCCTAAAACAAACAGAAAAAAAGTACTGAGCTCAGCACGTCACTGTTATAAAAAAGTAAAGACGATATTTGGCGCAAAATGTTCAGTATAATGTCTAGGCCACAGTAGGTACTCAACACATATTAAGAACTATTTTCATCAGCGAGCATCATCATCATGGGAGGAACAACTTAACACAAAATCTTCTTGAGAATTCAGTCAATGGATAAATAAATGTTCATCAGATTATTCTTACATATATTGGTCAATTTCCTAATACCAATAGGAACAATTCAAAGGAAAGGGCTTACCTAACATTCTTGGTCAACTTAGCGAAAAATCACAGAGGAAGTCCTTTGAGATATAAATGTTAAAAGAAACTACACAATATTAGACTCTAAACCCCAAGAAAAGAAGTTTTGTCTGCTTTCTGCTAACTAAAGCAAGTGCTGTCTGTCACAAGAAAAAAAGACATGAAATCAGGATTCAGAGAGAACATACTTTATAAAAGGTACTTTAGCTGTTGGATGTCTTCAAATGAGCAGTCTTAAAGGCTCACTTCGAAGGATAGTTCAAGAATTTCCGAATGCTATTACTAAGAGCCTCATTCTCCTTGGTCATCCATTATCTCTGCCTGTATCTTTGAAAAATCATCTCATACTAAGATATCCTAAATGGTAATGCACCTCTTCCAGACAATACATATCTCTTAAATTACCAACCAACCAAAAGAAAGCATGGACTGTGCCTATCATTATTCTAAATATTACCCACATCATAAAAGAAGGTCCTTATTGGTATACTGCCTTGTAATTAGAGCCCAAACTTCTTCAAGGAAATGTCCGCAACAGTATTCCACAAAATATATTAGAATTCACATGTTTACTTAGAACAAACAATTTAAGAAATGTACGGGGCTAAATCTAGCTCTCTAGGGCAGTAAGAACATCAGAATGATCTGGAGTGCTTTAAAAATGTTACACTCCCCATTCCATCCACTGAATCATGATGCCTGAGCTAGGCATTTCCCTTTTAAACATTCTCTGTAGTGATGATTAGTCATATGCCTGGGCCTTCTTCCACTAGCTCCTTCTATAGGACACTTCCTTCTTTCATTAGACATACTTATTCATATTTTAAGATAGAGCTTAAGAGCAACAGACTTTGAATCAGCCAGAGATAGAGTCAAAATCTCAAATGTAATAGCCAAATCACCTCCCTAAATCTCAGTTTCTTCACCTGTAAAATGAAAACACTGATGCCTATTTCCCAAATTTGCTCTGTTGATCTGGGGACTAAATGACTTCAAGTGTTTAAGGTGCTTAAGGAGCGCTTGACACTCATTCATATTCAGTGAAGGACCATTAGTAGCCCCCCAGGTGGTGGCAGGACTAGTAATCAGTCTCAGAGTGGGCCTATAGTTTCTAGAAGGACAGGATGCCCCTTGGATTTTTTTTTTCAGCACAGGCACCTACACAAAGAGCCATGTTTCTTTAGTTTCCTTTAATCCAGAAAGTTCCTCAGCCTTCCTTTTTCATTTGTAATATTATTGTTTTAAAGAATATAAGCCAGTTGTTTTATAGAATACTCCTCGTACTGGATTTATCTGATTTTTTTTTTGTTTGTTTCCTTGTATTTGTGGCAAGATAACACAGAAGGGATGCTGTGCTCTTCTTGGTACATCATATCAGGAAGCATGTGATGTCAATTCATTTCTAATTAATAAGTAATCTCAGGAGTGATTGGATACCATTTTTATATACAGTTCAACAAAATTTTTTGAGCGCCCACCCTATCTAGAGCCATTTGAGGTCCTAGGAATACCGCAAGAAACAAAAGAGACATAAATCTCTTCCTTCGATGGTGTCCTATTCCAGTGGAGGTGGGGGAATCCTGATGGTGTGCAAATAAGTAAGGATTTTGTATGCTAGAAGGCAGTTGAGGGGGAGTTACAGAGAGATCTGCATGCATCCATTTTAAACAGGAAGTCAGAGGAAGCCTCCCTGAGGAGCTGATACCTGAGCACAGATGTGAAGTGGTGAAGAAGACCAGAGCCTTGAGGAAGGGGAGAGCTTTCTTGACAGGAACAGCAAATGCAAATGGCTTGAGGTGCCTGTTATGTGTCAGGGACAGCAAAGCACCAGTGTGCTTTGCTGCCAGAGCAGAATAAGGTGAGCGTAGAGAAGAGCAATAGGAGATTTCTCAGGAATTCTTCTCTTTTCATTTGACCAAAACATTTTCTAAACTCATACACTGAATCAAGAGGAGGGAAGAAAGGAAATGTATGGCCAATATAATTTTGACATCCATGAGCTCATTCCAGCCAAAGCCAACTGGGGAACCAAAACAAGCACCTCAGGAGCCTGTCTCTCTCTAGGTCTCTCCTTTAATTTCTTCTCCCCAAGAAGTGGCTCAGATGGCCATCCCAAATCCAGGCTTTCATCTTATTTATTTACTCATCCCCAGAGGAAGTGAGTGACTCTCCCCATAATAGACTAAGGACAAGTCCTGAGAACCATGTTTATTTGCCTTGCTTGGCTCGTGTCCCATTCCTGACTAAATCCCTAAGGGTGAGAGGGAGAAAAAGGGACGGATGTTTGTACAACAGACAAGGTCTGGATTATAAATGCACCCCACTTCCATACCAAAGCTCATAATAGTTTTTTCAAAAGCACTAGCTCGCATCCTTTTGTTCCCAGTGTCGACACTGGAGGATTGAGAAGAAATAAACAAAAGCAAAACAAAGTATTAAACACACAGCTTTTCAGTAGTTTTCATGTTCATTAAATCTGCATTCACCTGTGCACGAATACTTAATTATTCACTGAGATGCCAGGCTATCAAAAGCATATTAGCCTGATAGCACCTAAAATGAAAATTCTTTATAACAGCATCATTTTATTAGAGCTATAAGCAGCAAAATCCAGTCCCCTAAAAATCAACTTATTTGAAAGCCAATGGACATTGCTAAATGAAAAAAATTAGAAATGAGGAATCAGTGGCATTTTATTATACCACTGGCCTTAACACTCTTGTTAAACAATTTCACATAGAGGCTAAAAACTAAATTAAAACATAAATTCTCTTTTAAGCTAAAAGAAACAAGGTACTGTAGCCATTTCCTAACCTTTTCCAGGTTCTTTGTAATGCTGAACATAAGTCAACTCTTCCCTAAGAATAATCATGTCCTCTCTCTGTTTTTTAAAAATAAATTTGACAAGTAACACCAAACAAGACCTTAATATTTCTAAAAGTTCTATTCTTAAAGAGACGCATTCAAAATTTCAGATTTATCCAGATGTATTCACCCAAATTAGATTAGCATTTTACTTATGGGCATAGTTTTGGGGTTCATTCAAGAATGAACCAACAATAGAGGCTTTTATGTGCATCTTCACACAGTGAGGAAAGTTGAAGATTTTCACTCCTAAAGACTACTCTAACCTCTCTGATGCTAAATGCGAATGAGGAGAAATCAACTTAAATACTTTTAGAATAAATAGGAGTTTAGCTGTATACAAAATATACCTGAAACAATTGTTTTCTCAATGTACCAATGGTAAGTCTATGGAAAAATAACAACACAAAGATTCTCATCCATCATACCAACAGATAAATAAATCTTTGGATATGATATTTATGAGAAATATGCCAGTTCTATGTCTTAAAAATTAAAAAACTTTTTCTCAGATACAGAGATAAAGATACATAAATAAATAAACCAACAAACTTGGTATTCATGCACATTTCCAGTAGAAATGTAAATGTATACAACCTATCTAGAGGGCAATTTGGCATTACACATTAAGTCTTACAAATGTTCCTTTAACCTAAGGAACTCTGTGTAAAAATCTATTTTAAGGAAATTATCAGAAATGTAACTAAGAATGAAGGTTTTTTTTTTTTTTACTTCAGTGTTATTTATAGTAGCAAAACAGAACAAAAAATCCAAAATTTTAAGAATAGAGAATTAAATTGTCTTATTCATGCAATGGAACACTATGCAGCTATTAAAATCAGTTTTTTCAAGACAATAAATCAGACTTAAATAATAAACTATTAAAGTAGGATACCCAACTGAAGAGGCAGAATATTTTCCACTTCATAAGATGCACACATGTAATAGACACAACATTATCAAAAGATACCTTTCAAGTTTCTCCAACCCCCAAATCTGCAAGTATCCCATAAACTGCAATCAGATATAATGAAATAATGTTAGGGACCTCTTTACTCAATATCTGAATAAACTCGAAAGGATGTAGGACAGAGAAATGCTGTGCTTCATGTTCCAAATAATTCCAGACCCTTTCCAATGTCCCTCTCCTGATTCTCTCTCCCCACTTAAAGAAGAACCCCACTTTCGGCTAGACATTCCCTCATCTCATTTCTTCAGTGAAAATTTACCTTTCTGTATGTTTCTGGCATGCCCAGAATCCTCCAAGTAAACTTATAACCTAATTTGTTTTCATCTTTTTTAAGCAGTGTTTTCCAAACTTTGGCCATCTGCTTACTAAGTTCATAATATTTACCAAATTTACACATTATTTGTTACTCTATTTTTTCTTTATATCAGCTCATGCTTTTATGTAAATATTTTAGTTTCATTTCAGCCATGAAATCAAGAGTTTGATGTTGTAATTATTTCTATAATATATTTTAAAATAAACACCTTAATTGAAGAAAAAAGAAGTATCTAATAATCTACCCCATATATTTACATCATTGCTTTCAATTCTAATAGGAAACACCAACTTAATGGATGCTGAAAGGTGACCTAGATATAGTTTAGCATAGTTTATCAGGAGAAACAATATCTTAATCCAAATCAGCGTCTCTTACAGCACCAAGTTATGAGTTATAGAAGGCTGTTGGGGAGCTACTTTTGGAAGAGGCAAAAAGTTTAACATCCTTCTACCTGACTGGCCTACTCAAGTCAATTGTTGCTGTAAATCAGTAAATCCTATGTTTCTTCTCTCTAAAACCCAAGAAGCAATACCTTTATTTAGGAAATAAAAGATGTACTTAAAGCAATACAGATATACTACCCTATAACTTCCCTTTACATCAAGAGCTGGCAAACTTTTTCTGTAAAGAGCAAGACAGTAAATATTTTTGAGTTTGTAGGCCATACAATCTGTCACAACAGATCAACTCTGTCATTATAATGCAAAAGTAGCCACAGATGATCTGTAAATGAATGAGCAGAACATAGCTGTATCCCATAATACTTTACTTACAGACATTAAAATTTGAATATAACTTTGCATATCATGAAGTATTAGTCTTCTTTTGATTTATTTTCAATCACCGAGAAGCATAAAAAACTTCCTTAGCTAAAGAGCCATATAAAAATAGGTGGCAGGCTACATTTGGCCCACAGGTCGCAGTTTGCCAACCCCTGCTTTAAACCATCAGGACTGGCAATCTTACTGCTCATGTAACTGATGGACGAGAAAGTCCAAGTTTTTGTAATAATTTTTTCTAAAGATTTCTTTGCATATGCAAAGAACCATGTATCAAGACAAAAAAAAGAAAACGTATTTTGTCAAAACCATGGTTTTTTAAAAAAGATAAGAACTACAACTGGTGTTACTTAATTACACACACATAATTAACAGTAAGGCCATTCTTAATACTAACCTGAGTGTACATTGACAATAGAGCTTTTACTTTCAACTTCTTTCCATTAAAAGCCTGTTTTCATTTTATATGGGAACTTAGGAATCCTCATCCAGGAGCAAAGCAATGTATACAGTTCATGTAATTGTTAGTCAATAATTAAGAAAATTCTGACCCAGTCCAAAGATCAAAGAAAAGTAGAAGTCAAAGTTCCTGACTGGAAGTTCTGGAAAGCACATGCGACAGAACACTCAGAGATACTAAGGATTTCAGGAGCCTGCACCAGCTCAGGTCAGAACACCCGAGGTCACCAGTCCTCATACCAAGCCACATACCAAGCTCAGAGAGCAAGTCACTCGGCCACTTTGCTGAGCCACAGATCTTCATATTATAAAATGAAGATCACTTAAATCACAAACTCCTCTAAGAATCAAAAGAGAGAAGCCTTCTGTAAACTGAGATAAATGTAAAAATTAATGAAACTTAAAAGAGAAATTTGGTAGAGTCAGAAGCATAGAAATAAGCTGATCACACTCATTATATAACAAGAAATCTCATTCTGAAGAATGTGGCCAGCATTTCACCCTATGTCTCTGAAAACAACAAAATCGAAAAATCATTCGGTAGAGCTCGCTAAAAAAATGACAGAATAACACTTGAATTGAATCATGGCATTTTCATAAAATTCTTAATTTTGTGGTTGACACTCTAAAGTTGTATGAATTCAAACCTGAAATCAGGAGTTAAAAACCTTCAGCTGTCTCCAAACTAATACCAGTGTAAATACAATCAAGCTGTTTGTCAATTCTATATGTGCGTGTTTAAGTCATCTCAAAAAGCAGTCAATTCATTTTCCCTTCTCTTGGGAAATGAGAAGTATCCATCACTAATTTTCCAACCAATGTGAGCTTTGTAGTCACACTGTGGGGCTAATCCAAAGGGTTTGAATGCACAGCAGACTCCAGTAAATCACAGCAGGTCTGAGGGCAGGTTAAATGGCTTTAATTAAGAGTAATAATAATAAGAATAAGAAGAAGAATAATAAAGATTATTTGACACATAGGTCAATATTTTTCCTTCAAACCCAATGTAGGCATCCTGCCCAGGGGTGGGGTGGGGGGGTGGAGTGTGAGGCCTCAGAAAGTATATTAATTAAAGAGAGGAAAAGTAATTAAACAGAAAAAATGTAGAACATAAGACACACTTTTATATAATCACAGTATCATTTTATCTTACAAACCAACTGTTTAAATAAGAGCTGAGGAATTTAACTTACCACGTGGTGAAAACCCACTGGTGTTGCTCATTTGCATCATCAGATATTCGTGAATATATTCATACTAACCCAATAACGACTGCTTATGTGTACTTTCAAAAATAATGTACTTTTAGAGCAAAATTTACCATAGTCCAAAAAACAATGGTATCCTGAATTAGAAGATTCAAGTGTGAATCCTAATACCGTCGTTTATTAGTAGTATAACTTAGAAAGCACATGGTGGTGACATTAAAGTTAAACAGCCCTGTGGCTGAATTCCAGTTACTGCCTATTTGTGTGTGACCTACGGCAAACTGCTTAAAGTTTCCAGCTTCTAAAAAATGAAGATATCGTGATCTACTTCTTTGAGTTGCTCTGATGAATAAATAAGATAATGTATGTTAAGTATTTAGCACTATGCCTGGTACAAGGAAACTTTAATAAATAGTACTTATTGTTATTATTACTATTATTAATATTATCATTGTGCTCAGCTTCTGAGTTTTAGCTTACAGCTCTTTCATCAACATCTTATCAGAATCATGTAAGCTACAGCAGGAAGGCATGCTTTCTATATTACAAAGAAGCAAACAAATACATGATTATCAATTACCGAGCTTCAGATTAACTTGGTGCTATAAATCTTTTATATTTATTTTCTGATAGGCTATTAAAATTTTTCATTATAAACATTATGCAAATAACAGGGTAAGGTGTTGGCCAATTAAGAAAGAAAAAACAATAACCATTTCTGGACTGAAATAATAAAGTGTGTTCAAAGTGTTCTCTAGTAACTTTTGAAGGGCTCCAGAATGAGATTTCAAATTATTGATATTTAAAAAACAAAGCAATACTTTGTTTAGAATGAATTAATCACTTATACATGATTCATATGATCCTAGTATGTTTGAAAAATATTGCTCTAGTGAAGCAATTTGCTACATATAGCACTTAATAATTTATTTTATTGTAGTTTAGATAAGAGTTGAAGGTAAACTCTTAAGTACAGTCCTAGGCTAGCTCTGCCCAGAAAAGGGACCCCGGATTTCCTCCTCCATTGAGTTCCCTCTTATTGGTCAACCCTGACATGGCCTGGACTCTGCGATTTTCCCCCATTGGCTTAAACGTTTATCTACTTTTGGTTGAGAGTCTATATTTTATTTTACGAACTCACTAAGCAGATGTAGAGAGTAGCGAAAGCGAAATAGTAAAGAGGGTGAGGACTCATATTTCTTATGTGGAGCTTTGCCCTCTGACTTCGTGGGATGGCTTGTCATCTGCATTACAGAATGCTCAGCAATTATCATTGGGTTATCTCTTTAGATTTTATTTATATATATATATATATATATATATATATATATATATATATATATATGTGTGTGTATATATATATATATATATATATATATATTCATTCTACAGCTTGCAAGAATATATCTTTTTCATGAAAACTTTCTTTCCTTGGCTCTTTTTCAGGTCATTAGCTTATCATTAATGTTAAAACATTTTATTTTGAAAAAAATGGAATATGCATATACTAAGGTTGAGCTTAAGAACAGCTTTTCAGTGGGTAAATCTAGCCTTTAGAACATGGTGGTGGTGGTGGTGCCTGTTGTTTGGTTTAAAGCAATTAGTCTGAACAATGTATAAAATGTTTTGAATTAGTTTCCCTCATTTAAAAACCAGGAGATTTAACACAAGACTTGTGATTTCTGGCTCCTGTTGAAATGTTTCCAAAAGGCGATACAGGAACTGCATTTACACGCGGTGACCCCCAGCATGTGCTCAGTAGTGGCCGTCCTCTTTTGAAGGCTGTGTGCTCTCCAGGTTCCTACAGTCCCTTGTACTCATCGATGCTGCATGCCTGATCTCAGGGTGTACTGGGTTTTGGATCCTCTGCTCTAGAGAATAAAATCCTCCAAGACTGTATTTTGGATCTGAGAGCTTAGTTCCAATTCCTATCTAAACGAACATAAAATGAATTATGGATAGCTCTCTCTGACAGACGAGCATGCCACATTTACCAGCCCTCAACATGTTGTTTAAGAAAAAAGCTGATGGATAGAATCCAGCTCAACAGAGGAGACCTGAGGAGCAAATGAGACTCACCAGGACCCGCTGCATCTCCAACTTCTGTTGCCATGGTTCCTATCACCTCGTGTTCAGTGCTAGGGAACACATCAAGCGTGATACCTCCATAAAGAAACTCAAATGATCTATGCCAGGAGCACTGCTGACCTAAGGGCTACAACAATATCATCACATTTTATTTCTGTATCTTTCAAATAGGTTTGGCATGGTGCCATTGTGTGGCATGCAGGAACATGCCTAAAGGATCGGACCACATTGATCTAAATTAGTAAAAATGGCATACAAATCAACTAAACTACATAGTGCCAAAGGACACGACAGTGGAACATCCATAAGTGGTGCCCGCTGCGCTGCCAGAAAATCCATAAGGGCAAAGCTGCCTTTATGAAGGAACCCAAAGTAAGCACATCCAACAACCAGCTTGATTAAGACATTCTCAGAGAAACCACACCATTTCAGTAGCAACTGAACATATGATACATCTTTTTATGGTTTCTTTCTTGGACAAGACATACCTTCAGACCACTTTTGCAGTAGGGAGCAGGAGATTAACTACCAGATGCAGCTTGAAAACTGGCATAGATGTCTGGCTCTCTCCTTTTATACTTAGTGACCTCTTTTATAGTGGTACAGAGATATTTTTAAAGAGATTCCACTCCTATCTGCTCACAGAGAGAAGCCTAAAACAAAAGACTTGGTCTGCTTTCCTTCTCCTCTGACAGGAGCAATTTCTTTGAAAGACTACTCTCTGGAAAATTCAGAGTTCAGAAAATTCAAAGCCACAGCTCCTCTGTGGCTGCTCTGCTATCCAGGAAAAGCTTTCATGGGCCACGAACTCAGGTAACAGCACATGACAGTACAAGTGAAAACTAAAAGAAAGGCTCCTGTCACACTTCTCTGCAAGTTAAATACCCAGGGTCTTCTAAATTAAATGCAAGCACTTCTTACTCCAGCAGGTAGCACATGCCCTGCCTTTGAAAGAGTTCCAAAAGCCACCCTTTACCTTCAGGGAGAAGAAACTAAATAAAGGGCATCTCCTTCCTGGCTGAGGTATCACAAAGTAAAAGGCTTAGCAAGTGAATGTAGCTAAAGCTACCTACATTTCAACCTGCCTACTCTACTAGTACCTTGGGCAGTGCAAAAACTACACAACTGGCCTAGCTAGCATTTTTCTCATCACTGCCATTACCACTACCCAAGACCAAGCACTAGAATCTTCCACTAAGACTGTAGCCTCTTAGCTGGTCTCCTGGTTTAGTCCCTCGCTTCTTCAGAGGTTTCTCCACACAACAGACAGAAGAGACTTTAAAATTTAAATCAAATCACAACATTACCATGCTCAGAATCCTCCTTAGACTTTTAGTCTTATTCAGAATAAAATCATGACCAGTCCCTCAACTTTGCTATTCATAGTGTGGTCCATGGACCAGGAGCAGTGCTATTACCCAAGTGTTTATTAGAAATGACTAACCTTAGGTCCCATCCCAGACCTACTAAATTAGGATCTGCATTTCAACAAGATTCCCAGGTGATTTCTAGGTACATTAAGATTTGAAAAACACTGATCTACCAAATCCAACAAAACCCAGTCCTGACCTTCTCTCCAGCTTCATGTCCTGCCACCTTTGGTTACTCAGCTCCAGCCACGTTGGTCTCCTCACTGCTTCTCAAACCTAGCAAGCACCCTGCCACTTCAGAGCATCTGCTCTTATTCTTCCTTCTGCCTGGAATGCTCATCCCTCCACACATCCTGGCTCATTCCCTCACCACTTTCTGAAATCTGCTCACTGTCATCCTCTCAATGAGCCTTTCCCTGGCTAACCCAATCTCCCCTCAAAACAGTGTTCTCTAGATTCCTAGACCTTGCTTTGATCATGACATTTATCACTAATTTATACTGTATATATAGCATTATGTTGCATTATCTATTACATTATAGTGTATCATATTATGTATGAAATTATTATCCTCACAAATGTAATAATCTCCATAACTACAAGGACCTTGTCATTTTTTTTTCACTGCTCTGTCCCCAAGTCCCAACATACAGTTGGTATTCAATAAATATTTGATGAACCAGTGAATATATAAAACTAGTACTTCTAATGAAGAGTGGCTTAGGCAAGTATCTGAACTTGTTTTTACAGATATTGAAAAGGTAACTTGGGCACTCCTGAATTCTGAAAGAACATTAACCATAGTTGACAAGTAACATGGTCAAACCTTCGACACAGTAATACAGACCTAAACAAGACCAGATGGTCCTACATAGTTTTAACTGTGGCCAGAATCTATAGAATAATTAAAAATAGGAAATACATGTGTTTATATTTAGGTATTTCTAGGAATAAAAATAATTGTTGATACTAGTGCTAATGAGGAGGTGGAGCAATAGGAACATTCATTCATCGCTAGTGGGAATGCAAACTGGTATAGGTACTCTGGATGTCATGCACTTAGTTTAGGTACTTACCCAACTGATTAAACACATATGTCCTAGGATCCAAATGTTATCCTCACATTTTACAGATGAATAAATAATGATTATATAAAGTGCCTAGGGCCATGCAGCTAAGAAGTGGGGGAGATAGAATTCAAACCTATGTTTTTCTGACTCCAGAGCCCACAACTCTATACAGTATACCATTCTGACTCCACATTTTAATTCCTAAAAATTCTAAAATACCATGGACTGAAAAAGGTAAAAAAATTTTTTTTTACTCCATAGTTCTAAAGAAATAATTTCAAGATTAAAAATGCAAGAGAATACGAGTTAACTTTGGCAATGCTTTGGCCAACTTCTACTGGCCATATTTACCAGGAGCCAGAATCACCCCTAGCCTGAATCTCCTTGGTGGGGGCTCCCACCTTCTAAATGGTCACCAGCATTAAATGACAGCAGCAGTCCAAGGCCTTGGCAGACAGAGATAGCACACTCGGATTGGGTAATGTGAGGAGAGTCCATTAAAGGTATTACTTACAAGGTGTTATCTGGGTGTGGAGAAGCCACAAGGAATAATGCAGTACCCCAGAGCTAGCAACAAAAGAGTTTTCACCAACCCCAATCTGAAGCACCAAAGGACAGAGCAGTTACTAGAGCCTGAGAGAAAGAGCCAGGTGAAGAAGGCTACCTGATTGGAACTAGACACCCTTCAGTCAGGGAGCCAGCAGAATAAAGGTTCCAATCTTACTTTGGTCCCATCTCAGGTGCCCCCCACTAGCTAAATCCAGTCAGAAGCCAATGGGCAAAAGAGATTGAAGAAGTAGGTTTGTCTCCTGAAGCTACAGCAGGATAAATAAATGGGGAAAATGGATCTGAAAGGGGCAAACAACAGCTCTTCTGTACAGAAGGGAAACTGGTTAGCTGTTCCACCTACATGCAACTACAGCTGATTCTGTGCTTGACACAGGATGGCCCATCTCTCTGCACCATTTTAGAGTTAGAGCTGTCTCTATTCAGGCCACAAAACAGATCACCTCTCCCACCCCGCTGATGGGGTTGCAAAAATGCTGCTTTAACGTACTGTATTACCCTGTGATTTTAATTCAAGTGAACCTAAAAAGATTCAAATTTGATCACTGGACTGTTTAACTGTCACATATGCAGGAGTCTTTTCCAACAGGAGTTCTAGTAGTTGAAAGGAGCTTATAAGAGACAGTGCTCATTAACTGATCAATTCCCCCTAAGATAAGGACAGTATGGAATCACTTGCACTTTCAGTATTTTTCTAAGAAAAGGGAAAGAAGAACAGTCACGGCTGTATAGCTCAGTTTGAAGATTTGGCTCAGTTTACCAGTCTGCTACGTGGACATCATACAATTCTAACAAGTTTGTTTAGCCACCAGCGAGAAAAGGGTCATTTTGCCCAACTCCTGGACCACAATTTCCATCAAATGACTGTAGGGGGCACCATTTCCTTAGAACAGAAAGTAAACCCGGAGTAGTCCAAAGTGCTGGACCTGACCTGAGGCCCCAAGGACCTCTGACAGCAGCAAGACATCAGTCTTAATAATTAAGCAAGTTGTCTTTTAAAAGAAAGTATCTAAACAGAAATTATTTTAAAGTTACTTTGTTTAAAGTACTCAAAAAGTAACATCAAGAAAAGGAATGCAAATACCTTCAGAGCTGTCTATAGGAAAGATGATGCATAGCCTCCTTTTCAATACAAGCTGAAACTTTCAAAGAATAATGCCCAAGATCTTAACACTCCACTGTAACATTATGAGATACCCCAAGCTAAACTTTGATATTCAAATTGATCTTCATGGCTTTAAATTTAATAAGGAATCGGGTCTTTTTTTATCCAGCATTAATATATTAAAGATAAATCTCAAATGAAAAAGAGTATATGTATGTGTGTGTGCATGTGTGTGTGTGTTTTGTGCCACAACCATAACACCAGTGCTAAGGGACGAAGGGATGAACTAACAATGAACTTCAACCTCTACATATACATGTTATTTCATCACACCCTTGTAATGACTCTATAAGGAAGATCTTTGCAGATGAGGAAACTGAGTATAAAAGGTAATTAAATTGCTGAAGAACACAGACATATAAACAGATAAACTAGTGGTCACAGAACAAGCTTTTTCCTATGCACATTTTCTTCAGAGACCATATCTTACCAAGCTCTGTATAAGAGCACATAATCTCATGTTTTATTCTGAACAGTCGGTTAAAAATTCCCATCTGCATTTTCTTTCAAACAATCACTATTGACATTTAACTTTCACCATACTCAAAGTCTTCTACACACAATCCTACATAAAATATTACTTTTAGAATTCCATGTGAATATAAGTTTATCTTTTAAAATTGACATGTTCCCTCCTTCTTGATAACAAGAATTTTGCAACCCATCATAATATGCCTCCTAGGCTTGACTGCTAGGAAAGCCAGCATCAAATTTATAATTCAATCATAATAGCTCAATGAGGGTTTTAGTAAAGGATTTGCTTTTTCCTACTTTTTAAGGTCTCAAATGTTCATTATATCAATTTATTGTATGTGTACTGAAAATTTAGATAGAACAAATCAATGAGTCATATATATATATATACATATATATATACACACACATTTATTTATATTTCACGAAATATTATATGATCCATGATATATCTAAATCCATGAAGGAGGAATCCATTGTATTAAGGACATTACTGGATAGTTCATCAAATGTTTTTATAAATAAGAATATTTTTCTTATTTTCCTATGGCTCATAATTGTTAAGAGCTTAGATTTACTGTCTGAAAAAGAGTAGCATTGAATTTGTTGTTAGATATTAGTTCTATTTGTTGCAGCAGAAATATTTCCTAGCATGCCAATCAGAGGTGATAATAAAGATCTAAACAACAACAATGGTGTTAATAATTTATTTGGTTATACAGCAAGTGTCCCTCTAAGTGAAGAGGAAGGTCTCACGTTTCTAAACCACTCTGTTGCAATTCAGCAGGTGAATTAAATATTTAGCAGGCTGCTTAATATTTCATTGTAGACAAATCATAGTGGGTTTTACACAGTCTTGAGTACAAAAGCAGTAATCAAACACCATATGTATATAAAATTTTAATTCATAAATCATTTTAAAGATATTACAGTCAATAGTACCCATGTAGGGATGCTTGAAGGACCACAATACTGGGTTATCATAAAACAATTACAGCATTTTGTTTGTAGAATATTATGTTATCCTCTCAGGAGAAACAACCTGAAGACAGGCAGACTTTACTCCTATTCTGTACATTTCTGAAATCAAGAGAAATTCTGTCCACTGTTTCTATTACAAAGGAAGTCAGTACTTCTGCCAAAATATTCTGGCTCCCTCGCTACTGCATAGCTTTCCTCATTGCCTTCACTGTACATATATTGCTAAATCTATTTGGAAATGAAAGAAAGTTAATTCTCCAAGGATCCATGGGATTGTATTGCCTCTGGCTATTCTCACTTTCTTTCCCATATGGTACATTTCTATCAGTTTTGAAAATCTCCTGATGGTAATTGGCAGATTACTCCATTAATGTTCCCCTTATACTTAAAGTGTTTTCCTCATTACCAGCTATTTTTTATTCTGTCCCTAATAATGGGGAAAAATAATCCATCTCTACCCAAGTTACAATGACTCAGGGAGGTTTACAAGGAATTGCTTATTAAACAATTATTAACTGTTTGGGAAACCACACATGCATTTGTGTTATTGTAACAGCCACTCATTTTGACACAAGCAGCTCACTAAATATGCATAAGCCATTGCTCTACAATAACGGTTTAACTACCGTACCACATTATGCAACAAGAATGAAATAATGTTCTGATTTAAGATATTACCATTTCCTTCCCTGAAGTCTCCTCTTAGTTCTGGTCCTCCAGATCACAGCATGTGCTGAAAATTACTGCCTCCGTTTCAAAGCTACACAATCGCAGCCCAGCCCTCAGACACTACTCCACTCACTGCCTTGCCAATTGTGTTACAATACTATTCAAGCCATCCTCCTGGCTTTCAAAATGCTCCTACACTTGTTAGAGCCTTCTTAATGCGCCCTTCCTTTGCTTTACTGCCATTTTTCTTCTCCTAATGTAGACACTAACCAGAGAACATTGAAACAGAGAGCTGAAGAAGAGCATATTATGTGAACCTTATCTGAAGAGCTGATCCAAAAATTCTAAACTATCTCAGGCTGAGATCAAACTAAATCTTTCTAAGAAACTCGGAGACAAACCAGACTCACCATATCTTTCTTAAAATGGGTTCTATTCCGAATGTGTCCATCCAGTGCAATCAAATGATTCTAGATACAACCAAGTCTATAGAATGAAAATAGAACTTTGGGTGTCTCCAGTTTTTCTTATCTATAAAATGAGAAATCTGACCTAAAATAAAATTCAAGATTTCTCTTACTTCTAAAGTTATCTGTGCCCCTGTTGCTCAGCAGTCATGACAGATGTTCTACAAAATCCGTCATTTGTCAGAATAAAAATCTCTGCCTTCTAAGTGATAAATGTTATTGGACAGAGATATGTAAACCATCAAGATTTAGGACCATCCCTAAAATGGGTATGTGTACAGAGAACGAAGGGGAGCTAAGAAAAAAAAACTTCCGGTCTACTTGGAAGTCAGAAAATGCTTCATGAATGAGGCACTTGGAAGGATGAATAGAAGTTTACCTAGCAAACAAACAGGAGGAACTCATGATAAGCCCAGGGAACTGCATTGGAGAAAATATGAAAGTTTTCAAAATTTTAAGGTATTCAGGGAGCAACAAAAGTTCTATGCTATCAGAGAAGCTGAAAAGTTCGGAAGAAAATCTAGGAAGTTGATATCTCTCTCTCTCTCTCTATCTCTCTATCTCCTTTCCTCCCTCCCTCCCTCTCTGTTTTATCTCCTTTCTCTCTGTGAATTCTTATAGAGGCTTAGCCCATCATCCAAAATGTTAAGATGGAATACAGGAGAAAATTATGGAAGCCCACACAAATCTACATCTACTTGTAAAATAGTTCATTTTGGCCTATGGCCATACTACCCTGAACAAGCTGGATCCTGTCTGATCTTGGAAGCTAAGCGGAGTCGGGCCTGTTTAGTACTTGGATGGGAGACCATCTAGGAAGACCAGGTGCTGTAGGTGTAAAAAGTAAAATATAAGGAATTGTAAACTGACAAGGTCCTTGCAATCTGTGAGGTTAACCAAGTATTGCCTCACCAAAAAATAATAATAATAATAATAATAAACAAAATAAAATGAAATAGTTCATGTTGCAAACATTTTATTTCCAAAATACAATTTTAGCAGGTTTGATACAAGTTGAACAATATACTACTCTAAACTGATTCATTTAGCTATGTAATTATCAGATGAAAACACCCATTTTTCCCTTGATTACAGGTTTGAAATTTTCTATTCCAGTTTGGCAGCAATAAGTCATACAATATTACAACCTACTTTGTGGGGAATATACTACAAGATAATCACCTACTTATAGATACTGAATATAATTCACAGAAAGATGAAATAAGCCATGAGATAGTGGAGATAGGTTTCAAATCCAGACAGTTTAACCAAAGAGCCTACACTCTTTAATATGATGTTTATAGGAGAGACTTAAAAAAAATAGATATTGTAAAAATAGTTAAAAATGATGCAAATATAATAGTTGAAAAATATTTTTAAGGATATAGTATATAAAAGATTGTGGAACATAATTTAATATAAGAAATAGTGTGAAAGTTCAGATACAAACAGGTTAAAGTTTCCTTAATTCATGGTATGTAAAATTATTTTCCAAGTGAAATCAAATTTCTATAGATCACCACTTATCACAATATTTTTATTCCACCTAAAGCAGATAGATATCTCAAAGGAAACTCTATATGTTTTCAAAGGCTTTCTTCTTTTAAATACCTTTTAAAAGTAATATTTATATAGTTATTTCATTTGTATGATATTTGATCATGTCCATACTATTCAGGGCAGAATTAAAACCAAAATAACCCATATTGGAATTGAGAACAGTAGAGATGTCCTTGTCTATATAGAGATACAATAAATAGAAATGTATTTCTTAAGAGTAGCTTATTTGGGTATATAGAAATTGATGCTATTGAAAAAGCAATATTACAATTTCTGAAAGTTCTGTATTTCTTTCAGAGTAACACTGAACCAGAGTGACAAAATGAATATGTAAATATATAAATAAAAATGTGCTTGGATATCTATGTATTTGGTGTATGGGGCGTGCGTGTCCATGTATAAAGCCCAATGCTCTTAGAAAATAAAAAAAGACTAAGAACTCTGAAAAATCAAATGCTGATTGGCTGGAAAGGAAATAATGGCTTACAATGTATCTGAACTGACCTGAATTAAATTATAGATAAGCTTGGAACACAGGTCAGTGAATTTGAAGGTGAAATCAGGCTAGAAAAAAAGCAATCTATGGAAACTATTGATGAATAAGTAAGGGAATCTTTTTTTTTTTTTTGTCACTGAAACAAAATAAATAGGCTCTAGTTAATGGTTCCAACTGTTCAAAAAAATTTCTAATATCTGTGAAACTTAAATGTTAGAATTATTTTTTCAATCTCCTAAAATATTTCCAAAATGTATTTTGTACTAAGAAATTGGAGTATTACTATGTAGGTCAGTAATGACACTATAGTAAAACCCCAGAGCCAGCCAATATCTTTTTTGTTATATAAATATAAATAATGTCTCTTATTCAGCTAATATGTACATGTTGAACACTATCTCACATGGCAAGTTTCAATGGAAAATATTCTTTTGTTTAGTAAAGAAGAGCAGGAAAAGGAGTTTCTTTACACTTAAGCTTGCAAAGGGGAACTTTAAATGAAACCCAAAAATCTACAGATTCACGCTGAAAACACCTATATGAAAGTCTAGTAGTGCAAGATGCCCAGCACTGGCAAGTGACTCTAGGTAAGGCCTAAAGGAAGTTAGGAAATGAATGGAAACTACAAAACCAAGATGAAAACATTACTAAACTTTTATATTGTCTATTTGATCAATGTTTATGGGAATTCCTGTTTTCAAAAGAAATTAGCTAGGTAAACTGCAAATAACTGATTATTGTTTTACAATAAGTCCAACAGAGAGATTTCAGTCAATGTGGCCTTAGACAATGTTGATTAGGTAAGAGAATAAAGATGTTTGCTGGCCAGTTTGGTTGTTGATGATTTGTTTTTGTTTATATGGTACAGGGCTGATATGTCATTGGTTCCTGATCAGGAACAGTACCACCTCTCAACAGGATCTTTTGGAAATGTGTGTAAATATTTTTGGTTGACTAAAGGTAGAAACTAGCACTTAGAAGACTGGAAAGTAGGAAAGGATGCTAGACATTCTGCAATAGACAGTATGGTCTTACACAAGGAAGAACTATTCTACTCAAAATGACATTATTGACCCCATTGAAGAATACTGGAATACTTACTTCTCTATCCACCACATCCCCTCCTTTTGAAATCCAATCTATGAGAGTCTACACCAATCCTTATAACTTCAAACCTTTGTAAAGAAACTCAAGAACTGAACACAAAGTTTTCAAGGAGCTGTTCCCAAGTGGTTAGTAGTCAGTTCAGATTAGTACACAATCAAGAGACAGTCAGGCATATGTTATTGTGTAAAATGGGGGTTCCTAACATGCCAGAACTGAGGAATCTAGCCTCTGAATCTTGTTCTTCAAATAATGGAAGGAAGATAGTCAAAATGAAAAAAAAAACTAATTTGGAGAAAAGGTGTAATTTTAGAGTTCAGTATACTGTGTCAACCAATAGGTATCCTTGAGTCTCAGGTAATTGTTCAAGAAATAATCCAAGTGTGAAATGGTCATAGAAGACAGAGCATGTGAGAAAAAACACACTTAATAGAATGCATATTTTTTCTAGATTCTTCTCTTATAATTTTAGTAGTAATAGTCATTTAAGTTTTCTAAAATTGTCCTACATACTGGCTTTTGTAAGAATGTGACTCGTCTTATGTATAATCACCTCCAAGCATAAGTCTAATATATTAAAGGCTAGAGAGAAAAGTTACCAGCCCATTTGGTACAGGTAGGTAAAAAAAAAAAAAAAAAAAGTAAAAGTTCTAGTTTTAAATAACTATAAGTAAGACTATACTTTCAAGGATCATTTCTATAGTTTGTTAAATAACTGTAAGTGTTTGCATATGGTAGAAATTAGTTTGAAATGGCATTTTCTTTATAAAAAGGTGCTAATGTTTTAAAACTGGTGTAACTTGATGTCAAGCTAACTGCTTGGTTTAAATGATAAGACTGAAAGGGGAGGCTGACTAAAAAGTGAACCATGGAATGTCCCCTTAAAGGTTCAGAAAAATGGAAGCACCACCACTCAATAAAAATGATTAAAATGTGTGCAGAATTGTATTGCTTTCCATCTGACCGGTCTCAGGAAGATCATGAACAATCATTATGTGTAATCAGGGGCCTATTCATCTGCAACACATGAAGAAGCCCATTTTAAATAAGTCCTACTTCATGGTCTTTACACTGATGTTTCATCTGCACTTTACTGGAATGATGTCTCCTCTGAGATTGTTCATTATAAAATTGCC
This sequence comes from Eidolon dupreanum, assembly GCA_028627145.1. NCBI lineage: Eukaryota > Metazoa > Chordata > Mammalia > Chiroptera > Pteropodidae > Eidolon > Eidolon dupreanum. The sequence continues at coordinate 97,275,734 of CM053503.1, read as the reverse complement.
TGTGGAAATACTTATGTCCTCTCCTATTGTTTTAAGTCCATTAATCCAAAATGCAGAGAGATTGTATAATTAATTTGTATGTTTTAGTGATTCATGGCTTTGCGAGAGCTAAAAAAAAAAAGTGGTTGTTTAAATCTTTTCCTTGACTTGGGGGTAGAGGGAAATGATGAGTATCTAAACTAGCCAATGAAAACTGGAATAATTTCCCAGAAAATTTCTCACCCTCTCAACAATCTGTTCCAATATCTGAAGGTTAGTGACATGTAGGAGTATTACTCTATTGTTCTTCAAAGGCTCTTGAGTGAACAAAATTTGGTTTCTACAGAAAGTGTCCCAAACACTTCACTTATTACTGACATTCTTTCTCTTCTTTTTGACAAAAAAGAAATGAATCTTCGCTTTCTTTTCTTGCAGGTCATCAAATATGTTATCTGAATATCTCATCCAGTAAAACTGACAATGTTATATTCTGCCAAACACTTTCAAAATTTAACTAGGATTTCTTCATCAATATCCTAGATATAGCAGAAAATATTCTGTTTACAATTTTTAATTGCTATAAAAAAACACTCTAATCTTTTTTTAACAGTTCATAACTCTTATACTCTACATAGTATATAATAGTTCGATGTTTTAAGTAATATTTTTGTCAAATGATAATTAGTTTGGTCTATCTTATTCCATTGGCTGACATAGAGTATATTTCTACTTTGTTTTTTATGTGATTTTTTTTATTTTTTTAATTAAATTATTTTTTACAGTGACATTGGTTAATGAAATCTAATAAGTTTCAATTGTACACTTTAACAGTAAGGCATATATATATATGTATATATATATATATATATACATATATATATACATATATATATTTATTTATTTACAATGTGTGTTCACCTCTCATAGTTAGATTTCTTTCTGTCACCATATATTTGACTCCTTTTACCCCATCTACCTCCCCCCTCCTCCCTCCTTCCTCTCCCCTACCCTCTGGTAACCACTAGTCTATTGTCCATGTCCATGAGTCTGTTTGTCCTGTTTATTTGCTGCATTTAGGTTTATATCCCACATAACTGATATCATGTGGTTTTCAACTTTTTCTGTCTGGCTTTTTTTGCTTAGCATGATTATCTTGAGTTCTATCCATGTTGTCACAAATGGCAGTATTTCATCTCTTCTTATGGCTGAGTAATATTCCATTGCATATAGGTACCACAGCTTCTTTATCCAATCACCTATCACAGGACACTTCGTTTGCTTCCATGTCCTGGCCACTGTGAATAATGTTATTAACATCAGTGTGCAAATATCTTTTCAGATATGAGTTTTCAAGTCTTTGGGGTGAATACTCAGTAGAGGGATTGCTGAATAATATGGTAGATCAATTCTTAGTTTTTTGAGGAACCTCCATACTGTTTTCCATAGCGGCTGTACCAATTTGCAGTCCCACCAGCAATCCTCTGCATCCCCTCCAGCATTTGTTATTACTTGTCCTGTTGATAACAGCTATTCTAACAGGTGTGAGATAGTATCTCATTGTGGTTTTGATTTGCATTTCCCTAATAGCTAGTGATGGTGAGCATCTTTTCATATGTTTGTTGACCGTTTGTATGTTTTCTTGGGAGAAGTGTCTTTTCAAGTCTTCGTCCCATTTTTTGATTGGATTGTTTGGGGTTCTTTGTTGTTATTATTGAAAAAAAAAAAAAACAATCTTAAAAACAGAAGCTCCTTTAGGAGGACAAGTTCATGACATCAGTCTTGACAGAATTTATTGTGGCACACCTAAAAGTTCAGTCTCTTTCCAAACCTAAACAAATATGACTTCAGAGAAACTCAATAATCCCAGAATTGATTATAAGCTCAAAGATTAAAATACTGGGGAATATTTTAATTTTACAATTTAGTAATTAATCACAAAAGATTTTGAATTAGATTTGATAACTAAATGACTCTTTACTGCCACCTACAGGTAGTATCCAAATCGTATAATCCACTCAAAAGAATTCAATGGGAACTTGATATAACTAGACTAGAACCTCACAGATTTGTGTGATTTAGATAACCATCTAGTCTACTGCTGAAGTTCCACAGTTCCCAGTAGGAATCCATGCCATGTCAAAATTTACAAAACTTTCCAGGAAGAAACTACAAGAATCATAGGAAAACAAAAATGATGTGTCCTCCAACACCAGCCAATGCCACTTCTCAAGTCAATCCAGTGTCTATACTAGGTTGCCTAACAATCTCCTTGTCATGCTCTAGGCAGTCCCGTTAACTTTTCTCCCTCATAAATGATACATCCTGACTTGTGTTTTAGAATGGTCAAAGAGATCAAGCCACTTGTTGAGGTCCTGCTGCAACTACTAAAAAAAAAGAACAAATTTCAAAAATCATATTTTAAAAAACATCAAAAAGCTATAGGGGGAATAAAGTCTAAATGAAGTAAAATTACAGAGAGGGAAGAAAGAACACTTTCTAGGTGAGAAGAGGGTAAATGAAGGTAAGAAACTATTTGTGTATGTATGCATTCAATATAGAAATTTCCGAGGACCTTCATTTTTTTAAGGGAGAAAATGTTTTAGCACAGACAGTAGGACACCAGATACAATAATATATAACTGAAAGCTCTATTACTTGCATAAATTGTATATGTTATAGAAATTGGGACTAAAAGTAGAGATAATTATAACATATATTATTGATAAAAAGCTTCATAATGAGACAGGATTTTATTTTAATTTGATTTAAAAAATATGATGTTATAGAATTAAAATTGATATTGTAACAATAATTCAAGAAAAGTGGGGTTTATTACACTTATTACCTGTGGGGAAGCATAATTCATCAAAAGTGAGGTAGGAGAAGAAACTGAATTTCAAAAGCCTAGTCCCCAAAGAAACACACACTAACTACTACACGAGGAAAGATTCCCAGGCCCTAGGAGGAGGCAGAGAGTTAGATAGGAAGAGTGAGCTTAGAATTGATAAGGCCCTGAGAATGAAGATCCTTCCCTTCCCCAGGCCATGAAAAGATATGTCTAGATAGGTTTGGGAAATAAAACAGCAGAGGATACTTCTGCATAGGGCTTCATTCTTTCAGTCACTTGAAATGGAAGGATCCCTGACTCATACAATGTCACATGCTATAAGAATTGGGAATAAAAAAGTTTACATATTCTTCATTTTCTAAACTATACACTAGACAAAGGTTTTATAATGTTCATTTTTACTGTTATCTAGACACAGAAGTCAATTTTGAAGGTAATGATTTTTCATAATGTTTTATTTATATTTCCCTATAATTTACTCTCTTCTCTAGAATACACCCATTATGTCATATATCAAGCTATGCATTGCTTATTTTTAAGTGTCTGTCTCCTTGATTAGGTTGGAAGTCTCTTGAGGGGAGGGAGCAAATCTCTTAATCTATGTATCACCAGTTTACCGTCATGACCAACACACAAGAGTCACTTAGGGAACTGAATGGAAATTATTTATTTGTGTTAAAACTAAGTAGTAATTATCTATTCTTCAGAATTGGGAAATTTGTATTTTTTTTATGTTAAAAGACGACTTTTTGCTGAAGACTAAAGTGTGGAAGGAAATAGCCTGGAAGCAAGTTCGAAAACTAAGAAAACTTTAAAAAATAATTTTTATAGTTTTAATGATTAAATCTTGGCAATAATGTCCCTTTAAATCATGATTTTAAACATCTTTACACCTCCAAGAACCTAATTTTGTGTAGGATATGCAAATCTAGAGGTCATTCATTTCATAAACACATACCTCCTAATCAGTTGCATAGTTACATAAAGTTAATCTGAAGGCTAAATTTCAATTACAAATTATAGACCCTCATCTCTGTTTCTTGATTGTCTGAATTACCTACAGTGAAAATTTACAATATGTAGAAAAATAATCTACTAGAAACATCCTTTTGAAGACCAACTTCATTCAACTAGGTGAGGTGAAAAATTAATTCTTAATTTTTATGTAACTCTCCTTATATAAAATAATAATATATAACCACATACTGGTGACTTGGCTAACTTAAGGCATGCAGCACAGGTTTGCATGCTCAAAGTGAGTCATAAAACTTAAGATCCCTGAGGTGTGTAATTACACTTCAGCAGAAGTATTTATCCTGCTTCAGTTCTGAGAAATTAATTTGAATTGAAGAGAGATTGGTTTTTCCTCTCAATTCATAGGCCTCACAGTTTATTCTGAGCATGTTTTCTCCTAAGGAAAAAAAAAATCAAATATAAAGGAATTTTTTTCCTAAGCTACGCATGACATACATCAGCTGACATTTATACTTCAGTTGAAAATTAATTTGTGTGACTGTAAAAGCAACAGATTGTGTTATTTCACAATGTGATGCTGCAATTCAAATAACTATCTCAAATAGCATATCTGAAAGAAAAATAATTAAAAAGTCCCAGCTCACTTTCAGTTGTTACAACTGATCACTAGTGCTAACCTCAAAGTTGAATAATGCTCTAATCAAAGTTAGTTCTTTCTCATTCTTATAATCAACTGTGATTTGTAGTGCTAGGCATAATTCTGGTAGCTTTAGGTATCTCCCAATGGGCACTTTAACCCCGTTCTGGCTTGGCAGCTTACTTCATTGAATCACAGAGCTGAAAGAAAAATCCAGATGCCTTCACATCAACTATGCAAAGCGGATCACTGACTTTAAAGTTCTCAACCATACATTGTAGTCGGTATCAGCACAATCTTGTATCATATTCACGCATCTCATTTATCCTCAGTAGCAATCAGTTTAGGCTAAGTTACACTGAAATAACAAACAAATGAACATTTTAGCGGCTTCCAACCACAAACAAAGTTCCTTTCTCAAATATACTACACGTTCATCACAGATCTAACAGCCAGGTTGAAAGGAGCAGCTGCTCTCTAGGACATGCCAGTCTCAGAGAAGAGGGAGAAAAGAGCATTGGTGAAAACAAAACAGTTCCTGAAACTTCTGCTTGGAAATAGCACTCACAATTTCCTCTTACATTTCTTTGGCTAAAGCATGTCACTTGGCCAAGCTTCATATGGAGGCCTCTGGAATAAGGCACAGCAAAATGTTTCTCATAATACAATAAATAATAAGGTAATAATACAACAATACATCTACCATACCTTCTAAAACCATCATCCTTTATAATTCCCAGGGAAAATTACAGACTCTACTCCAACTCTCCAAGGGATTTTGAATCTTGTCATCCAAGGAGACAAACAGACCAACCAAATCAATTCCTTTCCTAAACTTATACTCTAGGGACATTTTACAAAATAGCCTGTTCCTAAAAACTAGACTTTGAAACTTTTCAAGAATCTAATACCATCTAATTCTCTCAGCAGCTTTGGAAGTAGTTGGTGTGTCAGAGCACAGGATAATTTATTCCTGGCAAACAGAAAAGAATAATTTACATCTGGAGAGCTGAAAAGAGAGGACTTATGAACAAATTGTCAGAGCTTATAAAATTCTGGAACTTAATCAAAAGTATACTACATAGATAAAAAGAAAAATAAATTCCAACTCAAGATTTTCCTTGAAAAAAAAATGAGTCATCCAACTTTAATTTTTAAAGTAGCTTAGAATTTATTTCTAAGGTGCCTTGAATATTGTGAATACACTGGACTATGAATTCCTTCATTTTCTAAACTTTCACTCTCCTGTTATACTCATCCCAGGCACAAAATCAGAATCATTCTTTGTTAAAATCACCCTTTGCTTTCTCCTGGATTTTAGGCCCAATTCTTAATATTTCTGGCAATCCTGTGAGTCTTGGCCACCAAGATACATCTCATCCAAAGACTACGGAGACATGGCCACCTTCCAAAACTGAACAGGGAAAAGGTGATGTAGCATCTTTTTAAAGATTTGCCATGACACACTCTCCAACCCTATAACAGCCCTACTCATTTCTTTTGATTCAAAAGAACTTTAGTCAATATAATTGGCCCTAAACCTATAAAGTGAATGATTGATGGTGAATTAGACATTTATGTAATGCCAAAATAACCCCATACACATTACTTACTAGACACAAGGGGAAATATATAATTGTAAAATGGAAGTATCAGAAAGTTATCACCCTAATCCAGCCATTAATTTTAGAATTGCTAAGATTATATATTCTAATATGATACAGTCTGAAGCAACATAGATGAAGCAAAGTTAAACAAGATGTTTAAACATTTTAAAGAAAATGTTTGAAATGTTTAAACATTTTAAAGGTTTTAACCAAAAAAAAACAAAAACAAAAAACAAAACAACAACAACAACAACAACAAAAAAACAGAGAACAAGCTGAATAACACCTTGAAGAAGCAATAAGACAAACCCAGAAGTAGAGAAATTTCACAGGACAACTGGACAAGTCTCTTCAACAGCCAATGACATTAAGAAATAGTCTGTTCTTCATTAAATAAAATATTAAGTGACATAACAAACAGAAGGAACGTGTGGTCCTCTTTTGGACGCTGATTGGGATAACCAGCAGTGAAAGACATTTTGGGGACAACTGGGAAAATTAAGACATTATTTGATCTAAATGAGATAAAAGTTAGCTTATTAATTTATATATACATATGTATGTATATCTACAGAGAGGAAGAGGGAGATCAAAGTGAATATACACTAAAGTGTAAAGTAGTAATTTCTGGATGTTGGATATGGTGACTTTTTTACTTATTTTAGCTTGCCAGTATTGTCTAATTTTCTACAACACACATGCACTACTTCTGTAATAATACAAGACTTTAATTGAAGCTCTGCCTCAAAATAGATATATGAGTAAAACTTTGAATTATAGCCTAAATTTGGCTTTCTGATTTTATTTGATCCTTGTGTATCTACTTCAGTTAAACTTTTCTTTGTCTCAATACTATGGGGGAAGAGGACAGTGGAAGAGAAAGGACTAATATTTTTGGACTGATCATTAAATATTATGACATTTAATTGTCATAATAACCATATAAACTGTGTCTTACAATCCCTCTTTTACAGGTGAGAAAATAGACTCTCAAGAGTGTGTTTTAAGAAAATGTACTGGGTGTTGACTGAGAAATTTATTGAATTTCTTAACTGGGACTATAAGACCCTTCTCTCCAGTCCCAAGGACCTCTACTGAATTGCTCATTGTCTCGAGGGAGAGTCTAAGAGAATCAGGAAACAGAAATCTCGAAGCTTTGACTTTTATGCTTAAAAATTGACCATGTATGTTTGTTTGGAAAAGAGCATAAATGTTTAAAGAAAACAGAGCAGTTAGATGCAGTTTAGGTTTAGAAGAAAGGGGGTGGAGGAGAATAATTAGACAACCAGAAGTCATGTCCTGTTTTCCTTCTGGGCCCTGGGAATGGCACGTGGCTCCCTACTCCCACTTCTCACTGTCCCCATGTTGTCATGGCCCAGAAGACTGGGTAGCAATGGCAGCAAGAGGCTAGGCAGAGAAGCTCGACTGCCTCACCCTCAACAAACTCTGCATGACCTGATGAAGCAGGGGGAGCAGGCTGACATTATCTTGATGACCAAGAGAAGCAAGGTGGAATAGTCAAGGCAAGACAGCAGACATGAGGGGCCTCTACCAGTGATAGCAGACCCTGTGCAAAGGGCAGAACAAACTCATAAAGACGGAGCAGGTGGGAACTGGGATATTCTATAGAGGCTAGTATGAGGAAGGCCTAACAATACCCAAGGACCAGCAAAGGTTTTATATCTCAGAGGATGCCAACTCAAACCATGGCAGACCCCAAAGGGCCAGATACCTCTCCCACTGCAGGTGCCATCCAGGGGAGAAAAACAAGAGGAATATCCAAAATTGAATGAGAAAAAAACACGCAATGAAGTTAACCTATAATTCTGCCATTATGCTGAAAGACATTCTGAAAACAAAGACTGCCACACAAGAGGAACATTGTTAAATATACTTATTTGCACTCTTAAGCATGTGGCTTAAAAATATTATAGCTAGATTAATAACTTATCCCCGTTTATGGAGCCAGTGGATGTCAGTGTCACTTGCCTTTTAAACTGCACTTTGCAGGGCTACTAACAGAGGAGAGGCTAACATATTTCATCATAATGGCAACTTTACAGATTAAGAATAAAAAAGGTATCGTGCATATAATGCCTTTGAAATTCAAAATTAAATGTTAGTTCTAAAATAGAATTATAGAACATATAGAAATTCGATATTTTTCAAGTTTAAGATACATTCATTAAAATTATATTGCATTTTCTTATTTCTGTATTACTTCCCCCTTATAAAGAGGAATTGCCCAATGACTTTAAGAGCCTCTTATTTGTACATTTAAAATTCCTTTATATATTTTACAAAAACAAAGAACAGGATCTACAAAGTAAGTATAGTCTTTTCACTAGCCTGAGCTTTTAATATCTTACCAAAAAAAAAAAAAGTGTGTGCCTAGCCATTTCTGCAGTATATAGCATTGTTGTGCTAAATGATACAAGGAATGAACCAAATAAAAAAGCAGCCCAAATAGAAAGAATGTTCTCAGTCTAAGGGAGAATCTGTGCTCAAAATTGTTATTTGTAAAAGCTCCATTTTGATTACTTTTGTTTTGCCCTGGAGAATACTTTAATATTCAGCTGGAAATATAATTTCTGGATAACAATATTGCCTATAAATGACAAGGAAAATAAGACAGGGTAAAGGTGAGAAGCTCTGCATTGCTGCTGTGACTTGAAGTTAGAGAGAGACTCACTTTTCAGAAATATTTTGCATTATGACTCATTAGGAAAAAAGTTTCAACGTGACACACATTGTTCCCTTCTGGTTAACAGGATCGATATGACCCACAATTCATACTTCTAAAATAAATAATCTATTAACCAATAAGTTTTCTCAAGGAAATCATAAAGTTCTGTTGTGCATTTCTCTTGCTGAATTGATCAAGAGACCTTTCACAAAGTGATCCATATGGCAACATTGATACCACTGCCCAACTTATTTGTTGAAAAGGGGGCAATGATACAGTGGGGTCACGGCACCAGTTTCCCCATTATTCTCTGCCTTACCCCTGCCCTGCTCTGCAGAGCAGGGAGCCGATTCCTGCGAACTATATTCCCAGAGTCCCTGGCCAAATGGCTTCTGGTTAAATCCTTACAAGGGAGGCACTGGCCAGAGACTGGGGGTAAGAGGACAGGAAAAACTGAGTGTTTTCAGTTCCTCCCCCTCCCCCTCCCCTTTTCTCCTCCTCCTCCTCTTCCTCCTCCTTTCTCTCTCTCTTCTCTTCTCTCTTTTCTCTTTCTCTCTCTTTCTCTCTCTCTCTCTCTCTCTCTCTCTCTCTCTCTCTCTCTCTCTCTCCCTCCCCCCCTCCCTCCGCTCCCTCCCTCTCTCTTTCTCTTTTTCCCTCTCTCAGCAGCATTTTCATCAATGACTGTGACTCCTTTGTGGTTCCAGGTCCCTCTGGGAAGCTCTGTCAATGGCTCTGGTAAGACCACTTATTTCATGAGTCTCTCCAGCTTAGAGTGGGCAGCCTATAGTGGGTAGCTATGCTGTGAACTACCTCACCATCCTGTCTGTTGTTGTTTTAGTTTTTCAATAAAACTGTATACATCTAAGAGGTACAACATGATGATTTGATATTCATATATATATAGTGAAATGATTACTACTGTCAGGCTAATTAACATATCTTCTCAGTTGCCATGTGTGTGTGTGTGTGTGTGTGTGTGTGTGAGAGAGAGAGAGAGAGAGAGAGAGAGAGAGAGAGAGAGAGAGAGAGAGAGAGAGAATGAGAGCACCTGAAATCTACTCATATCAAATTTTCAGTATTCAATACAGGTATCATTAACTGCAATCACCATGCTGTACATTAGCTCTCTAGACTTATTCATCCAATGAAACTGTTGCTCTGACCATCTTCTCATTCTCCCCTACCCCTGCCTAGCCCCTGATTACAACAGCTCTACTCTCTGCTTCTACGTATTTAACTCCTCTAGATTCCAAATATAAGTGAGAATATGCAGATTTTTTTTTCTTTCTGTGTGTGGCTTATCATACTTAGCATATCTTTTAGGTTCATCCATGTTGCTGTAAGTGGAAGAATCTCCTTTTTTTGAGGCAGAATAATATTTCATTATATGTGTGTGTGTGTATCACAATTTCTTTACCCATTTGCCCATCAACAGACACTTATTTTTAGCTTTCAAAAACACATTTTGAACAAGTGCCCACCTTAAGTTCCCTCCATTGAACAACCTGGCACAAGCTCTGTTTTTCCAGCTCAATTCTGCCTGCCATAGGAACCATATGGATAACTAATGAAGAAACCATCCCAGATTTTGTTCTCTAAGTAGAAAAACACACTAAGGCAATAATAAGCTATAAACCTTTCACTTACAGGGTATACAGTAGGTATAACCATCCTGAGAGAACAGAAGATGAGAGGAAAATGAGAAAAGATTCGCTCATTTGTCAAGTGCTTCCCAATAACCAGGCAACACTCTAGATGATGGAGCTACGAAGATGAGTGAAAGAAAACACAGCCCTGCCTTCCCAGCAACTGTTCTAATGGGGAATATGGGCATTCATGGAAAATCACACAACTGTAAGTTTACAGCAGTGTACAGTCAGTTCTGCTAAGACACTTGTTTTAAAATTGTGAAATTGACATCTTAGAGGACAATTTGAACATAACAGGGTTTTCTGTACACTTATGCAGCAGTTTTATCTGTGAGAGACTCTAGATGAACAAGCAGAATCTGCACCCTGCCAAACAGAGCCAGGTAGGAATTTAAAAAATGAAACACAAGAACAGGGACCCTCTCCCAGGGAACTCAGCTCACCTTGGGCCACACCCATCTGGTGGCATAACTCTCCAAAGGATTTCAGACCACCCTCCTCTACCACTTCACAACTCACAAGTAGCAGTTTTTCCAAAGTCCACCTCCAAAAGTAAACTTCGGATCTTTTTCAAGGTAAAATATATTTATTGACATCTTCATGCATTTCTTCTTGATTTTACATGTGTAAAAATGTACTGCAATTTTGTATTAGTTTCTGATATTTACTTTTTGTGTCACCAGGGAAATTTTTTGAATATTGTGCTCCTATCCTATAAGCCTTGTGGATTTTATGTTGCCATTTTACACAAAATGGTAAATTTCTTAAATGCATATGCTGCCTTATAACAGAACTGACAATATTTTGAAGGAAAGGGCAATGGTGAAAAGTATATACTAAAATTAAAGGGAGTCTGGGGTAGGGCCAATGCCCTAGAGAGAGTGAGCAGAGCATGGGTACAAGGAACTGGAAGAAGGCTGGGGCAAGAGAACCAGAAAATAGGAAGACTGGTCTGGGAGGAAGTCAGAGAGACCTGCCAGGCATGGGAAATGGTGAGAGGTCACAGTGAACGAGCAGAAGGAAACAGGTCACCAGGACAAATCTCCAAAGGAAGTGGTAAGTAGGCCAAACATAATGCAAGTCCCCATTTTCTCAATGGTAAAATGCAAAATAATTTGTTTTGGGCCAACTTGAATCTCACACACACACACACACACACACACACACACACACACACTCTCTCTCTCTCTCTCTCTCTCTCTCTCTCATGTTATGTGTGAAGATGAAAAACAAGTCAATCATAGACACTAGAGAGCAGGAATCCTTGAGGCAAACTACAATCTGCTTACCCTACAAGAAGAAATCAAATTCAGTTGAGGTAGGGTGTGGGGACAGAGAGATGAAGACAGGCCACACACATACACACACCGCACTCCCCCACCGCACACCTCCTACCTACCTACCTGTAGTGGACAGCCAGTCTGCAGCCTTTGCCAATCTACTCCTTTAACTCTGGACTTTAAATTTCACCCATATTCAGATCAGACTCTGTTCTTTCACAATTTCACTTCATGGTGCTCTGAGATCATAACTTTCTGTAACAGGTCTGACATCAGTCCCTCCACAGGACTATCAATAGCCAGTCTGTTTGCATTATTTCATAGGATTGCTGTAAACTGAATGGGCTCATGTGTATGCATATCTATTCCTATAATAGTAAAGTCCCATTTATTATATGTCTAAAACCCCAGAAAACCTAAATAAACACAATTTATAGTGCCATTCGATGGTAATTGATTTTCTTAGTGTTTCTGGGAATACTTTAAGTTCCTAAAGGAACTCTAAATTATCAAAGCAAGATTAACCTATGTTCAATGAGGTTTCCAAGTTTTTTTCTTACTCTAATTTGATTCATTTAAGAAACACTTAAATTAGCTCCTACTATATACACAGTAATGTGCTCAGCATAATGGAGAGAATCCAAATATAATACAAGGTTTGGGACCCTAAAGCAGTTACAATACTCATATGAAAAGAAAAGGCAGAACATAAATTAAGCTACAATATTACAATATTTATATTAATGCCAGTTGCCAACAAAGACACAAAGACACTTTTCTTTCTGCTCTGATATGTACTGAGAAACTAGATCATAAATTGGGTTATATTTCCCAAAAGAAAAATGTCATAAATTATATGTAGAGTTTGTTTTCCTGATCAAGGACTTGACATTTGAATACACACACACACACACACACACACACACACACACACACACATACACACATGTATATATATATATATATATATTCTTTTTTAAATATATAAAGTATATACACACATGCACAGACACATACCATACACATGCACACATATGTACACACACAAACACACACATATTCAGTAACATGTTACAAAATAAATAAAAATTACAAGATATCCTGGTAACCATTTAACACAAGTGTCCCCAAATGGGATAATAATTATGCAGAAATTATACAATGAGATCCAGTGTACTCAAGTGTATACATAGCACAATAATAAAGCTCTAATGTAAACTCTAACGTGTCATAAATTTTACTTAACGACGTAATGTCAGCTCTAATAAACACAAGCATATAATTAAGCATAGTTTTGCTTGACTTGTTGGATTTGAAAGGGTACTTTGGGGATGACCTGATGGCCTGAGTCTTTTTTAAAAAATAAGCTGATGTGTTCTTTTTCTCTAGATAAATTTCTCTGCAGAGTGAGCACTCAGAATTTCTCCTGACCTTGGGAATGACTTAAAGGACTAGGGCAGGTATTTAATAAATGTCTGCTTGTGGTGAGAGTGGCATAAGTGAGTCTTTTCTCTTTTAAAAGGACCAACTTAACATTTATCCCCTTCCACCTCTCCTCTCTCTTGAATATTCTTAAAGTGACAGTTTCTGAACAAATAAAAAAGATGAGGAAAAGGTAAATATGAAATAAACCTAGAGTCTGTAAACAGTTATCTTTGAATGTAGTTGGAAAACCCTAACCACCAGTGATTACTAGATAGGGATTGAAGTGTTATTTGAAGGATGATTTCAATGGTAATTCTGTCAGCAGAATTTTCTATGAACGTACCCTTCATTTTCTCCACACTCTGGATCAGTAAGTTTGGTGCTCGTAAGGGCATCTGCGTCTGAGTGCATGTTCATCTTTATGCATTCCTTAAAACCTGGCCCCTTTTAATTTCTTTAGGTTTCAAAGTCTTCTAAGAAGAAGTATATATCTATATAGTAAGCAATGTTTCCCTTCACACCCCCTGTGCAGTAAACAGGGTATCTTTTTAAAAGGATTGTTGTATTTTCTACTAATAAATCCTAATTAAATTTCCTTTAACTCACCTATGTCTTACTCAATTTCCAGATGCTGATATTCCAATTTCAACTTTATTTTGGAGCTATTCTTTTTGGCAAAGTGTCATACATTTCAATCTTCTCCAGTTTACATTTAGTCCAAAATTGCCCATTTTGCTTGTCTCAATCTTCAGTAGTTATTCTGGCAGCTTTAAAAGAGAGAATCAAAATGGCAGGATCATGGGAACTTTGCTAATCCATTCTTGGCTTCTCTAATATACTAAGATTCTTCTTTTAATCATCTCAATAAAGAGAGACTGGAAACTGTCCATTGGACTTGACAACTGGGAAACAATTCATGACTTTGATGAGAACAATTTCAGTTGGAGCAGTGGGGGCCAGAATCAAGGCTAGGTGATTTGAAAAGTGAATGCACAGTGGAAAAAGTAACAAATTCTACTAGTTTGGGGAGGTATAATTTGAACGGAAGGCAAGAGATAAGAGGTAAATAGAAGGTGAGTCAAGAGTAGATTCTTTGTTTTAAATGGAAAAGACTTGGGCTTGAATATTCTACATAGGAACTTCTAATGGTACATTATACCTAGCATTAAATTGCACTACATCACCCACCACTACATTTATTTCCCATTTGTTTTAGCTCTTGTTCATAAATTTTCTCTAAATCCAAGAGAATGCATAACCTAACTGAGTTATCCAGACTTCTCCCACCTTTATAACTGGCTTAACCTCCAGAGCAGTATGCATTTTTCCCCCAAGGCTTTTCCTAATCGGCCTGTCAGTTGGTTTCAGTCGAATGACATTTCCAAACACATGTCTAGTCCCAACAGCTGAGAATGCTTTTCCCCTTTCAGTTGAATTATTTGGTTCCTCTTTCCTCTTCCTGTCATTTCTCATCTTGGATTTGCTATCACTTTCCTATCATTTGGGTGGGGTGGGGGGAGCGATGTGTGTGTGTGTGCTCATGCATGCGCCCTATCAAATTTCCATCATCCTATGTTCACTTCCTAAGCTTTCGCAGCATAAATGATTTCATACTATTTTAGGCATCTCTTAGATTTCAGTTCTTGGGCTGATTGACGACTTTGCTATTTCAGATGCTTTTATCTTGTAAGAGGCATTTACCAAACATTCATGCTTACCAACCTCAATGCCAAATAAATGGATAATTCTGTCCCTGTACACGTTTCCCTATCACACAGTGACACATGCCAGGACAAAACTGTTTACCTTAGATTATAAGGATTTGGATCTCTATTTAGACTGCGAGCACCACAAGGTTTCAAAACACAGAATTTGAGAATGAGATCAAGTTCTATGCAGACCAGTAAACCAGGGATAAGCCAATCTGCCCATATTGCCAGACCACTGGAGAGTTTATTGTTGTTTTTGTTGTTTTTAATGAATTTGGAAGAAAATTCTTAAACCACGGACTTTAAAACACTATGTGAAATAAGATTTTATTTTAAAGAGAATATAAATAACCAGTCTTAAAGATTAGCATATATAACACAGAATCAGAAACGATGTTGTGAAAACTATAAGAAAAACAAATAGGTTGACAGCGAGCCTGATTTTTTCCTTCCCGTGATGAATCTACTAATCTATAAAACCCCATAGATGCAATTTTTATCTTTGAAGCCTCCTTCTTTTTGTTTCTCCTACTTCTACATGATGTTCATGAAAAACTCCTAAGGGCATAGCCAAGTTTGGGGTATAGCTGTACACCCCACTGTGCCAAGCATAGTGTATTATGTACCATACAAAAGCAATACATAACCACTGGCTAAATTTTCCTTCAGGAACACTGTAGACTGAAAAGAATTATTTTAATCTATCAACATATATTAAAGTCCTTGCCTGTAAAATGCTAAAGAAATATCTTCCTGATGACCTGATGCCCCCTTCAATGTTTACATCAACTTTTCTGTAGCTGGTCAAATAGCCAAACTAGCAATGCAAAACATTCTATGCACCTGATGAGATGTTCAAAGGGGACTCCACCTCTATAGGCTATATAATCTTGTGAATTTTTAGCTGATTCCTTTTGCTCACAAAAAGAAATTGGTCATCCTGATATTGTTTAGCACTATATTCTTCAACAGTCATTGGAAGACCTATGCAAGCATATGTAGACATATTTTTTATCTGACTCACTTCTTATTTCTCATATCAATACTTGTAAGGATTACTTAGCGTTATTGAATGTCAAGGTTCTTCATCCTCAGAACAAAGTGTATTTCTTTTGGTATGCTAAAAGAGTCTGTGGCTGAGGTTAAATCCTGATATGACCCTGTCATGCTGAAAAAAGAAACCCACACACTTTCCTCAGGTTAATATCATTCTTTCCAACTGCAGTTGGAGCTGTTAGAAGTCACCTACTAGAGTCAGTAGAGCAGATCCAGCTAGAGGAGTAGCAAAGGGAATAGGACGAGACTTTACTCATCATAATTATTTAAAATGAGACTTTTATATATGTGATCCCATTATAATATAGCATTAAAACTATATTTTAATTCATATCTATACAAAAAATTGTGTACTACTGTCATTTAACCCAGTACATATCTATTGCACAGTTTTTCTCTGCAAGGTGCTGAAGCTCCAAATATAGATAAGATGCATTCTCTGCTTTTACTTAGTAAAAGCTCACACTTAGTAAGAGAGTTAGAAATATATAAACAAAATGATTTGGCTTTGCCAAGGGCAGAGGAAGTGCATGTCACATCCTCCCAGTTAGACTGCAAATTCCTGGGAATTGGTGCTAGTATCACATACTTGCTTTCATCCACTCTGTTCCATGGGCACAGCAGGTGCTTAATAAATACTCTTTGAATTTATTCATATAACTTACAAACAAATGCATCATCCACTTTTCATTGATTCGTCTTGCGTGTGAAAACTGCTTAGTTATTTTTAAGAAAATATCTGAAAGATGGCTGCACTGGGGATATATTATATCCACAAGCATTATGTTTTAATTTCAACAACTCTATAATCCAAATGAAATATCTAATATTCATGAACATAATATTAGATAACACATTCATAGCATCCAAGAAAATTCCTCCCTATGAAGTTTAAAATTTTTCTTTCTTTCCAGCTAAAGACTTGTTCTTAATATTTTTCTTTTAATGAGCCACTGAAGTTGGATTTAAGCTACTCGTGTAATATGTTCCCCGCCCCCAGAAATAGACTTGGAATTATTAAAATGTTTCACACTATCATGTAGAGCTGAATAGAGTTTGCAGTTACAAAGGAAACACAGGACTTTATATATATATATATATATATATATATATATATATATATATATATATATATATATATAATTTTCCTCACAATGAGTGAAAGGCATGTCACATTCTGCTTTTTCAATTGAAGCACACCATAGCCCAGAGGGTCTGTCAGAAATTCAACTTGAGAAAAGCCCGTTAGATAACTGAGAAGATGCCACCTGCCAGGAAATATATCGAACTTACCAAAAAATTACTATAATCTGATCAGGAAAATCACTTTGGTAAGCCACATGTCATTTCTGACTGCAGTAATCATAATAAGGATATACTAAAAGAAGACTGAGAAATACACATCAAATGTAAATAAAAAAACTAGTTAAGTTCACTCTAATTAAAGGTTACTTTTTCCCTTCTTACTAAAGATAAGCAGATCCTAGGCTATACCCATTTCATATGCATCAGGCTACACATGTACGCTAGCAAACCAATAAAAACAAAACAATACAAAATAACAAACTAGGACTATTTAGCCTGAAAACAAGAATGATGTTGTGATTCCATGCGTATGAATAGTTGTTAAGTGGAAGCATTCAAGATGTGCTCCATCTTCACAAACAAAAGGCATATCGAATTTATTTTTTACAGGTAAGATACACAGGAATCTTCCAATCTTACAGGTTTTTAAAGTAAGTGCATTGCTGAGAGAAGTTGTGAAGTGTTTTAACTCTTTTATTTAAGTGATTATTCAATCTGGTATTTAAGAGCAAAATTAATAAATAGATTAATAGCCTAACATATGTAAAGACTGATGGTATACACCTCGGAAGGAAACTGGCAGTCAATAGACAGCCAGTAGAATGGAATTGCTCATAGTATGAGTTCTAAGCACATCCCGTGTGGTGGCCACCAGCCAACTATGGCTATTGAGCATTTGAAATGTGCTTGTAAGTGTAAAATACAAACTGGATTTCAAGGACTTAATACAACAAAGATCTAAAACATCTCATTAATTTTTCATAATTGATACATGTCAAAATTACAATAGTCTAAGATATATTAGGTTAATAAAACATATTGCTATTTGTTAATGTCACTACTAGAAAATTTAATATTGCATATATGAATTGTATTTGCCATTCATATCCAACTTTTACTGAAGAAATCTGCTCTAGGATCAGACTACCTGAGATGCAGATTCTGACCTGGGACAAGTCACTTACTATTTCTGCATCAGTTAAATTGAAATAAAAATAATACAACTAACTCCAATCTTTTTGAGAGGATTCATAAGTTAATATATATATAAAAGTTAATATATGGATTTCATAAGTTAATATCTGGTAATTAGTATATGCTCAATAAATCTGTCACTATGAATGCATTCTTTCTGTAGAATATGCTGGCATGTAGTTGTTTATCCTCTGTTCAAATGTCCCCAAAAATGAAGAACTCATATTTCCTTGAGACAGCCTATTGCATTTATAGATAGCTCTGCATATAAAAGTGTTCATTCCCAGAATGAGGAAAAATCTCTCTTTACAATTTTGAATCTTCTGAGTTTCTTCACATATGATTGTACCAGAGGCAAGGAGAGAAAATGGTCATACTCCAACACTACATTTCTGTAGAAATTATTAAGACCTTGGTATTGGAAATGGGGATATTATATATTCCTATGGAAGTCAAGAGAACTCATGTTGACCCAAAAACACACTTTTAAGATCTTCAGAAATGCAATTTCTTATACACGATTAACCAAAGACCCATTCTTCAAGCCCTTTACAAATCTAAGATATTATAATCTTCATGCATAACGTCTTTGCCAAATCAAAATGCAGCTTTCCCATATTCCCAAATGACACTTCTACCCCTAGAAAGAAGTGATTGAGCAACTTTTCCAGTCAGTTATCTCCACTGCTTAAGAGGTTCTGACAAGGTGTGTGTGTGTGTGTGCGCGCGCGTGTGTGCACACTCTTACATTTGGGAGAAATTCCATCAGAGGTCAAGACTAAACTTACTGACCCTAATCTCAGGCTCTAGGGCAGTTGGGTGTATCAGACACAAAATAGGCCTTGCAGCCCAACAGACTGGAATGCAAATCTTGACTCTGGTTAACCAGCGACACTGGCTTTATACCACCAGGTGCCAAAAGTACCTCAGCCTGTTCCCTAGTATGAAAACTGGGACAAAATAATAGAACCCATTTTGCATCATTATTATGAAGATTAGACATACTGATTTTAATGCACATAGCCTGGTATGCACCATAGCATAAATACTTAGTAACTAGCAGTCACTCTTGTTGCATACATGGATATTATTAAGCTTTGCCTTAGAGATTCTCAAAGCACTGAGAATCTGGCATATAATATGCAGGCCTCTATTCTCTATCACAGTCCTCTCTCAAATATTTTCCAGAATCTGCAGTAGAGATTGATGTTCTTTTTCATTCAAATCGTTTACTATCAGAACTCCACAAATGCTAATAAGAAAAACAGATTCAATCAAACATTAAAATTAGAATTTACCACCTGAATTGTTCAAACAGAGAGAGGGCTGTGTGAACTGCCATAATTAGAGAAAGCTCAGTGGAAGTATAATTAAAACAGGGTCTTGACTAATCGGTAGAATTTGGATAACTGGGGGACGGGAACTCAAAGCAGCATTTTGAACCTTTTAAAATAGGAAGGGATCTTGAGGATGACTTAAAGGGTACAGGCCTGATAGAAGAAGGTAGGTACCAGAAAGTTAATGGCTGGCATGAATGAATTTGATATAGGACCTGAAACACTTATTTTTTTTCTGTTCAAGAAAGAAGCATAACTTAAGTTGTATTTTTCAGGGCCCATCTAATAGTGTTTGTGTTTAGTTTTACCTAGAAGAGATATAAAAGAAATCATCAAAGAATTTTTCTTAAAAAAATCTGCAAAGTCATCAACAGCCTTTCATTCTCTGTGACTGACCAGAAGATAGCCCAGTTCATAGAATGGGTTGATTCAGATGAAATGGAGCCCCATGAACAAAACTTAATCACAAAAACTGATGAAAGTTGATACAAAATAAATTGAGTTAATTCTGAAGACTAGAAAAGGAGTTGGGAAAAAATAATTACTTTTTCCTGGAAAGAAAAAAGCCTTGTTGAACTACTTCCATATACACACATTTTAATTAATTGGTGTGAAACAGCTGTGGGGTAGAAAGGTGTATGGCTGTAGCAAATGACCTGGGTCAGAACTCTGACTCTCCCCCTTTCCAGTATGACTTAGTATACTTGGTGTATGTTTTGGGGAAAACAAATGAAATGGAAAGTAGGGTGGTTTTATATGAGTTGATAACTAAAAGGGGTCTAAATAACTTTGGGCTGTTTAACATAATAAATATATGCAAGTAATAATATTTAACTGTTTTTAACAGATAAATGTTAGACATAAAAAATTAAAATGTGAGCATAAACAGATTTCAAGTTCAACTACTTAATAATGTCAATAGTGGCATTTGTTCATGTTACAAGTAAAAATATGTACCGATTGGTAGGGTTCAAGAGCCAACTAATCAAAACAGGCTTTAGCAACAGCCCTGGAGAGGGTCTCAAGGCTCCCTGCCATACCAAGTGGTGACTCTCTTAGTGGCTGTAACAAGAAGTAATGTTAAGAGTAGCCCAGAGGACTGAGGTGGCAGTAGGGCCTTCAGGGAGCTTAGAACAGCACCCATTTACCTACTGATGCAAAAGTTATTCCATATTTTTATAACCAGTAAGGCTGTATCAGTGCACGATGGCCAAATCAGCCTGAATGTGTAACATAAGCACAAAAGGCAGAAATCAATAGAGGAGAGAGAGCCCAAAAGCAAATTCTGCTAGAAGAAATAACTGCAAGCTTTAGTCTTATAATTAAAATTTTTCCTTTATGTGAACTGCATGGTAAGCTTTTAAAAATAACCACCTGAAACACCCCAAATTAAAATATGTATTACTACACAGCTACAGTCTAAGATCAAGCCTATGGTGTCTGACTGCCATGAAGCTGAGAGCTTTTCTCAACATTGTGATTCTTCCAGAGTGATGAGCTGTTCACTAACACAACAGTAGGGGACAAATCTTCAGCCAACCCTCATGCAAGCAAGTGGAATGCAACAAAGTGCTTCCCTCCAGTCAAGGCACTGAAGAACTGTTTGTGCATTAGTTACTTAGGATTCTGTTTTTAGCTACAGCATATTTAATTACAGGAGGCTCATAATTAAAATATGCCTAGAGAGACAAAATAAAAAGCTAGCATCATGTCCCTTGCTGCAAAATACCTAAGTTCGACGATGATAGTCTTTTGTTCCATGTAGGAAAACTTCCACATTTTTATAGATCCTCACATCTAGGTCAACGTCCAACGTTTTCTGATATGAGGACCTCCTTTATTTTAACTTCAAGATAATTCTACAGACTCCCACATCACAGCAAAGAGTTGTACTTTTAGAATCCATTAATTGCAAAAATACCTAACGACCATAAGCTAGAATGAATAGTGATGCTTTTAAATGTAATGTGTTTTATTCATCACAAAAGCATATACACGAACTCTTAAAATATAACAGTTCTTACATGCGCTGGATGACTTAACTGTTCAGCTTACAAACCAAGCTTAGATTGAACTCTCCACCCCTGCAATAACCCTGAGCACTCATCAGCAGTTAAACTGTTTTACAGCATCTCCAGGGTTGGCTCTCAAAGTATGCTGCAAGACATGGAGCAATTGTATTTCACAAATATTCTATTTTCCCCTTCAAATGAATGGCTTCATCTGGTAGCTACAGAATTCTCGTAATACATCACAGGTGGACTACAACTGAAAAATAACTAAGTGTTTATATTTTGTATAACTGGCCCACTACTGGCAATAAGACTCAGAATGAAAGTGTAATCCTAGAAAATCAGTGACTATGCTCCCTATTTCTTCCTTGGTCAAGAGCTACATACAAGCTAACAAGGAAATGCACCTAATCTTCTTTGGCTTGCTTTCAATAATAGTTACTATTAGCTATGAAAAACCACCTGTCTAAATGCTAGTAAAAACACAACAAAATCATCCCAATTAATGGAGAAATGTTGAAGGTGAATAAAATGTTTAACGTCTTGGAGCAAGGGTACCACAGACTTCACATGTGCTAAAACAGTGATCCCACTCAAATTCACAATTTCTAAAATTAAGAGTGGAGTTTAAAATCCTTCTACTTTCGCAGGTTTAACATGTTAATTATCACTTAGATATTAATTCTGTTAACAGCTCTAAATTAAGGACCTGTGTTATATTTAGGAAGCTGTCTGGTGTTAAAGCGAATGCAGCTGCTTCTTTTATACTTATATACTGAAGACAGTCTTCTTTCAAAAACATAAAGCACTTATGTGTAATTCATATTCAAAAATTCCAAAAACATATCTAGTAGCTCATGTAAATACTTTTTAATACTGTAAGACTTGCTAGTTAGTCAAAAACTCATCTTTCACACTTTGCCTGCAGAGTATCTCTGAAGCTGTGTTGTTAATGGTGCTGTTCTTTGATCCATCAAGTAGTACAGTTATCACTGCTTAGAATCTTTTAATCTGTTTGTCTTGATCATGCACATAATATATTGTATCATTTGTCATTTTGACTCTTAACTCAATAGGAGCAGTCTACTATTCTTCATCATTCTATTCAAACTTTTGAAATGATGTTATTACTTTAATGCCTTATCTTTATAAAGGTGTGCAGAATGGCAAAATTGTAGTTTTGGCAAGTTTTTTTTTTCTTTGAAGGAATCATATGACTCCAGCTTCAGTTTGTGAAGTATAATTAAAATGAGTTGACGTACTATGGAATTTTTCTTGTTTGGACAGTCCTCTTACATTAACTTAGCTCCTAATTTTTTATTCTGCTCTTTCAGTCTGTTATATAAAGGCAAACTTTTTTTTTACAAATATTAATAAAAGTATTATTCCTTCCTTTAGAAACAGGCTCTACAACAAGTACACAAGGTCCTTAATAGCCTTCCTGATAAAGTAAATTTTAGCAGTACTATTTTTCTTTATTTTTTTACCTTCTTTCTCTCAAAAGACATACCCAGCATAGAACAGAAAGGTACATTTAGTTGCTAATTAATTAATGTCAATCCTCAAACTGTGAAGTCTTGTTTATACTGTTTTTATGATCAGTAATTATTGCCTACCTGTCTAACAGTCTTTCTGCTTCTTAGCTCTTCAACTCTTTAACAAGCAAAAACTTTGATTAAAAACAATGGTGGAGAGGGTGTCGAAGGTTTAAAAAAACGTTGTAAAGAACATTTTTCAAGTATCGATTTAAATATTAAGATAGATATAAATTAAGCCCACTTGTTATAAACCCTCAAAATGGACTATCAAAGTCCACCAGCAACAGGCAGTCCTTTTCTAGACCACCCATCTCCAGGTACTTATCACAAATTAATCTCTGATCTTCAGAACCCTGAATGGTTTGTAGGTGTTCAGAGCTGCGGGAACTGTCTGTGCTGATGTGCAAGCCTAGCCCACATTTTTAAAGTCAACAGTTGTATCTGTGTATGTTGTAACAGGGTCAGGGTAATTTTCTTCCTAATTCTTTTTTACTTAAATTTGCATGAAGAAGAGTTTCCAGTTTTCAACTCTCAGCAGGTAGATGAAAAAAACACAATGTGCAGGCATAGTAGGAAGCCAGTTCCAGGGAATCTATTCAGCTGGCATATTTAACCACAGAAAGCAGAGAACTGGCCACATTAAGTCCTGAAAGAAGGCTCCTGGTATTAATGGTATTAAAAACATCAGTGCATCACAGTGAAGCTTCAAGACAGGGACTTTATATAGCTTTCAACCCACAAATACATGAGCTTTTCATTCATACTGAATAAGATTTATTGACTTGTTTAGTAGCATCCTAAGTGAATTTCATGAAGGCTTAACCAAGGCTGTAGTATATAAAGAACACAGAAAGGCTTCCCCGAAGATCACCACTGCCCAGTAACCCAACAAACCCAGACTGTCCTTACACTGCCTGGGAGATAAACGTATCACACTGACATCCAAAGATTGCCTGTCAAAAGGACACACCAGATACACACATGCGCACGCACACAGACACACACACACACCAGCCTAGTTGGCATGCACCTACATGGGTTAACTTTTCCATGATAACAGGGCACCCACAAGTACATTCCTGGAAAATACTAAGAAGGTTCCTTCAGCCAGGTTGTCACTTCGAAGAGCACATAAAGGTAGAAAACTAAAGGCTACCAACAGACCACCCTGGCAATGAACAAAACACCAAGTAACCCTGGAATTTTCCAGAGAACATGGCAAGGTACCATAATTTTATTAAAACTGTACCTTAACCATAAGGTATGGAATTGAACTGTAATACCTCTTAATGGATGCTCATAATAATTAAGTGAAAAAAGTACCATTAGATTATGGGCCCTTCCTCTAAAACAGATTTTTCTCCCCTTGCATTTAAAAAGAGATTGAGAGAGCTTAGTGCTCCCTCCAGAAAAACACATCCCAAACTTTCCAGCTTCAAGACTCAAACTATGCAGACTTCAAAAAGTGGAGGTTTTACTTGCATATTTAAATAACTTTAATACTACCAGAAGTGTTTGAAAGGAAAGGTGATAACAGCATATGGGTAATGCTATTAAAATTACACGTGTCCTCCTCCTTGCCTCTCACTCTCACGCTCTGTTCCCAATTTTCCCTTGATAAATAGCGTGATGTCACACCAGACTGGTGAATCCCACTCTCCCCAGCTCGTCCCTCACCCCACGCAGGGACAGTGGAAATGTAAACTGTTGCTGCAGCCTTCTGACACTTCACTGATAAATCAGAGGAAGCTGCAAAACTTCTTGGCTAGCTCAGCTATCCTCCAGGGGCACTAAACGTCTACTGGGAGATTCTCAGTCAGCGCTACCAAAAGGGAACCCCCAGTCAACCTGTTTGCAAAGCCCGCAGAACTCCCCGTCCTCCGATCCTGGACTCTAAGGCTTCCCATGCAGGATGGGGGACCCCAGCTCCCTTCTTCAGTACCCGCAAAGCAAGCTGAAAGTGAAGGGAACTGAGCTTCTTCCGCCACACTCCTACGGCTGGGTCCGGGTGCCTGAGGTCTGAGCCCAAACCTCCGGGAGGTATCTCTGCTCGTCCAACTCCGGGGTCTGGGCGCTGCGCCCCTGAGAGCCCACCCTTCCCGCAGTCCCCAGGCAGAGGCGCCGAGAACCTCGGCTTGCAAGTTCCTGCTTCTGGCTGGGAGATAGGGAGAGAAAGGCTGTACAGAAAGGAAAGAGCAAAGTCTCTGCCCTCAGTGCGCCCTCCGCCCCATCGGCTCCCACGGATCACCCCTGCCGGCCAGGGACCAGGCTCTGGGCGGGCTCCTGGCGCAGCGCGCCGCACTCACCTGCCTAGCCCGAGCCGCTGCCGCAGCCTTTGGGAGCCACCTAGCCCGGAGCTTTCTGAGCGCAAGAAAGATGGTGGTGTGTGTCGGGAGACCACCCATTCCAGCGTCTGGCAACCCAGCGGCGACTCTGGCTCCTCAGCACTGAAGCAAGAGGAGGAGGAGGACGACGAAGGAACAGCGCAGTCGGACGCCATCTGCTGTACACCTCTGCGCAGTCATTGGCTGCCTGGTGTGTCCCCAGAGCCGCGGGCACGGGCAGCAGGGAGCCACCTTGCGCCTCACCTCCCCCAGCAGCTGATGCCTGCCTCCCCACCCCCTTTAACCTCCCCACCCTCATCCTCCTCCTCTCCGCCTCCTCAGCCCCTTCTCGGAGTGAGTGCGCCCTCTCTCCCAAGCGAGAGCCTCGGGCATACTGGCTTCAACCTCGGCTCCTCCACTCCCTGAGACTGTTTCCCGCAACTTTGAAGCTTTGGGGAGTAGATGCAAACCGGATGAGGAGACTCCCCAGCTGGTCTGAGCCTGGGGTACCAAGCCACTGATTGCCGGGGACAGGGGCGTTCACTTTGTGCCTCTGGGACCACAAAGTGATAGGGGGTATAGAGGAAGAGAGAGTGAGGGATGCTGTACTCCCTATTTATAACCCCCTCCACCCCAACACACACACACACACACACACACACACACACACACACACACACACACACACACACGCCAGAACACTCAGACACTTAAAGTGCACGCAAACACATCCATCCTGCCCAATCTGACTGCCTAATGTTCCTCTGCGGTTCCTGGGCACGGGAGGGCTTCAGGGTTACGGGGGGGAAGACAAAGAAGATCCTAGTGGGATATATGAAACAGAGATAGAGAAAAACTGGGGGTGACTCCAGGGGACCGCCAAGAGCTGGGTCTTCATCTGCCTAGACAACCCTTTGTTCCCGGCTTTCAGGGGCTGTCAGTCCACCTAGACCAGAGCCTGGGGAAAACCCTAGCTCTGGACTCTTTTTCAAAGGGTTTGCAGTCCTCCAAAGGAAGGGGAAGAGGGAGGGTTGTGATGAGTGGGGAAGAGGTCTTTAGCTCCTAGTGATGAGACAGTGCAGGTGTCAGCTGAGGAGGTGGTGAGTCCACCCCAGTGAGAGAGAAGGGTAGGACTACAGAGAGCAAGTGGGCAGGCTAGGAGTAGAGTTACAGCTCTGAGAGTCCTCTGCTTACTCTCTGACACTTGCTCCAAATCCTCCAGGTTTTTGACACCTCTGAAGGTTCTTCAAAAGGGAGAAAGGAAAAAGCATGAGGACTACCTATTGCCAATTATAGGATATTTTGCCTGTCATATCTTTTTCAATGTGTGAGCCCAATGTGGGACAGCAGGGATTGTATCTTTTTGGTTTTATCCAATGCTTGGCACACTATGGGTGCTTAAAAAGAAGCAAAAACAATCATGAGAAATTTAAAGCTTGATGTCATAACACAAATTAAAGAGGTAACTAGAGAATCTAGGGTTGTCACAAAAATAATCAAAAGAAGGTAAGTGCCATTGGAAAGGGAACTGTGAATACCATGGTGAGGGGTTCTGATCCATATTGCTGTGGGACTGGATTCTGAAAATGGGAAAGGAAACCCGCCTTATTTAATATTTAAAACAGCAATCACTATTCTCCTAGTGAGCACTGCCGTCACACTTTGGGTTATGCTTTTCATTCTGACATCACTGTCTTAAAAATAAATCAGCTGCCATCCAGATCCCAGATTACTTCCCTAAATCCAAGACCATGATTAATTACTTCCAAGAAATAAAATGTCAGTCTTGTGAGCCTGGGGAAAGAGAAACTGGTCCATTATGTTTTATTGTAATCTCAATACATATAAATAGCCAATGAGTCTCATTTAAGTAACCTCAGGAACAACGGCCAAAGAAAAACATTTCTGTTTTCCTAAACTGTTACATCCAGGATTGCCAGATTTCAGTCCTCCCAGAATCAACACAGCATTTTCAGATCACATCCCATGTACACACAACCATATGGTGAAAAGGTCTGTGTTTGCAATCCCTCTGGAAAAAGGCCATCAAGGAGGACTTGTGAGTATGTTGTTTATGGACATCCTTATATTTATATATCTCCCTTCCTTTTCAGAGGCAGTGATATGCATAATTTTCTTTAGGCTGGTAATTTGATTTTAACATGTGTTCTAATTTAATGTCAGCCTATTCTCACTAACCCCTTACTCTTAAGTCAGTGATTACTTTTGATACTCATAAGAATACATTGATCCTTCAGATATAACTTTCTACCTTGCTCACACTGTTTGTATTTGGCCTCCTGTTTTATGAATCTAAGATATAAGATAATAGCTATATGGCAATTATGACCTAGACATTGGGCTTCTTAAAATAAAAAATAAATAATTCATAAGAATGAAATCTAAATTATTTCTAAAATACAAAAAAAAATGAACTTTAAACATTGCTACCTTTTGTTAGCTTACTGACTCCTTTAATCTACAGAATAGTCACTTTTCATTAAGGCACTATGCTGACAATAGGTATTTCAGTATAGTCAAATAGTATAAGGTGCTTTCCCTGTTATTGTTCAACTGCATACAAATTGGGTAGAAGGAAAAGGCAGACATTTCTAGCTCAAACTCCCAATTTATGTTTTGAATACATATGATGATATGAGTTTATACCAATAATATGAGTTTCTTTCCAAGACAGCTTCAGTCCTTAATAAAAGCACTGCCCTAAAAATCTAGATTAGGTTAGAAACATTAAAAGGATAGCCTAGGAAGGAAAGAGACTTGTCAGTGAAGACTGGTTGGGGGCAGGGACTACTACAAAATAAGTAACCAAAGAAAGGATTTGGAAGAAGGTAGCCCTAAAAAAATAGGCAACATTATAATGTGTAAGGAATAAATCAATGTTTCAATGTGGAAAATAAGCTGGAGATGATTATAATTTCCATACTCCCCACACACAGATGCTCCAATCACCTCCAGGCTTCCTGTGAGTATGGAATAAAACAATAGAACAATGAAAGAGGAAAATGAGTGGGTGGAGAAGGTCTCCTGAGACCAAGTCACTAGTGAGAACCAAGGGGGAGCCCCAAAAAAGTAACCCTATACTATCCAAATACTTTGAGTTTAAATTTTCATTTCTATTGTATTTGTTACTGCTTTTTCTGAACACGATGTTCTCTATACACTCAAACAGGCTTGAACGGGAAAGTGCTGCGTAAATAAAATAGACAAACATTGGCTTTTAACGAATAAGAGATAGAGAAGGTATGTCAATAAAGAAGCCCAATTTAAAAGAGGAGTGAGAAATACAAGCCTGAGCCAGTATCTTAGGTTCGCCACCCCCAAAGTCACTGCCCAGGTCTATACTGGCACAAATGGGTGAGGAGAAGGAACCATGATTGTCTCATTTATACAATTCATTCAGGCCAATTCTAGGTTGGATGAGATTCTGTGGCAAATCTGAACATTTTTTCTGCCAGAAAAGAGCATTTCATCTTGGCATATAAATGCAAGTTTTGAGCTTGGTCCAGTAATTTGATTTTGATGTGTCAACGTCTTAAAATACAATGTAAAGATAATGTATTGAAAAGTAGCATAGTGGAACTCCTTTGGCTTCTGGCCCAGCTCAGTCCCTCTGAAGTGCCAACATTTCCCAGCAGACACTCAGCATTTGCAAACTTAGTCCTGAACAAAAGCTTCAGTCACTCATTCAGCAAGTAATTTGTTGAATGTCTGCTATGTTCCTGGCACTCTATAACACGTTGGTTATTTGGAGAAATAGTGGGCTGAGTCCTTGCCCTCATGAAGTTTACAATCTAATGGGGGCATCTGACAATAAACAAACGGACACACAGATGATTAGAAACATATAAAATGAAAGAGTTTGTGAAAACAGAATGCAATAGAGGGAAGCAGAAAGGAAGGATCAGGCTCAGGTGAGATTTCTCAATGGAAATGATGTTTTGGTTAAGCCCCAAAAGACAATAAGAGGTAACAGTTATTGAAATTTTTCTAGATGTTAGGCACTGGGCTAAGTCCTTGACAAGTATCATTTAATCTTTATAACTAGTCCATGAGAAAGGTACTATTACCAACTTCACTTTACAATAGGAGGCATAGCGAGTTAAAGCAACTTATTCAAACAGCTGCTAAGTAAAAAAGCTAGGATCTGGCCAGGCAGACTGTAGTGTGTACATTTTTATCTGCTATGTTGTATTTCATACAAGTACGGATCAGCCAAGACATGGGCAAAGTGGGTAACAGACCCTGTGGCTTGCATCCAGTTGTTTACTCCAGGATCCAAAATTCTAAATTCTTTATCTCAGTCACTGGATCTTGGGTCTGTTTTCTTGTCTCATATGCGTATAGTGGATAGGATGAGCTCCCCCATTTAGCCAGTTCTGGGACCTTTGCTTCCGAGCCCTGTCCTAGAATCTACACTCTAGAACCCAAAATTATCTGAATTCTTTGTTTTGTCGCTCATCCTCCAGTAATATTTATTGACCAAGAGATCAAGAGTCCCATGATCCCTTCTTCCCCACTGTTCTCTAACACCACCAAGCCATAGTAAAATCAGGAGAGGCAGTCACTCCTTCTATACTCAACAAGGGAACATGGCCAGGCAACTTCCATATATATATGTATGTATGTATGTATGTAGGTATGTATGTATGTACACACATGTGTATGTGTGTATATATACATATGTGTGTGTGTACACACACACACACACATATAATATATATATATATATATATATATATATATATATATATATATGAAACAACTCCAACTAATTTGGAAATAATCAAACTCCTGGAGTGACAACTTGGATCATATTCATAATGACTTGGTTTGTAAAGACCAGGTGTTATGTAGATTGGAGCTTGTTATACAAAGATTTGGCATCCCTAATCCTCTGCTGCTGGGCACAAAGCCACGCAATACTCACAGGCCTAATGTTGACAAGATGGGCGAGAAAACCTATACCTTCTATTTTGCTGTTTTCCAAGGACACCAGTCTATCTGATAGGTGGCGGGTCACTTTACAGGTAGGAAGGATAGAAATGTTGGAAACTGACAGTGTTTTTAGCAGATTGCAAGCTACAGTGTTCATGAGTGTGGTACATGGGGTGAAACAAACAGAAGAGGTTTCTCTCATTTCTTAATCATTTAAGCTCTAATACCCAATTATCTAGGAAACAAAAATCCCCAATACATACAATGTTAAAATTTATATGAGAAACTTTTGTAACTAAAGCTTTCTAGCATATTCTTAGATTTTGAATTATGCCATGTTTCTTGCTGCTAGTTCATTGATTCTCCACCTTTCTTTACATAATGTGTTACCTTCCTGACTACTCTTTGTCACATCACTTTGATTCCCAGGAACCTACCTTATTTTCTTCACCTTGTCACTTGGTCCCTTCATAAAGTTCAGCTCCTCAGAAAAGCCTTCCCTGACCCTCCCCTATAAAAAAGGGCATGTTCCATCTCTCTGTATCTCCTTATCATGCCTTGCTTCATAGCATTTATCACAACCTGAAATTTTATTATCTATACCCTTTCATCAAGAATATAATTCCCATGGGGTCAGCAGCTATGTGTGCGCACACACATACACCATACTTATAATAGTGCCTGGCACATGGTAGGCACTCAATGAATGTTTCACAAATGAATAAATGAATGAATGAATGAATGAATGGCATAAATTATTAGTTTACTGACTTTTTAAATCCTTTCTAATCTGGCCCCACCCTACCTTTTCAACTATGTTTCTTGCCACTGTCCAATAACACCCTTTCCTGTTTTCGAGAATCTCCTTACTTGCCCTTTCAAAGTCAATTAAGCTCTGATTCGATACCTCTCCATGTCTCCCTTCCCAGTCTTGCAGATCTGACCTCCCTTTGAAGTCTCACCTTCTCTAAGAAATTTTCCTAGATCTAATTCCATTTCACATTTATCTATTCTTTTTCTTTATCAAACTCCCATAATGCTCATTGTGTGTACCATTCAGTTTTTCAATTAACTCTTTACCATCTCATATGTTTTCAAAGGATTTCATAGCCATTACCCTATTAGACCTCTTAACTGTATTGTTACTTTCTTGGGTGTAAAGACTAAGATAGATACTTCTGTTCTTTCCTTCAATGCATAATTTTTGGTGCGCAGCAGGCATTCAGTAAGTACTTGTTGATTGACTAGGTATGTGAAGAATATGAACAAGGGGTTAAGCTGGCTTTTTTTTTAGTCATGTGGTGTTAACAGAAATGCTTATCACCTTATGTTTGTGACAAACAGCATCCTATCACTTCATGTTTCTGGGAGTTGATCTTGCCAGGTGCCAGGCAAGACTGTTCATTCATTGAACACACACACTGACTGAGAATCTAATTTGCGACAGATACTACTGTAAGTGCTAGGGAGAGTCCTGGAGATGATGATTATCTGAGGAAACAGACACTTAAACTGCAATATAACGAGACCTAGAGGCATCCTGTGGACACAATGGAAACATCAAGGGGACACATCTAACCTCATGTAGGGTGAGTCAGAAAAAGTTTCCCAGGTTGGAGCCATTTGTATCTACCCAAATTCAAAGCCAAGAAAATCATTTCCTCAGGTTTTGTGACCTGCTGACTCAAAATAGTTTCAGTATAGCATTTTTACAGTGTACTGTGCTCCACCCATGACTTCATTCTGAGAAGTCACAACACAGGCTCTCTCTCACAACCAGCAATCTAGGGAGAACACAACAATCATTGCAATGTCTATGCATGCTGCAAAATCACCCCTTAAGCTCATGTACTCAGGATTTGAACTCTAAGGATCCTAAGGATCTTCTTCTCTTGGCTTCCTAGGGATCATATAATCCTGACTTTCCTCTTTTGCTCAGCCCCTTAGAGCATATGAGAATGTCCTAGACTAGGCTTCCTTTTCTTCTCCATCTGCACTTTCTCCTTAAATGAACATGTCCATTCTCATGATTTCAGGTAGTATCTTTTTACTGAAAATGTCTAAATCCATTTCTCTAGTTGTAGTAGTCAGTATAAGCTAAGTTGTGCTACAATAACATATGAACCCCCAAACCTCAGAGGCTTAACACAAGCAGGTTTATTTCACTCTCATCCTATATGACCAACACAGTTTAGCAGAAAAATGGTGACTTGGCTTCACATAACCAACACTGGGGACAGGGTTGAACAAGGCTCTGCGGTCTGGAACATTGCTGGTCACTATGGCAGCAGAAGAGACCAAAGAGAACTTCAAATTTCCTCTTCTGTGCTTCAGCCCAAAGGGATATAGCCCATTGGCCAGAGCATCACATGACCCTCACCAAAATGCAAAGTGGCCAAAAACACAGACAAGCACAGAGATATGCAGTAAGCAGTAACTGTCTCTGACACACCAACACTGGGTGTCCTCGGTGTTTCAACTCTACATGCAAATATCTGCTTGACACCTTTTTGACATCACCTGTGTACTTCAAAGTGAGCATTGATTTTTTTTCCTCCAAACATGTGTTCCTCAATCTAAACCTTAATTTCCCCCACCATCCCTGCTTCTCTTCCAGCATTCTTTGTCTCAGTATTCAGCACCATCCATTTAGTTGTTCACCCCCAAAGTCTGAGAATTACCCTTTATTCTTCCTTTCTCACACTTTGCCCACGTGGAAATAACTAGTTGTCATTTCTATCCCCAGATAAATCCTATATACATCCATTTCTCTCCAGCTCCACTCCCACCACCCTGATCTAAGCCACCACAGCCTTCCATGATAGGTAATAGTGATAACTTCCTAACTGACCTCCTTTTTTACACTCTTGTTCTTATACAATCCATTTTCTACAGAACAGCCAGACTGATCTTTTAAAACAGTATATTGATAAAATCTTTTCCCTGCTTAAAACCTTGCAATGATTTCCCAATACACTTAGAATAAATTTCAAATTCCTTATGTCTGGCTCCTATCTTTCTCTGAGAAGTCATCTGCTTCTTCTCAACTCTGTTGTTACTAAATTGCAGCCTGACACACCAATTTTAGAGCTGCCTTAGGGCCTTCAAGCTAACTCTGTGCTGTGCTTGGAATGCTCGCCCCGAGAACTGCACATGGCTGCCTCTCATCATTCAGATCTCAGTGTTAATGTCATCTTCTCGGGTAAGCCCTTCTGGACACCTAAATAAATTAGTCATGCTCTATGACATCCCCCACTTGGTTCTTTGTGTAGGACTGTCACTATTTGATATTTTGCTATCTGTATTTGTTTACTGAAATATAGGCTCTAACAGAGCCAAGTTTGGTCTGCCTCTTTATTCTTGGACCCCTCAGTGCCTAGGGGAACAGCACTAGGCACACAGAGTATAGGTGCTCAACTGACATGGACTAAAGGAATGTACTCATCGGTAAGCTTAGAAATTTTGGTACCATTGCTCATTCTTACCTTTATATTAAGAGTGAGCCTTGGCTTCCTTTCCATATATCCTTTTAATACAATAGACCCTTATTTCCAACTGATGGAGACAAAGCTAGAGAAATGAAATAGTGAAGTGAGCATCCATGTGGTAGTGTTCTGCTTGCCAATCAGGAGGAGGAAGTTATCTAAAGAGGCAGCTACTTGTCACATCTAGAGGTTCTTTTGACCCCAGTGATTAAGATGATGGGCCTGATGTGGTGAACTTTTATATTATGTTGCCAGAGAACTGTGAAAACAGCCCTTTTGTCACACTGAGTTCTCAACTTTGGTGATGGCTGTCACTGTTCTGGAAAGATGACTCACCCAAGATGCAGGGAGACGGACTGATCTGAGGGTCTATTTCCAAATCTACTGAAATAAACAGAAAGTAAAGGTGCCATAATACACAGATAAATCTTGATGCAACATTATATAACTTCGGTCCAATTTCTAAAGTCTTCAAGAGAAAAAGACCTCCCAGTTTCTCAGTAGTCTCTTCTCCCTAGACTGAGGATGCCCAGAGACTAAAGGCAGTTTATCTTCCGGTGTCTGGTTCTATCTGGCTTCTCACAATTGTTAGGACAGGGAGCTGAGGCCTCATAGTACATGAGCCTTTACCCAGCACCACTGATTTCTCACATCTTGCTTCTTGACTTGCTCCTGATTCTCTTCATTACTGACTCCTTGATTAGGCTTCCTTTGACTTCATTACCTCAATGCCTCTTGCCATGTCTCTCCTCCTGAGACAATTTGTCTTCCTCAGCAACCATGATCTTGTCCATCTCTCAACTGATATCACTTCAGTTGCTTTAGAATAACACCTACACAGGCTAGTCTGATCTCCTTGTCCTTCTTTGTCAAAGCAGACGCCCTAAACTAGGTTTACCTACTTTAAGTCGTAGCTTAGAGCTACAGCTTCCTCAGCAAGATAGTTGCTATGGATTAAATGTGTATGTCCCCTCCCACCCCCAAATTTATATGTTGAAGCCCTAAATGCCAATGTGATGATATTTGAAGGTAGAGCCCTTAGGAATAAGATTTATATAAGGTCATGGGGGTGGGGTCCCATATCCCCATAATGGGATTAGTGCCCTTATAAGGAGAGATTAGTGAGCTTGCTCTTTCTCTCTCTCTCTGCCACATGAGGACACAGTAACACAGAGGCCATCTACAAGCCAGGAAGAGGGCCCTCACCAAAACCTGACCATGCTGACGTCCTGATTCCAGACTCCCAGCCCCCAGAACTGTGAGAGATAAATGTGTTGTTTATGCCATTCAGACTATCACATTTTGTTAGAACAGCCTGAGCTAAGGCCATAGTTATTCACCTCTCTTAAAAGTCTTTACATTTCAAAAACAAAAACAAAAAAACAAAACATGTTCTATTATCTCATAACCTTTAGAATCAGTTGGGGAAGGAAAGGGTCTTCTATAAGTCTTGTCTAAATTTTTCAGGATTTAATTAGAGCTCCCCCCAAAAAGGAGATTTTGACCTCATGAAAAAAAAAATGTCTTACTCATTTCTATAAAGAGGACTTTTTTCCATCTTTAAGGAATTTATTTCAATGGTATTTGATCTATCACTGATTATACAATTATTAGTCTTTTGGTGATCTAACCAATGACATTTAAATGGCATTTATGTGCAGGGTTTGAATTATGGAATCACAAAACTTTTGAGCTGAAAGATACCTCTGAGAAAATATAGTCTGATTCCTTTATTTTCAAGATAAAGAAAGTTGAGCCCCAGACAGTTAACATGCCTTGTACAAGGTCACACAGCTTGTCAAGAAATAGAAGGGTAGAAAACATGTGAGATGGTCTTCTTACCATTCTACCTGCAGTTGATGGAAAATGCTTAAAAAGACACAAAAGAAGAAAAACGGTTTTAGGCCCTTATAGAAACAAATGCCAATTTGATGCCTCCCTGATGTGTCTTATCACACTTCAAAGATGGTGTGTCATTAACACAGAGAAATTCTTTAGAACATAAGAATGTTGGCAAATCATAATTTTGAAAAGAAGGGTTAATTCCCAGATCACTGGGGTAAAGAGGCATGAGAGGGAGTGGGAGAAGAGGCCCTAAGAATACCAACCTCAATCATAGTTCCTGGAACCAGTTTCTCCTGCTTCTACCCTATTGGGAGCCTTTTGTACGAGAAAACTGAAAATGTTCAGCTGCACACAAATTGCTTTATTTAGCAGACAATCTCAAAAAAAAATGTTCTCTTGTGATTTGAGGCTTGATTATCTAATTTTCTCTTTGTGGTGCTTCTCCACCAGCAACCACCTGCTAAATGGCCGGAACAGACATGACGACTCTCTTAATGGTCCTTGGCGCTCTAGTCTTCTCACTCCTCATGCCTCCCTGTGAGCTTCCATCCACTCCCAAAGCTCAAACAGAAGGACCCACACTCATTCTCTAGCTCTGACCTTTCCTTTGAACTTTAAACTTGTTTCTAACTGCCCAAGGTGTATCTCTGCTTTGATGTGGCACAGGCACTTCAAACTCTGCAAGTGTAAAACAAAATCCATTACTTCCCTCCCCATGACCCCAGATCAGTCTCTCTTTTATAACCTATCTAACCTATCCAGGTTAATAGTGTCACCAGGCACTCAGTAACCTTAGCTGAACCCTCAGAAGCATCCCTGACTCTTCTACCTCACCCACCACATCCAGCTGATCACTAGTTTCTCCTGCCTACCATTCGCATAGCTCTGGAATCTGTTTGCTATACTCTATCCCCTCCCTCATCATCTGCTCAAAGTTCAGTCTCAGTCAACTTTTGCCTGGACTATTATAACAATCTTCTAATGAAATAATAAACTTATTTTCCCTACTTTCTTCAAATCCAATACACTCTTGCTGAAAACCACTTCCATGGCTATCTACTATCTAAAAAATAAATTCCAAATTCTTTAACATAGAAAAATAAATAAATGATTTCAAATTTACTTACTTTAAATTTAGATATACTGAGTCTATATGTGCCACCTTGAATCATTAACCCATTAGTAATGGATCTGTTCTCAAAAGCTGAACGTGGCTAAGCCCTCATTCACAAAGAGGACTATGCATTGTGGTTGAGAGAAAGGGCACTAAAGTTCGGTGGAACTGGATGAAGTTCTGACTCTACCATGAACCACCATTGTAATCTACTCCCTTATCTGTAAAATGAGGCTGATAATAGTACATAAAGCTTCAGGTTGCTGTGGGAATTACATGAGATGTGTGCAATGCACCTAACACCTAGAGGTATCAATAAAGGATAGATACTGCCTCCTCTGCTCTTGGTCCTCTCAGTGGCTCCTGAGTGCACTCAGGATGGCAGCTATGGTGGCAAGGTTGCTCTCGGCTTCCATTGCCTGACGTGTGAGTGCCATTTCTTGGGGCATCTGCCTCTGCAGCCCTTAAGCCTGCTGCTTCTTGAAGAACATGCTTCACCAATGTATTGTGGTCTGGTTCCAGTCAAGCAAAATTTGCCTTTTGCCCCAATTCCTCATACCATGTTCTTGCTGGTGCCCTATTTTAAGGATACAGCCACTGTCAATCAAGAGTTCAAATAACCAAGCCTTGATGACTTTAAGGGGAAATATTTGATGCTCTTCTTCTATCCTTTGGATTTTACTTGTGTTTCTCCTACAGAAATTATTGCTTTTAGTGACAAAGCCAATGAATTACCTGATGTGAATTGTGAAGTTGTTGCAGTTTCAGTGGACTCCTTCTTCAGCCACCTTGCCTGGATAAATATACTGAGGAAGAATGGTGGTTTGGGCCACATAACATCACACTCTTGTCAGATTTGATTAAACAGATTTCCCAAGACTACCTGTGTGCTTTTGGGCCCTGGTCTTGCACTAAGAGGTCTCTTCATAACTGACTCCAAAGAAGTCATCGAGCCTTTGAGTATCAATGATCTTCCTATGGACAAAAGTGTAAAAGAGCCCCTCCTCCTGATGAAAGCATTCCAGTTTGTGGAAGTCCATGGAAAAGTTTGCCCAGCAAACTGGCCTCCAGATTCTCTTATGATCAAGCCACATCCAACTGCTTCCAAATACTTTGAGAAGGTAAATCAGTAGATCATCCCATGTGCACCTGCCACTTCTCAAAAGAACCACAGTTGTAACTCACTTTTAGTCTTTCAAAGATGATTATGTATAGAAGGCAAAAACAATTATGCTTGCATTTATAAATATTACTCTAAATGTTTTGTTTTTCTAACATTGGCTAAGGCTTTTTAAACATGGTTAGTTACTAACATGAGTCCTTTCTTGATGGCTAACTAGTGTATAGTATGCCTAGTTCACTTATGTCTTTGATTGCACCTTCAATGGGACATACATTTCTTAGCCTTATTTGAACCTTCATATATACCAGAGTATCACTAGTATCAAAGGCCTCTGATCAAGGGTCCTGAAAGTTTCTCCTTGAATTTCTTTGTATTACGCTGAATTTGTTTAAGGTAACAAAGATTATAGTTTTAAGTTGTTAGCATCAGCAGTTTAACTCTTGGAGTGGGTGTATATGTGATTGAAACAAATGTGAATCATATTTTAAAAAAACACAGTAACTTAACTAATCATGCATGTTTCTTATAACTGAAATTTACAGTCATATAGTTATTTTTCTTATTTTATTTGTTAGCTGACTTAGTGTGTACACACATTTCTAGATATTGACTGAATATAATTATAAAAGATATTTATTGAATCCAGGAATTGCATTTTGAAATCACTGTAATTATATTCTTTTCTGAAATATTCAATGTAAAGTATATAATAAAAACATTTTAAAATAAAGGGTAGATAATATTATTAATATCATTATTAATAATATAATAGCTCTTTAAATATTTTAGGCTAAATATGATAGACTACTCATTATCTTGTTCAGTTCAAACATTCCTACTTCTTACAATCAGTTTCAAAATCATATTCTTTTAAGGATGGCTCTCCATCCTGGTTAATTCCTGTGGATTACTAAGAAATTTACTTTATGTCATGACTTTACCATAAAATTAAAAGGAATTCATCCTTCCTAATAATTTAAAGGTGATTAATAAATATAAAGTATTTCTTTCCAAAGGTGTTTTCTCTTTTAATCATTACAACTCTAAAGAATTAAACTCCTCTTTACTTTAGTGTATACTTTTGCTCCCTAACTGGGGCTTTCCAGGAAATTTTACAGTGACTGTCTCAGACCACGAATTAGTCTGTCCTTTCTAAAAATGCACCTTCCAGGTTTTGGTCAGAGATTATTGGCAGGAAATGAGGGAAAGGTTTACTCTTCCTTTCTGTGGCTTCCTAGAGCCATGCTATCAATCTAACACTTTTCACTAGCTCTGAATTTACAGTCATTTTAATAAGAAAAAGAAAATAGTTGGTAGAGCAGCAAATTGGTCTTCTCTTGCTATGAAAATGAAAACAAAGAGCAAATGCAATATACTATTAGAGGAAGATAAGTACTCTTAAAAAGTCAAGATATTGTTAGAAATGTCTTCAAAATGTAAACAAATAATAAAATTCGGCAGTGAGCCAATGATAGCCAAGCAGAATATATGTATTTGTTTCTTATATGAATTAAGTGAGAAAGAGCTCTTAAGTCTAAATCCCTCAGTCCTAATGTTGACCCACCACTTACTCACCCTGCAACCTTAGGCAAGATAACTTTATCTCCCTAGACCTCCATTTACTGAAATATAAAATGAAGAAAGGGAAATAAGAACATATTGTTCTGTAATGAGGATCAAGATAATTCAAATCAACTCAAGATAATTTATGTCATGTGCCTAACACAGCACCTAGCACATACCAAGCACTCAACAATCATAGGCAACATGTGATTATGGTTGGATAACAAATCTCCCTTTTTGCTTAGAGATCCAATGTAGTGACACTGAGTGAAAAATTCAGCCAACAATTTAAAATTTTACCTCTTCATCTATTTGTTTCCAATCTACATAAAATCAAGTACTAGTGGGCTTTTTCCCACTGAAACAACCACCTGTTCTATCACCATGTAGAAATGCGCTGAGTATTTTCTTTGACACACTATACTTTCTTGTCCCATAAACTTAGCTGTTTTATAGAGACCTGTGAATTCTAAAGAAATCTTATTCATAAAGTTCTATGGAAGGTCAGGGAATAGTATATGATTAAGAAAAAATAAATCAAAATTTGTGCTTAAGAGTGTTCTCTGAAGTAGACCATTTTCCATTCTAGCAAGTGTTGATAATGAAAGGAAAGACTTCCTAAGAACCCTACCAGGCAATAAGGTCGTTTAATTAGGTGTTAAATACAGAACTATGAATAACTAAATCAAGTTATATCCCTGTCAACCTGAAAAATATTATTATATTTATATTGTAACCAGAAGGGATGTACATAGTAAGCTCTGAGAGAAGAGTGGGAAACTGCAGGGCAATTATCCAAAGTCTCAGAATTCCTTGGATTGTATGGTGATTAGATTAACCACTATTGCGTTAGGTAGGAGTCAGATGCAGAGGCATGCTGTCCATCCCCCTTGCTATACTGGGATTCAAGTGGCATTAATTAGGCAGCGAATACAGAATCATGATTAACTAAATGAAGTCAATACAAAATGCTAAAATGTATGTTTAATGAGCTGGTTTTCCAGTATTAATCTGGATAAGTAAATAAACTACATTTTCTTAATTCAAGTATATGTAAAATTTATGTTCTTTTGATTGATCAAAGTACATTCATAGACAGTAAATTAGCATCCTTTAATGAAAAAGCCAGTGCAGAGCAAAATGTTGATAATATTTGCTAACATTTATTAATTTCCTGATATGCACATGCGTATAGTTCTAAGCACTTCATGGATATTTAATCACGGTCCTCTCAACAACTCTATGAATAATGTAAATACTATTATCATCCCCAATTTATAGAGGAGAAAACTGAGGCACAGAAAAATTAAGTAATTATCCATGGCCTCTCATTCAGTAAATTGGTGAGCCAGAACCTGAATGGAAGCATTCTAGTCCAAACCTTTAATAATACCCTCTACACCAGTGGTTCACATCCAGGGGTGATTTTAACCCTGAGAGTATGTTTGGCAATGTCTGAAGATATACAATTCTGATGATCATGAGTAGAAAGAGAGAACACTACTAGCATCTAGTGGGTAGAGACCAAGGAGATCACTAAACATTCTATAATGCATAGGACAGCCTCCCAAAATGAAGAATTATCTGGCCCAACCTGTCAATAGAGTGGAGGCTGAAAAACCCTGCTCTGTGTTATACTGCCTCAGGAGGTGGTTGTACTCTTGCTATGAAAAATGTGGTCCACAGACCATCAGCATTGCATCACCTAGGAGCTTGCTAGAAAAGCCCATCCCTCATCTACCAAATTAAAACCTGCATTTTAATAAGATCCTCAGGTGATTCTTCTGCATGTTGAAGTTTGAGAGGCAGTGAGTTATTCTTTTAGCTCCATCATGCTGTTATAGGCCTCAGATAGGACGAATACACTTTGTGCCATGCATGCAACAGTCTAGTCTGCAGGTACAGGCACAGAGAAAAATGTTAGGAGGGTGAGAGGAGGATGGACAGATGAATCAGGAATGTAATATTAGTGGCTGGAATTTTCACTGGCAGATGGTTACCTGAATTAGCAGAAACATTAAGAAAGCAAATACAATCTGGGTCTACTAAAGAGGGACAAAATAACACTCAAAATCCAACTCTATCTTCAGGACTAAGAGTGGAAGACACAGGCAGATGGTCAAGAGCCAGGTAAATACAAGCATGGATTAGAGGTAAAAGATGCTAACACAACTGGGAAGTGTCTGGGGTTGGGATAGGGGGAGGCAGGATGATTGACACAAATACACAAGCTAGCCAGGACAACAAAACTCTTTGCATCCAGGTACCAGCTCTGCGAACTGCGGATTGGCCTGTTTTAAAGGCACAAGTACAGAGAAAGGCCATCTACCTGATAAGATTTGTATATATTTCCATGAAATGAAAAAAAACACCACCAAAATATACAAAACTCCAACAATAATGTGTCATCCTTTTAAGAAATGACTCCATCCTTCTAAGAAATACAGGCACAGCAGCTAATGAAGAGGAGACACAGGAAGAGTGCCTGCTCCCAGTGGCCCTCAGTTGACCACAAAATGTGTTAGAGCTAACACTGATTCATAAACCATTACGCAATTTCGCATTTGGAGATTTAAGACAACAGCTTCATCAAAACACATTTCCTCCACCCAAGCTTCACAAAGCAATAAGCAAAACAACAATCTCTTGTGAGCTTTACCAAATGTTAACTGGGAAAACCTACTGTTTTTAATTGTGCTTAAATAAATGCAGACCAGGATCTGTGAGTGCAAATAAAGTGGTTTCTCTTCCTGTCTCTGCCTCCAGTTCAGCTTTCCATTGATGGGTGGGCATTCCCAAAGGCAAAGGTGAGGTTACAGCAAGATTGAGGCAAAATCCTGGGAGCCCAATCACTGTAAAAACCATTTCATCTAAACTAATCATCTAAAAATGCTGTTGTTGTGGTTATCCAAATTATTTCCCTTCTCATCATTCTCTATTTATAAATCACCACTCTAACTGTTGCATTAAAATCACAGTATTTGGATATGGACTGGATATTAAAATATTTTCTAGCACAATGGCTTCCAAATGTGCATGTCCTCTGACTTGGGGAGAGGGAGCTATGTAAGAATCAACCCAGAGCCTTTTAAAAATGCTTATTCCCTGGGTTCCCTGGGAATTCTAATTCAGCGGGGGTCAAGTAGGTCCAAAGAATTTATGCTTTTAACAAACACGGATTACTGTGATGCTCAGCAGGTTTGGCAAACACTATCAACTTCAACTCTCCCATTTACAAGTCAGGAAAATGAGAACCAGACAGTTAATTCATTATGATGCCAGAGCTAGCAGCCTCATCTCCGAACTTAATTTATTTTGATGACCTACTCCTACTATTTTTTTTTTATTCGATCAACAACACTGCATAATAGTAAAACACAGTGTTCCAAGTATGAGCCACTAAATGCTGGATTTGGAGGATCTCTTCTATTTTTATTCCATTTCCTATTCCTGCTCATTTTTATCCATAAAAAAAAAAGGAAATAAATATTCCTAAATAGCAGTCTCCTGGCCTTCACAGGAGATATAGAAACACTTTTAAAGCAACAGTCTGCAAATTAGCTGTGTAATCAATGATA
This sequence comes from Eidolon dupreanum, assembly GCA_028627145.1. Taxonomy (NCBI): domain Eukaryota; kingdom Metazoa; phylum Chordata; class Mammalia; order Chiroptera; family Pteropodidae; genus Eidolon; species Eidolon dupreanum. Next base: position 97,232,728 of record CM053503.1, on the reverse strand, counting down.
TTCCATGACTGTATTCTCTCCCTTTAATCTTACGGCATTATTGTTCTGGAGATTGCAGGGAATCTTCAGTTACACTCCTAAAAGAAAAATCACATACTTATAACTCAGGAACATCTATGTGTTGGCCTCAGTGGCCCTACTAACTGATCCACACTGACTACTGTAATTGTCCTTTTTAAGAAGAAGTTATGTTTAAGAACACACCCACTGTTTGTTTTTAATTTCCCTCATTGCACTCTTCATTTTTTAAGAAATGACTCATCTAAATTACTCACAAAACAAATAGCATTAAGAAAAAGTGCAACCATTAAGCTAGTGGGTATTGTTTTGTTTTTTTGAGGTATAAGGAAAACCAAAAAAATCAAAGAAGTTAGTTATTTATATTTAGATTAGGGCCCACTCCTGTTTGTGAAAATATATCAAAATTCTGGCTGAGTTCATTTACTTTGCAATTCTGTTCTGGGATGCAGATGTATTATCACTATGTCTTTTTTTTTTCTTTTTTCAGACATTAAGATTGAAAGAAGAGCAAGCAATCCTAAGAGCCATAGTTTTCCTATACAGTGTGCCTGCTCTTCAGTCCTGAAAATTTGTACTTTTTTTGGTATCTTAATAGCCACATTATTTTCCTTGGTATTATCAATTTAACAAAAATGTTTTCATAAAAGATCCCAAATCTTACTATATTTTGTCCCCTCAGTCTATCAAAATCCTACAAGCTTTAGGACCCATACAGTATCCTGCCATCTGTGGAAAGCACTCCAGAACGATCCAGCTTATACTATTCCTACACATCTAGCATCACATACGATGTAGACCCTTGTTGCTCAAAGTGTAGCCTTCACGCCAGCAGCATCAGCTCAGCATCACCTGGAAACTTGTTAGGAATGCCAATCTTGGCCCCACTCTAGACCTACTGTATGAGATTTTACATTTTAGTAAGCTCTGGAAGTGACTTGTACATCCATCCATTCAAGGTTGAGTAGCACTGCTCTATGTCATATAAGACTTCATTAGGGTTTACTTCGAATCTCTTGTCTACTCCAACTCATTTCTTATACCTTATGGGAGCAACCTTTGTGTTCTCTCAGTATTTGGTACCATGAGAAGTCTATGGTAGAGTTTAAGATAATACCTGTGTAGCAGACACTGTTGATTGCCTGTGCAACAGCTATTTCTCACTTTAAATCTTGCTAACAGTACCTAGACTTCAATAAGGTAGGCATGCCCAGGCGCCTCAAAGGAAGTGGACCCCAGCCCCCCACTTCTAGCCCCCAGGCCGAGGGGACAAATTACAATTGGTTTATACTCATCATGAAAATTCCATTTCTCTTCCCAGTGACTACAGAGCAGGGAGTATGGGCATAAGACACAACTGTAACCAAGTCACTAATGAGGGTGGTAGCTGTCTCCTGGGAAAGGTTCCTGAACAATTGCAGTGAATATAAAGACTAAAAAGCCCCTTTTTCTGCTCTGACATTTTCAGATATGATCCCTAAAACTAGAGGAATCATCTTGCAAAAGGAGTTAGCCCAGGGAGAATATTCAGAATGGTTGAGTGGTTGGAAAGGTAGAAGAATCTGGATCTCTGCATGCATCACCCAGTCATTAAATTCACCAACCTTGGACCTGCTTTACCTCCAGGTTTCTTATAATGTGACATGTAAATCATCTTATTAAGCTTTTTTCATGCAGGGTGGGGAAATCAAGCCCTATGTCAGGTGAGAGAGGGTCCCTGACTCTGTGTGGGAAAGAATTCAAGCGCTAGGCAGAGTTAAAGACCTAGGAAAGTTTATTAGAGAAGGAATAATGCCCTACAGACAGGCATGGTCTCCTCTCAGAATCAGAGAATAAGACCCTGAGTGTTTGGAGAATTAGGTTTATATCTGTTTTCCTCTCAGGGTATGGGTATGCAGCATTAAAGGCAAGGGAAGGAGCTGTTAGTAATCTCAGCAGGAAACTTCCTATAGGTTTCCTGTGGTCTGGCCATATGCAGATCAGCCAAGTTTCCACGTCTAGAAGAATGTAACACGCTCTTTATACAACTTGGTTTAGTATTTAATCAATTTGTGTCGTACTCATGCCTCTTTCCCATATTAATTTGAGTTGGGGTTTCATTATCTGAAACACAAAGTATTCTAACTGATAAAACTGATGACTGAAATAGTAACCAATAATTGTCCACTCATCCTTAACATATATTATCTCATGCAATTATTATGTCAGTTCTATGAGGGAGGCACTGTTTTCCCATTTTACTGATGGGGAAACTAAAGGAGATTGAATGTTATTCAAGGAGATTGAATAACATTTTCTAGATTTAGGATATGAACCCAGATCTGCTGGATCTCTTAGCTCAGGCATCTTTTTTCATTCTCCTTCCATAGTCTGACTGATTATTTACTTACACTATTTCCTTGGGCCTTAAAAAGTGTTGATTTGGGGGAGGATTATGCTCCAGCACAGGATGGTGAGAAGAGCCTCTTATAGGTTTTGTTGAAAATGGTTTATTGGTTGCTCTACTGATGAGACTGCACGAACAGATGCATGGGTTATTTAAAATGGCAACAGTCTCATCCTACTAAACTATCCCCAAAGAATCCTGAGGCCTGCCAAGCAGGCTCAGGATGAACAACAAAGCTCCCAGTTTGTGGAACCATTCACCGGAAAGAGATGTTGTATTATAAAATTAATGAATCTTTCCAAGAGGTTGATAACAAACTGATCACCAATTCCTGACATGTACACATGGGTCTGAAGGGATATGAAACCTCCACAAGTAGGGCCAGAGGAAAACATAATACTGTACTTTTTTGAATCTACTAGTTCACTTTAAAAGTCTATGGCTCAGCTTTCAAATTTGCTCAATTTAAGAGAACATATGCATTCATCGTTCAGATGCTTTGTCTGAAAGAGAAGATGAGGATTATCCAAAGAAAACCACCACCTAAATATTTCATTTGCTATCCCCACGTGATTGACTGGTAGAGACATAGCCCTTGAAATGAGGTCAAAAGTTTACTCAGGCTGTACTTCAAAATTATAGGAAATGAAAGCTTTTTGACCTATCTTAAGCTCCCAAAGGAGTACCATTTTTAGTCTTAAAAATGTCATTTCCCAGGTGTATATATATAACAAGCAGCAATGTTTCTGAAATAAAAGGAGAGCACAAGTTAGACTCAACTAGCAACATTAAAGGAAAGAAGCTGGCGGTCCTCACACGAAATAGATGTCTTGGGGCACCGGCCTTCCACTCTGTGTGCAGGCTATGCTTGGAAGGTCACCCTATGTAGACAGACGCTAAACGTAGCTTCTAATTAGGTCATTTAGTCAATACAGTGGAAAATTCATTCCCAATGGTTATGTAATGCATGTAAACAATGTTTGTCTTTTTTCATTTCGACCTTAAAAATCTTTCAAGTCTGTTGTTGGACGTGACCAATTATTTCAGTTAAAAGAGATGAAATAACAATTCTGTGCCGACACGAGCATTACTGATTAACTCTGCAAATGGCATTAATTCACCCAGCATGTTTTTTTCACAAAACATTTCACTTTAGTTTCTTAAAATAAGGACTCTGACTCATTATTGCAAAGATCAGAAAACTGTTTCTCATTCTCAACAGAACAACAGAACAACAATAAAAAAGACATCTCAGGATTTCATCTTCTGAATTTCTGAGTTTTGTACAGACATTCTAGTAATTTGGAGAAGACAAAAGATGTCTGGTAATAGAGGAAAATGAACCATCCCAATAGCCAAACTTAAGCATGTTCTATCAGTTTGTAATAATACAACTATAGATTTTTAATTTTTCTTCCCAATTAAGAATTAATTTAAACTCATCTTTTTTGATAGTTTAATCCCTCCATTAGTCAAAGTAGACCGAAGGCTGAAAATTTTTTATATTTTTAGAAGAGAATCTCTAAAATATTAATTAATATTACAATGGTAGGCCTTCTTATAAACTATAGACATTTAGAGGAAAATAGAATCTATTTTCAGCCAATCCTTAGTCTTTACATTCTCACTAAACAATAAAGGCCTATCACTTTAAAATTCTTCCCAAGTAATATAAGACCATGACTTTTTCATTGCTTAGCCTACATATGCTGTCTACTCATAGGTATGTAATTATATATTTAAATAGATTGTTTTTTTAAATGATAGGCATATCTTATTAGTGAATGTTCATTCCTTTTATATAATATTTATATAAAGCAAAGTTGAATGGCATTTGGGTGACAGTCTCAAATTTTCCCTTATTGTGAGTGTTGCTTCTGATACCCAAAGCTTCTGCTCTCACACTTGCAGACTATAAAAATATAGAAGTCCTTTACAGCAGCTTACTGGGAAACCTGTGAAGCCTAGTATTACACTGACTTTTCTTACAGGTGAATAAAGGTTTTCTTCCGCAGAAGAAAAAAAGTTGCTATAAATGTGAATTCTAATAGCTATGGAGGAAGAATAGAAGGCATCTCTTTCTCTTTTTAAAATCATCTCCCACCAATTGGTAAAGATTAAATAATCTTTTGGTTCAAAAAATTTGTAAAGAGGACCCTTTTCTGAATAGAGCTATAATTCAAGACATCTATATTTCATTTTCCTCCCCTAAAGATTTGCTGACCAACCTAAATCTGAGAAGTTCTGTTCTTGGAGTTCTATTTTAGGAGAACAGTTTACTCAATATTAGAAAGTAGAAAGAGACAGCAGAAATGATCTACTCCAGCAGTTTTTTATTACATTTCAAGGTTGAGAACCTTCTACGTTCATTTTATTTCCCCAAACCCCAACAACTAGTGTGATATGAGAATGGGGTTCAAAAAAGGTGCAGCAGGAACAAATGAAACATGCCTACTGTGACCAACAGATCCTTGAACTCTCACTTGAAATTGAGTTTATTAATTCCTCTAAATGCATTTTATACTTTGCAGGTGTATGTCTCTTCCCAACTAATATACAGTGTGATGACCTTATTTCTTTCTCTTGGACACCCTCCAGCCCACAGACATCTCTATTCACCATTCCATATTCTTTCAATTCCACCCCTTTCTTGAGCCACCCTGACAACTTGTTTTCTGAGCAATCAGCTTCACTCAGGTGCAGCCTGAGTGCGCCACACCCACACCTAAGCCAGAGCCCCACACCGCTCAATTCCTGCCCATCGCTGCCTGGGGCCACAGAATAAATACTTCCTGTGATGGTTAATTTTAGATGTCAACTCAACTGAGCAAGGGATGCCCAGATTAAACATTATTTCTGGGTGTTTCTGTGAGTGTGTTTCCGGATGAGATCAGCATTTGAATTGGTGGACTCAGTGAAGCAGATTGCCCTCTGTAATGTGGATGGGCATCATCCAATCCATTCTTGGCCTGAATAGAAAAAAAAGGCCAAGGAAAAAGAAATTCACCTTTTTCTTGTCTCACTGCTGAGCTGGACATCTCACATCATTTGCTCCTGCCCTCAGGCTAGGATTTACATCATCAGCTCTCCTGGTTGTTACCTTCATGCTCAGACCAGAATTACATCACTGGCTTTCCTGGGTCTTCAGCTTGCAAAGAGCAGATCATGGGACTTCTTAACCTCTGTAACCATGGGAACCAATCCCTCATATTTAATCTACTTTTATAACTTATTGGTTCTCTTTCTCTAAAGAACCTCGACTAATACATTTCCTCTTTGGATAAGTTTGAGATATATCTCATAAGGCTCTCCAGAGGTCTTTGACAAGAGTGAATATGTCGCACGTAGCAGTGGCCAACTTAGTTACTTATATTAGTTTCCCTTCTTCCCTATTCCATTTTCCCAGCCCCTCATTCCTATTTCCTGGACTCACTTCCCAAGTCATCTACCTATATCCAAGGCTCTGACTCAGGCTCTACTTTGAAGAGGACCCAGCCTATGACATCTAGAGCATTATCATCATAGCCATCATTTCCTTTTACTGCGAGCCTGCCATGAGCTACTTTACTCAGAAAGCTGACAGTCCTATATTGGGAGACTGACACTGAGTGATGTAGTGAGGATATAAGTAGAATTCAAACCCAGATCTGCTGGAGACTCACAACATTACCTTCCACGCAATACCATTCAAAACAACACTCTATAGATACTGAGAACTTGTCACTGATAAAACAATACAGTTCAAAGTGCTTTCAAGTTGTCCAGGAACTTCCTAATACTGACAATAATTACTACTATTTATCGAGGGCTTTTTACCTGCCAGGTTCTGTGCACATTTGTGATCTCATTGTATCTTTACAAAAAATCTGTGAAATAAACCAGACCCTGTTTCCTCATTTTTGTACCACAGAACCTGCCAAATAAACAGACACTCGGTACTTGTTTACTGAATCAAATTGAATTGAAATAAAATTTGGAAAACACAGACCTGTTCCATCTTCCCCACTTTCCTTCAGAAAAATGAAGTGCACCTCATGCTCACAAACTTCCCGAAAATTTCCACTTTTTTCTTTGATAATATATTCTGATATCTCAAGAACAAAGAGGAGCATATTTTCAAACACAGAGTAGTAGTATTTTCAAAGGAGGAATAAAAATGTTGGATTCACTCAAGGAGATTAATATTGTGGAATTATGGAGTTTAGGAACCCTCAGGAGGTTATCTAGTTTATAGCCTTGCCTCCAGGCACAACTACAACAAAGCTACCATGAATGCATTTCCATTTGTGTCTACAGGTCAAATCTTATTACAACCCATGATAATTCCCATCTCCAAGTGATAAAAAAGATCCCTCTGATCCAACAATTGGTCAGTTTATTTCAAGCAGTGTTTGATAAGGCAAAACTCCAACAAAACACATTTTAGGAGGCCAGAAAACGAAAACTCAAATAGGAGGATAATTTCACAAAGCTATGCAAAGGCCAAAGACTCTGGGAGCGTAGCTTCATATCACCATGTTTTTTTTATTTTTCAAAACTGCAGACCCTAGACTCTAAGATAAATTAAAAAGCAAAGAAATTTTGAAACTATAACACTTCATTATACCAATAAAATAAATACCAATTTCTTATAGGTCAGGAGTAAATGATCATCATTACATGTACTCCTTTATTGGATTAATAAACATGATCTTGTTCAAGAGCCCCTGGGAAAATATACATTAAAATGCAAACAAGAAAAGAAAGAGAAGCACAATATCTTTGAGCACCTCCTAACCCAATAAGTGATTTTTTACATACACTTTTTCCATTAAAAAAATGCAAAGATCATTTATGAAAATAGGATGATGATAACAGGAATTGAAGCACATGCCTCACAACTCCATTATAATCTAGCTCATTATTAGATGTTTTTTTACATACGGCACCAGTCAAGACATCTCTGAGACATCTCAACCACATTCAGCAAAGCACACCATCAGGTTTTCTCACAATATCACGTTTATTAAAAGACGGAGTCAAATATCTTCACTCACTACAAAATGAATGAAGATGAATGAACTTGATTAATTAGCTAATTCATTAATTAAAGATATTCTAAAGCTACTGCTGTGTGGTCCATTGAGACTAATGATGCTAATTTTGCAGAGAGCCATCTGTATAGTGATAGTAGAAATAAGTTTTTCCACGATGAATTAATGCAAAAATAGAGCATTAGCTTCTCCCATTTTCCTTCATGCCTGGGCACCACTAGCACTTTCAAATGATACTTCACTGTTACTCAGACCAAGGCACAGGTATATCCAATACCATATATTTCATGTGCCTTTGGACTCTGCTCTAACGCAGTCATCCCTCCTTGAGCCACAAACAAATCAATGACCAGTACAGGGTGCAGGGCTACCCTGCTGTTAGAAACTCCTAGGGCATGTGACCTCTGGAAAACCAAGCAAAGTTGTTCTTAAGAATTTTATTTGGGCATCTTTCTAAAATATATGTGTTTCTGCCTTAATATATTAGTACAGTATTAGTATTATAGTATACTATTAGTATATTGTTAGTAATATAATATAATATAATATAATATAATATAATATAAAATAATATAATACAATACAATATAATACAATATAATACAATATGGTATATGTTAGTTTTATATTATTAGTACTAATGTTACAGTATAATATAGCATATCAGGAGAGTCTAGAAGAATATACTAAATATATATTTCTGTATAGTGAGGTAAGTAATGTTAGCTACTGTAACAAATCCTGAAGGCATAATACAAAAACTGTTTCTTTTTCACTGGTATGCCTTTTAATTTGTGAGTACAGCAGGTAGGTTCCCAAGCTCTTTCCATCTTCTGCCATGCTGTTGTCAGCTTCAGTCAATGGAAAGGAAAAGAGAGAGTAGAAGGGGTGCATCAGCTGCCTAAAAGTCTTGAGTGCCATTCATCACTTTCATTTTCATTCCATTAGTGAGAACTAGTTGGTGACTGGTAGAGCTAGATGGCCATATCTAGATGCAAGGAAAATTTAGTCCCTGTCTGGGCAACCATGCTTCAGGTAAAATTTCATCATGTTGATGATACAAATGAATTTCACTGGGCAATGAGCCATCTCTCCATGCTGTTCTAGAGCACGCACTTAAAGGCTTTCCCTCTTACTTGTTTGTTGGCTGGGTTTCAGAGAGGAGAAATTTGCTATATGGCCAAAACTGCAAGATGTTTGATGAAAGGGTAGTTTCTCCTTAACAAACTTGTTTTACTCATAGCCAAATTCATTGTCTCAAGTTTTGAGTAAAAATTTTAGCAGATATCTAAGTGCCAATACTTCTTTCTACTTCCATATCCCTAACTATATATAATTATTAATAATGAAATTTGCAAAGAAAGTTGTTTACTCACATGTAGGGACTTCTGCAGACCTGCCTTGTCGCTAACAAGCTTTGTGGGGGGGGGGGGGGCGGGGGGGGTTCCCCCTGAATCTGTTATAGATTCTAAGGTTAAGGCAATGTTCTGTTGTTAAATACCTACAGACTCCATCTATCATGGGGGAAAAAACATTCTGATAAGCACTTTATGTAAACATTTATTGAATACCTACCATGTACAAGATGCTGTGCTAGACTATGGGACTCCTGGCTATATAAATGCATTTCACACTCCCCCCAAATTTATAAGTATCAAAAATAAGAAATACAGTCCTCCCTAAATTTTCTTTCTCCTTTCTCTTTTCTCTGGGGGAAGGAAAAAGGGGGGAAAAATCCTACAAATCTCCCAAGTACTTATCATGTCCAGTAGAGGGCAGCACACACACATACACATACCTCCACGAGCACTTCTGCACCCCCAATGACTCTAAGTAGATAGAACAAAGAGGAAGTTCTTTGCACAGCACCCAGAGCACGGTAAGTATGCAATTGGTTCTTAGAATAACTTGACATTGAGTGGCACAAGAAAAAGCATTTACAAACAGGCAGCTGTGCCTTAAATAAAATTAGTATTCTAAAAGATAAAAAGAACAACCTAATTTATTCCTCATGTCTTAGTAATTGTTTCAAAAACATAGTGTACACAGAATGCAGTAAAAATCCACTTATAGTGAAAATGCTCTATAATTCAGCTCTATTATCATATTACTGTGTTTGATTTGTTTTCTCTGAACTCTGATACAGCTATAAAAATGAGAAAATCAAGTATAACATTTTTTCATCAGCGAAAATAGAGATAGATAGAACCTAATTATTAAAACTGTCATGTACCTTAGTTACCCACATGCTTAGATAAATTGTCCAGTTCTCCAGCACATTTTAACCGTAAAAGAGAGCAAGAGATAAGCACTAACTCATTAACGCTCTATGAAATTGTTCAGTTTATTAATAAAAGACTCTAATAACAGTCTTATAGGTACATAAGGCAGATTTACAACTAGCATTTGCAGGAAAAAAATGTATACATTTGCTGTTAATAAATTGAAAGCAAAAGTTTTTCACTATTCAATAAGCCCTGTATATATAGGTTGTATATTGTGTTGTAATTATGGTCTTCGAACCAGAGAATTGCTAAATTAGCACATCTAATGAAACCAGTACATTCTGGGACACAAAGAATATTTGTGAGGTCTGCAAGAAAAACTATTTAGTATGGCATGACTGCCCTTTGTTTCCAGAGAGTGCTGATTCATCACCTCTAAGTAGATACCTAATGATTGAACTTCTATTACTGAAAGGGTAAGGTACAATATTAACAAGTTTATTCATTCCAACTTAAACAAAAAGAAAAAAAATCCTGTGTATTTGAGAGTAAAAGTTTTGTTGAAAACATTAGTAGCAGCAATGGCTTCTCCCTCCTCTTTTCTAGATGAGAACAATTAAGGTAAGTAAATAAAAATGAGAAAGACAAAAACGGCAAAAAGGGAAAAATAAGGCATTTTTAGGACCCCTGGGTCACATAAGATATTTTATCTTTCCTTCCACTAAGGTTGCAGCCCATCAGATTTTCAATCTGACATTACTTTTTAATACTGTGTTGGGTATCCCGTAAACATTTGTCATGCTTTCAGGTCAATTTTTTTTAAAATCAATATTTTTAAAGAGTATGTGTCAAAATGCCCCTACTCTTTTCCCACTTTGAACTTTTTCAAGCATTAAAAAGATTCTTTCAATTTCTTGCTTCTAAAATCTAAGTGTTTTTCCTCCATCAATTCTTAAAAATGAAAGAAAAAAAATAGAACCATTCAATTGACTTTGTTGATAATGGAGAAAAAATGGTTTCCCATAGCTTGTTCTCTCTGGCAATGACAATTTCCAGAGGCATAATTCTTGCAAATATGTACACTTTGGAAAAAGGTGCCATCTGAAAGGTAACAGGTAGGGGAGGCCTAAGTTTAGCCAGGAGAACACATTAGGAACTAACCTACCTTCTATACTAAAAGAGAGAAAGTAAATTAGAAGTGTAGTACCAGTAACACTTTTGCTTACTAGGCTTTGCTAAATGATGGAAACTATTGATTCTTATTTTATGAGAGGGCTCTAAAGAATGCATTTTCTCCAAAATAATTCAAGGAAAGGATGGACCTTCACTGGCTCCTAAGTTTGAAGTGTTCTTATTTGCGTTGGGAGTTTGAGGGAGTTAAGTTCATTGCCCTCTCCGAGACTTACAAATTCTCTATTTACCACCTTTCCTCCACAGTTTTAATTGGTCAGCTCTACAGATCTTCATATTAATCATTCTGAAGCGTTATGATTTCTCATTGGAAGCACAGAACAATTCTGCAGTCACCTACCCTACTCTTGCTTCCAGTTAGTGATAATGTTTAAGTAGCACTTCACAGTATACGAAGTACTTTGTTGTATGATAGCTCATGTAAGGCATAGAAGTGCTGTGATGCAGGCAATGTTATCTCTGTCCAACAGTAAACTGTAAGACATACAAGAAATGGATTGACCTTGACTCTGTCAGTCATTAAACATTTAATTATATGCCTTGTGCTTTTACTTGGCTACTTTGTGTATATATATGTTTTTTTCTTTCCAATTGGCTTGTAAAAATCTTCAAAGAGCATAGCATGTATGTTTCATTACCTTCAGCTGTAATATTGAGTAAAAAGTTAATATTCAATAAATACCTGTGAAAATGAAAGTAAAAATGAATGAATGTATAAATGAAGAATGACTAATTGAGGAAGAAACTGTTACCATGTATCCTAAGAACTCTAAAGCCAGAGATTTTTGAATGTAGAGAAAGGTGACTCCTTGTCTAGATTGAATCCCTGCCCATTCAATTTCTGGCTCTGATTACTTTCACAATATGAAGTAGGGATAGAGCACAACTAATATTTTTTTTACTCTGTTGAGTGTTTCAAGAAGGAAGAAGTGGTCAGCTGGGTCAAATCCTCCCAAGGGATAGAGCAAGATGAGGACTTAAGATTGAGTCTAGTAACCTGGAGGTCACCGGTGATTTTGCTGGAGTGGTGTGGAAAGAAGCCTGATCTGAATGGGTTCACGAGATAATGAGGAGGGAAAGAGGTTGCTGGATACAGAGTATAAATTTTGATAAATTTTTCTGTAGAGAAGAACAAAATGGGATGGTACTCTTTACGTGTGTGTGTAATATGCAGTCAAGGAGGATTTTTTAAAAGATAGAAAATAGTATCATGTTTGTTTGCTGATGGGAATGATGCAATAGAGCAGGAAAAATTAATGATCCAGAAAAAAATATATATACACAAATACCAAAAAATATCAACTGGAGGGAGGATGTGCAATATTTAGTCCTTTATGTAAACAGGGCAGAGGACCCACCCTTGGACTTTAAACATTTTTCCTCAGCTATTAATTCTCATTTTGGAAATGGGTATTGTGATCGGTTCCCATTTGTTTAGCATCCTTGATAAAATCAGAACCTTCCTTTTCATCTCTTTTGTTCTTTTTGTGCTTTCATTTTGTGTCATGCTCTCTAAAATGTTGCTTTTCATAAGAAAAAGAATCACAGGGTAAAACACAGGTATAAGCACTATTAGCACATTATTCAAGCTGGCCTCACACTGCTGAGGTTCTCACTAGACTGCTGTAAATTTGAAAGAACTTTGCTTTGGGTCACCAATAAAACCAGATGAGGTTGTCTGCCTCTGTGTCTACCTCTGCCTCTCTCTTTCTCTCATTTTCGTCCTGAGAGCCTTATTTTGAGGAAGTGTTCTTTCTGGTTTTCTGCCTTCTGGGGATGCAGATCATTGGGTCTGCGTTCAGACCAGGACAAACATCAGGGTGCGTGCACAAGGCATGAAGTACACAAGCATCACTCTTCTACCAGCTGTTGCCACCTCTTACATGGTTGTCTAAGCCTAAATCTTCTCATCCAGGGAATACTCTAGCTTCCTAAATGTACTCTCATTATAACCTTAATTCTTATGTCTATCTTTATAAATGCCATAACTTCTCCAAGAATGATTTAGGCCTTCAGTGTGAAATGTTTGAGATGGACAAAACTATTCACTGAAGAGACATCTTAGAAAAAGAAAAGGAGCATAAGATTACTTAGTACCAATTAACAGTATTTTTGATTGGTAGGCAGAGGATAACAAATGAACTGTGTATCAAAAATTGCTTTACTAAAAGATTCTTTGTCCAAAGCTATTGAGCAATTTGACAAATGTATGTAACAATAAACCAGGCTCATTTCCCTAGTAAATCCTCTCATCCTTGTCCTCCAGCTCTCCCACTTCTCTCTTGACCTTCTGTTCTCTTTCCCATACCTCTATCAACTCCTCCCTCCACCTTGTCCAGACTCTCTACACTTTCCCAGTGATTCTCCTAAGATTACAAAATGCCAGTTACCACTAAAGATCTATCTTCCTATGAGCCAGGTATGCAGAAACTGTAGAACTTAAACCTTGGACCCAAGCTGAATTAAGAGCTATAATTAAAGATTTTCCTAGTCTCAGAGAATACCAGGAACTATTCACAGAAGAACTTATAATTTTTTTAGATGCATAAGACCCAGGGTTACCTGACTTATACAAAATTGTACTCATATTGGACAGAAACTCAGGCTAAATCTTAAATGTGAAAATTTGATTATACTGACTTAGAATGGGGCAGACAGGATCTCTCTTTCCACAATAAACCTAAGAATCTTCCCCTCAAAAAAGCCAAAATGTAGGTAAAAGTTTCCTATAAGCCATATCTGAACATTTCTACTAAAATTTTGTTGAATCATAATTCAATCACATAAACAGATAAAAGATGAAACTTCAAACTATAGGATATTTTCAAGATACACTAGAAAATATCTTCAAACAACACTCAGAAGCTAAAGAGGGTGCTGAGGTAACAGCAGCTCTTTTATCTTATTTTGTCATTGGAGTTAAACCTGATATTAGAGACCTAACTAAAAAAAAAAACAGAAATTATAATTGGAAATAATCCCTTTACCTGAACTACAACTCCTGGCAAAGTATTTTGAAAGGGCTTAAGAACAAAAACCAGACAGAACCCAAAATAAATTTATGACCTTGTAGATCGAACAGCTGGTGGCCCATTTCCCAACTGATCACTGATTGACAAGGACACTTGCAGACACTGTAAACAGAAGGGATATCAAAAAAAAAAAAAAAAAAATAGATTGTCCCATCTTGCAAAATAAAAACTAAGATGAAGAAAAATCAGAAAGTTCACATCTATTAGTATGCTTCAAGGTAGGAAAAAGTGTCCAATATATTGCCTTATTTCACCTTATCATTAAAGTGAAGATGAATTAACTATAAATACTGATGGTCAACCTAATCAATTCCTGGTAGATACAAGGCTTACTCTCTCTGCATAAAACTCCACCACCTTTTCTCAGCTGCTTTCTTGGAGTAAACACATCACACAGGTGGTAGGTATTTCAAATAACCCATGAACATCCCTATGTCCCAGATCTTAACTAGAAGCCTGAGGCCCTTAACTGAAAAATCTTTTCTGTCCTTTGATACCACCCCTGAAATTTTATAATAAGGAGAGCCGCTGGCTTCTCTATGGCACATTTCTTAGTGTGCTTCAGACCAGGGCAATGACTGTCTTTCTGCCTTCACCTGGGGAGGACAACACTATACCTGGACAGGCATGCTCAAGGGTTCGCTAAGGTCCCCACCTATTTATCCCAGTTCCTCAATCAGGAATAAATCACCTACATTTCCCTTGTGATTCAGTTCTAACACAATATGTAGATGACCTTTTTAAATTTTTGTCCAGTAAACATGGAAGCCTGTAAATAAGATTCCATTTTCTTGCTTGCAGCTTTAGCAAAAAAAGGGACAAAGATTTTGTCAAAATACAGTCTGTTATTTAGGGCATGACCTATCTAAGAAAGGAAAAGCACTCTCCCATGATATATTAAAAAGCTTCTTAACTTATTCCAGATCCCTTATAAAATGACAATTGAGAAGATTTCTAGGTTTACCTAGATTTTGTAGATAATGAATGAATTTTTCTGAGACTGTAACACTAAAATTGAAAAGGTCCAGACATTTCAATATGAATTGACTAAGTCTTCAGTAAGAAATCCTCTCCTCTGGAAGCCCAGACATGAACAGGCCTTCTGCATCTTGGAGAAGGCTCTTCCACAGTCTCCTTCCCTAGACATCCCTAACTACAAAAATAACCCTCTTGTCTATTTGTACATGAGTGATCTCAACACGCCCTTGGAATCTTAATTCAACTTCATGGTAACTATCAAAAAAAAAAATTTATTATAACCTCATCCTTGATCCTGTTGCAAAAGCTCATCACTCCTGTCTTAGGACCATGAAACCTTGTGGTTCCTCATGCAGTACAGACATCACCATTGACGAAGAACATGCAACACTTTCAGCCAGCCAATTAACCTCTTAGGAGACTGTTATTCTCTCCCTTGCATTACTATTCACTACAGCCATGCTCCAAATTCTGATACTCACTTACCCCCACCAGAAGAGGGGGAGCCTTCTAAAGAACTTTTCTATATCTTGCTCAGATCTGTTACAGACTCCCATCGAAAATCCTGAGCTATTTGTTTATGGAAAACTGAAATCACAGCTGGTGCTTATCAAGCAGGATAGGATAGCACTAATTTAAGCTCTAGTTTGGAATAAGTGCTCTACCTGTGATAAAACCAGCCTAGAAGGCAGAAATTATCACACTTACTAATGCTTATCAACTAGCCAGGACCAGAAAGTAACAAATACACAGAGAGCAGATATGCAGTGATACATGATTGGGGGGTACTTGGGAAACAAAGGGTATATCTCGTTTCTGTCAGAATCTTCATCAAAAATAAACAAATTAATTCCAACTGAAACCAACCCAAGAATAACATCCTCATGATCCCCTAGGGAAAAAAATAGACAAATAGACAAATTCCTATACAGGTGGCTATCAAAATGGTTATGGCTTATGCAAGAAAGAGATCACATGGAAGCTAAAAAAAATGTTCTTTCAGCAAGCAAGCAGCCTTAACCAAGGTTATGAGTCTGTGCAAACCCTCAAAGGATAAATATTAGAAATGATTTGAAGAAAATGTCAATGTTGAAGCCCTGGTTTCAAAAAGGAAGAATGGAAAAACTCTGGTTGCACACTTCACTCAGATAATCTCTGGTTCTCTCGAGACAACCACTTGATAGCATCAATTGATTTCAAGAGAACATTAGCTAAATTTCCCCAAGAAACCACTCTTTTTGGTATAGACAAATTAGTTACTCTCTTAAATCATTATTGGTGGTAAAACATTAGAAGGATAGCCAAAGTTATTTGGAGGTCATGTACTGCAAATAACATAATCTTGGAAAAACTATAAAGGTGGGACACAGCCATGAACTAAAACCTCAGGAAACTTTTGAACACCTTCAGGTGGATTTACTCTGCTCCTACTCTCTGTGAGATCTGAATATATTTTAGTTATTATATGTCTCCTTTCAGTATGTGTTGAAGTGTTTTCCTTGCTAAAAAGTTACGGTCCTTACAGATGCTAAGAAGCTGTCTGATTTTGTTTCCAACCCAGAGCAGATAGACTTTTATATTAAGTGATTGAGGTAAATATTTTACAGAAATCATTATAAATAAGAACTCTGTAAGGCACTACCCCTTATTAAAAAACTACACTGTCTACAATCTTCTGAAAAATTTGAAAGAATGAATATCACCCTTATATTAAAAGCAGCAAAAAACTTTCAGGAACCCTTGAGCCCTTTCGGCCCACTGGCACTATGGCCATACAGTTCACTGCCTGGAGGACACACGAGTTATCACCCTGTGAACTGGGATCTAGAAGGTCCGTGCCCTTTAGGATTTCATCTCATTCTAGACTCTGCCTTGCTGCATACAGTTATGGCAAAACACTGCAAAAGATGCATATACTATACCTAGTTCTATCACAAGCAGTTTAAGCCCACCTTCCCACAACATCTTCTTAAATATACTCCTCATGATCTTGAACCAAAAGACTTTATCTATTGGAAGAGAGCAGAGAAAAACTGCTCTTGAATTTCATTGGAGAGAACCTTATGGAGTATTATTAACAACAAATGCAGTGGTAAGATTCCAGGTAGTCCATCCTTGGGTTCATATTTCACAACTAAAGAAGCAATTCCAAATTTCACCCAATTAGAAGGCTACTCAAATAAGGCTTTTCAAGTGGAGGATTCTCAGAGGTTCTCTAGAACCACATAATCTTTGAAAGTATACAGCTGACCCAACACCTACAAAACAAGCTGGTGACTTCAGATAGTGAACAGCTTTCACCCGGTATATTAAATCAAGACCCTGTCTAATTTTTGTTTTGGTTTTTGCTTACTTATAATAATTTTGTCTCCATTTTCTATAAACAGCTAGTTGTCATCCCTATAATGGCCTTTTTCTCTTTTTTTTTTTTAACCCTCCTTACTATAATTTTTAGATCTGAACATACTAATTCTAAAATCATTCTCAGATTAGCCTCTGCTTTCAATCTTACTGACCCCCATGATAAAAACCTCTGGGAAATTCCAGTCATCTCAAATGAGACAAGAGAAAATTATAGCCGATGGCATTTGTACATGCACCTACATGAACAAATGACCTTAAACAAATTAATGTGTGAATTTGCTAGAGTCCCTCTCTCACAGAAAAAAAGAAAATAACTGATTATTACAATCTGATAATCAAACTAGAGAATTCAAAATTTGAATTCAACAATTCATAGGGTTATGATCAAAATCATTACCAAGTCTAAAAGACTAATACAGATACAAATATGACACCTCATATACTTTATGAATAGTATTCTGAAACTTTTCTATATATAAAGATCCTAATTCTATAAATCACCAAGGCTGAAAACTCCAGCTCAGACAAGAGCTCCAAAATAAGGCCAATCCTTGATTACTCAGGCACTCTACCTGGGGGAATTACTCATTTCTCATGTGAACAATAACAGCAGTGTTCTCAATGATAGGAATTATACGAATAGAAAAAACTAAAAGTAATAAGCTTATCACTAACTCTGGCAGAAGTCATTAACAATACCACCCCTGCCCTAGATGAAATAGACAGCAGTCTAAACTCGTTGGCATAAGTATTGATGGGCGATGGTTCCGCTCTAGATTTCTTGTTGATTTGCTGTGCAGTAATAAGCATTATAATTGCTAATACTTCTACCCGTATTTGGATCAATAAAATAGACAAGATGGAACAAGCTGTATACCTTATGGCATATGAGGTTAGTTCTCTTGGCCTAGTTTGGGCAGTTTGAATTCCTGATTTCAAAGCATCTTATGAGGATTATTAATAGCTCTCATTATTGTCATAGTGATCGTTATGCTGTACCACTGCACTCTATCCAGAGTCTTAAATTTCTACACAGCTACTCCCTCTTCAGATGATCACCATGATGACACAGCAATGAAAGGCCAAGAAAATCTCACAATACTACTGACTATGGAGCCAACTAGACAGTCCTCAAGAGAGAAAGATCAGAATGTCCAAACTTCTGTGAATTATTCAAACTCTCACAATCAAGAGAATGACCAAAATGGGAGGAAGTGATAAAGAGACTGAATATACAGCAATGGCCAGATCATACACGACAATAAAACTCTGACTCATAACTTTTGCAACAACTAGCACAGAAAAACCTCTGTAGCAACTGGCCTAGAACAGTCAGGACTTGGTCAATGACTACTGGCTTCTCTATTTTTTGTCCCCTTTGCTGACACAAGACCAACCAGAGAAAAGCAAACATGCTCCTCAAACCAATCACATAAGGTGTCCCTCTTCTAGTTAGCCCACCTCCAGCTTTCCCATGCCAACAACTTCCCATCAAGAGCATAACTGACTTCATCTCCTTTTTGTACCATTAACCTTTCTCAACATTCTGCCAGGCTCTGAGGCTCTGCCAAACACAAGGAGATGGTGACTGACTCCCTTGCTGAAGCAAGTTATGAACAAATAGTCTCTGTGTTTTTACTTGGGTAATCTTGAGGAGAGGGGCAGTCCTTGACTTAACCCTGAGAGAAGGAGCTATGGTTTGATTAAGGGAGTTATTAGAAATCAAAGTTTGTTCCCGGATCTCAGATCTCTCAAAACAAATTCATTCATTCTTATGTGCCTGCATTCAGGTTCTTCAAAATAAAATTTATTCCACAATGTTATATCTTTTAAGTTAAAAAGAAGTCCATTATCTAGTTGTCTTTAGCAATATAAAAGTTATTAAATGGCATCTTTGTAGACAACATCCTGAAGATAATGTTGGTTTAACTGGTGGCTATTATAATATTGGAAACTGAGATTACATGCAAACTATTTTTACTGTCTATTAGGGTGATAAATCATATTTCATTTGGGACTGAAGTCTAATTTACAGTTTATGTGCTTTTAGATTACCTGTTGGCATGCTAAAAGGGGATGGTTTAGACAGCTAAATAAACCATACAAATTGTTACAAATATAAGTCTTCACTTAGGAGAATCTACTTCCCTACTGAGTTTACCTTAGCAGATATAAGCAATCAGATATGCAGGTTTTTCAAAAGGAAAGCACTATTTTGAGGAGATATGCTTATATATAGTGTTTTGGATTTTTTCAAAAATATTCATTATTCAAATATTCTTACAACTGAATTGCAACCTGATGATGTTTGCCTTACAAAAAGAAAAACGCAATCCTAATTTTTATTTACTTATTTTGTTTTAGACAAGTGTATCTAGAATGGAAGAAATCTGGGAAAATTTCTGAGAACTCATTCTGTCTCCTGATGAACAGGAGGAGGAATACTCTGTAGTCATTTAAGGCTCACAGGTCAAGCAGCCATCAACAGGAACACTTCCAACACAGAGACTGCAGGGAGAGGCCTGCCGATCTTGGAAAATTGTTGGTAAGGTCTAGATTTAGGTAATGTCAAGTGCATCTGAAATGACTATTTAAAAAGTAAGATAAATTTATATGCTACTCCTTTCAAAAATATAGCTCATAATGCTGGATCTTAGGGATAACTTCTAGGAATATTAGAGCAACACATTAACACAGGCTTCTCAAACTGCAGCTGGGAACCAATAAGGGTTTTGGCTGAATCAATATCTACAGTCAGTAAAATCTCTTGTTAAACCTTTGATCTCCCAGCAACTGAAGGGATAAAGGTTCAACTCACCTGCAAGTTTCCAAAGCTGAATTCTAGGTTAGGAAACTCAATAGAAATGATCCAGGGATTCCCTTGCTATCACTTCCACTTGACAATAAAACTGTCGACATCAGCCCAGTCTTATCTTTGGTCTGAACCTTTATTCAATGGCATTAGGTTCCTCCATGATATATTTGGTCATATTTCTAACTCATCATGTGGTTGCCTAGGTATCGTTGGCTGGGAAGTTCCTTCCCTAAGTCTGCTAATCTATGCTTTTAGTGAATCAAACAGAATATCCTCATTATCATCTCAAAATAATGGTTATACTTCAGAGAATTTTCATATATATTAGGCTTTGACAGTGTGTTCTGAAGGTCACCTGGGGTACAAGCAAATGGAGGTTTAGGGGATCTCACACCAGACCTACTGAGTCACATTCTCTGGGAATGGGATCCTGTAAGTTACATTTTAACAAGCATACCACATGAATCTTATGCATAGATGTTTAAGGGCCATTGTTTACCATCTTCAAGCCACTCTTGGAAAAGAGTAAAGCAGAGATCTTGTCTCACTTGTTCTCAGCAACAAATAAATATTTATTGAATAAATGAATTATTAAATAGAAATTATTTGAAGTATGACATAAGTAAATGTCAAAGATCACTTTTCTATCTTATAACTTTAGTGTGTGTGTGTGTGTGTGTGTGTGTGTGTGTGTGTAAAGTCTTATACTTTATGATTAATTTCATTTTGTATCAGACCTGCCTAGGGTGACCATTAGAAATTAAGAGTCCCTAGCCCCACTCCAGCTTTACACTTCCTGTTCCTACAATAAAGGAGTTTTATTCAGCACTCTGGACAGCAGACACCTTTCATTACTGACAAAATATAGTCAACATAATGATGCCAATTAAATAAAATATAATTTAATGCATTATCATAAAAGACTGGAATAGAGGGTTTTGTCATCCATACTTTATTTATGGAGAAACAGAAGGTAAAGAAGATGAATCATTTCTTCACTGTCCAGTAAGAAGGGGATTCATTAGCTCAATTCATATCACCTGTCCACAGTGCTACTGCCACAACAGCAAAGAGTGTAAAGAGAGAGTGCATTCATCCCCAAATCTTAAATGTTGAAATTAAAGGACAATTTGCAAAGTTGGCATGCCACATAGTTCTTTGTAGCAAATCAAATCAGCAAATATTTAGCAACAGTCTCTTAGGTACATTAAAAGTTCAATAGTAATACTGGAGTCAAATATCAAAGCAAGAAAACAATAGGGAAAATCTTTAAGACAATGCCCCATTATCGAATTTAAAATATCAACTATGAATCCAATGGTGGAAAAGTAGATGATAGTTGTGCTAAACTGGGAGAATATCTGGAAAAAGAGATTCAAGCTAGACTGTGAAAGGATTGACAAGATTTAATAATTTGAATGTAATGAACATGATGTTCTTTTCATCTGTTTATTCAACATTTACTAGATTATCTTTTATATGCTGAAAACTATGTTAATTAACAAGATGACTGTTTTCCCAATATTCCATCCTTTTGGAATTGTCTATCTCCCATTTCCTATAGCTTTAGTGAGATTGACCACATCCACCTGCCTCAAGAGTAGACATATGACTCAAGCATGGGCAGTTATGTTCTCCATTCCCTTGGCCATAATGGGATAAGCACAGAACCCAAGATGAACTGATCATAGTAATTTCTAGAAGCATACTGCCAAATAAATTGAAAAATACTAACTTTACCATCACAAGCTATAAATTTCAGGCATGAAGCAGCTGCATGTGACCATTTTCTCTGGCTTTCTGGGTGGTAGGAGGAGCTTCTTCTATGAGACAAAATGTGGTTAATATGCAATCAACATGAGAGACAGTAAGCAAAGGAGGGAGTACTAGGAAAAATCACTTGATTACTGGAATTCGACCCTGCCTGATTCGTAGACCTTTTCAATTTTAGTATATGTGCTGCCAAAGCAAGCACAAGCCTGAAACTTTTCAATACTTGAGCCAATGAATTTCCTTTCATGCTTAAGCTTGTCCAAGTCAGTTTCTTTGCATCTAAAAGTTATTCCAACCAGTAAAGCAGTGATATAGAGTAAAAAATTTCCACTGCCATCAAGAATCTTATAAGTTAGACAGTAAAGCAAGAATACTAATAATTATAACGTAAACACTAGCACCAAAGAAGGCTACCTTATTCCTTATCTAGAGTTAAAAGTATCAAAATTCTGCCATTGACAGTTACTAGTATGAATTTATTAGTCATTATCCTCACTAAACTAAACTTTTTCACCAATCAATAGAAATGCCTATTCAAACCGATCAATAGCTATTTTCTTCTAAATGCATAGCATATAATATAAACATGACACAGAAACCATCAAAACATTTGTACACATCTTTCTTGATTTTCTTGACTTACTAATGAAGTTATAATTAATAAGGAATTTTAAATAAGACCTTTGTTTACTATGGAAACTTCCTCAAACTTACTAACAAACTCAAAAGCACTGTTTACATTATGTTAAAATCCTTCATTTTCTAGTTAAGTAGAAAATGCCCAATTTAATAATGATCTCTGGGTCCAGATACCCTCTGGAGTGAGATATTCACAGAAAATTGTTGTGATTTGTATTTAGCCTCAAGGAAATATACTTAACAACAGAGGTATCACAAAATGAGAGAAGGGGAAGACCTGAAAGGAGATAACTCTGCATGTATAGTTAATCATGTATGTGTTATGTGAACTACAGTAATGGATATAAGGTCAGATATCAGTCATTTAATTAGTTTGACTTCAAGTTAGAGCCAAGATTAGTCAATAAGCAAAAAACAAAAAGTAAATTTTATACATGATTGTCAAATGAAAGATGCACCAAGATTTTGTAGGCTTCACCATAATACAAAGCAAAGGAAAAGTCCTAGCTCCAAAAAAACACAGGAAAGTCAGTGTGACTCTATAGATCACAGGGTAAGGGATGCTGCAAGGTAGAAGGAAGGTAGGCTTCAGAAGTACAGGGTAAGTCACAGTGTTTACAACCTAAACAAAAATAGAATTGTTTGTGCATTGAGATAATCTTCTATGTAAAGTGGGAAAATAACCTCCTAAAATTATTTCGTTTGCTAATTCCATGATTTGATAAAGCTTGAAGACTTGGTGAGCCTGAATTTAAGCAAAGCCCCAGCCCTAGGTGGTGCGAGAGAGTATCAACCCCTTATAGCCAAACTGAACTTGCCTTGATGGTTCAGCAAACTCTAGAAACAGCACTCTTACACTAAAGCTCTTCCTCCAGAAGGAAAGGGGAAGCAGAGAAGAAAACACTTTTATTTATATTGTTTAACTGGCTTTTTCTAAAAGAGGGCTTAAAGGAAACTGAACAGTAGACAGCAAACTCCTTAAGGATGGGCTTCTGTCATCTCCATTTCTGTATCTCTGCCAACACCGCTCTCATAGCTCCACATGTGGTAGAAGAGGATTAACATGAATCTAATGAATGCAGATGGATTAATTAATATTCATCAGAGTAAACAAATTTAAGGGGCAAACATTGGTTTGTTCTCCTAAAATAATTGAGCCCCTTGTAGTCAAACCTTGTAGCAAAGCCTAGCATAATGCTTGCCTCACAGTAGATGTTCAAAATAACTGACATTTTAATAAATGAATGAATGTGATGGATTCAAATTGCTGGACTGAGTCTTTGATCCTGATTCATATACACTCCCAAATCACTAATGTTGCATTCAGTGCAGACAGACCATTAACGCAGGCAGAATGGCCAGCTTCTTCCTGCCCTGGTCTCATAGTTTTGACAATGTTAGATGAGCTTTGGATGCAGCAGTCAGAAAACTGTCCTTCTCCAAGGAAAAATTTCCCAATTATCAAGATAATGTCTTCAAGCTCCTCAAATACATTTACAGAGACACAGATGTTGACCTTGAGGAAGGGACAGTTTTTCTCTAGTTGCTCTTATTCAAATGCTGTGCCCTAGTTTGTGACTTTGTGGCTTATTTGCAGAAGAGCTTCTGTGTGCAGGCATTCTGCCTGAATCTGTGCCCAGCTCCGGAAGACTGCACACCATTGAACCAAAGGATCTAAAACCATGGTTATGTTTTCTCTCTCTCCGCTTCTTTATGCTTGATGGGAAAGGAAAGACACAAAATACTTAACAAGCAACTTATCTCTGGTTTTCTCCAAGTGGCCCTTTAAGTGTGGAATGCCATGGGTAGGATCAGGCAACCAACCACCTTCTCAGAATTGGGGGAAGCATATTTACAAATGGTTTGAAATTTAGTCCAATTCATATGGCTTAACTGAAAATTTTCTTCAAAGCAGGTGATGAAGTGACACCTCAGAGTCCCCTGACATGCCTAAGAGAATGTGAATGATTATGTTTAAGCTGCCCTGATTCTGATATCCCGCTTGGTTACTAGAAGAGTGTTGGAATCACATCATCCACACCCGTTGGGAAAGAAATGTCACCCTGGACCAAGAGTACAGAGAAGCTTCCTCCTCAAATTGCCTATAAAGCAGAAATAATTTCTTTTGGGGGGTACAAATGTGTTGACAAAACCTCCCAAAATGGGGAAGACTGAAATTGGCCAGGAGCATCCCAAAGTCAGGAGAATGCTTATATCATTGCATTTCTCCACAGTTGCACAATTTCTTATTATAACAGAATCTCTAGACAACTTTTGTTTGAGAATATGAGATGAGCTCTGACTTTCTTCTAGAAACATACATAGATATAAGTATGTATATATTTCAGGTGGTCCACAAGGTTCCATGAAGCTCCATGTTAAAAATTCTTACTCCAAACTTTGCTTTTGTTTGTGTATCTATGCATTTCTCAAAGTAGGGAAAATATACTGTGAAAAAAAAGGAAGGAAGAATCAGAAACTCGGCTTCTATAAGGTGTTAAAAGAGAGTGTGCCTTCCAAATACCTGAACCAAATTCTTGATTCCCAGCCAAAGCTTTAGAGCTTTCATGGAAAATGTATGGTACATTCTTTCATTCAGCAAGTTCTTCCTGATCATCTCTTAGATGCCAGCCAGGTGCAGATGTAGTCATTAAGGTTTGAGATGAAAGTTCTGCTGGTATATAAAGAGCTCATAAAAAATATAGACAAGTAATACATTTTAATACATTATGATAAATGCTAATATGGCTGCTATGGTGATTGTTACAAGGGAGTAAGGAGGACTGGGGAGTGTTGGGAATGGCTGGACAGCAGTGAGGATGTCTCCAATGAGAATATAATGCCAGGGCTAGGTCACAAATAAATAGGAGAAAACCATGGGGTGGCCTTGGTGTAGGGGTGTTGCGGGGAGGAGGCTGTAGCAGCATGTGTGATGTTATGGAGGTGAGAAAGAATAGGAGACTTACAGAAGGACAAGCAATGGTATGGCCAGAACAGAGGAAGTGGTAAAGAGAGGGCTGGAGGAGTAGGCAGGGGCTATTTCTCTAAGAGCCTTGTAGAGAATGTTAAGAAGCTTAGATTTCATTAAAGAAAAAGAGCAAGTAAAGGACTTAAGATAAGTGTCATCCAGTTAGCATTTTGGAAAGTTTATTACCAGATGCAAAAAATATATATTTAATTGTTGCATTGCAAAAAAGATCTCAAATTCATAGAGGAGATGTCACTCACACCAACTCTGGATGATTCCAAAACAAATAGCCATCAGAGCATTCAGACATTTGTACCTCCCTAAGACTCTTAGCTTTATATAGATAAGTTGTATTTGACTTTGCTGTAGGTTCTTCTAGATACAGAACATATGACCACATTCCCAATAAATATGAAAAATATATTTATTGTCATAGATATATATTTACTTCCACTGTATTCTTGAAATACAGCATATTAGATTTCTATTGTTGCTATAACAAATTACCATAAAGTTCATGGCTTAAACACAAATTCATTATTTTATCATAGGTCAGATGTCCAACACAGGTCTCATTAGGCTATAACCAAGGTGTTGGCAAGGCTGCATCTCTTTCTGGAAGTTCTAAGGGAGAATATGTTTCCTTTTCTCACTTGTAGAGGCCATTTGAATTCCTTGATTCATGGTCCCCTTTCACCATCTTCAAAGCGCACAAGTTGAATCTCTCTCTGACTCTTAATTTATATTAACATTGCCCTCTGAACTGCCGCTGGGAAATGTTCTCCCTTTTAAATACTCATGTGATTAGATTGGATCCATCTGGATAATATAAAATAATCTCCCCATCTCAAGGTCTGTACTTTTAATTACATCTGCAATGTAAATTAATATATTCAAAGGCTTCAGGGGTTAGGACGTGGGCATTTTGCAGGGTGGGGGTGGGGAGATAAGCATTATTTTGCCTACCACAGAGGGACTTAGCAGTACATCCTGCCTTCAGTTGTTACTATTTCACCAGTGAGAAACAATTCAACAACAAAATATAACATAGTTTCATCTACTTTTTTTCGGCTTTTAGCTCATTTAAAGCATTTAATGAGATGCATAGATATATCTGAAGAATATGTTAAGGCTCTGAATGTGCTCTATCTCTTGTCAGCCACTGCACATAAAGAGAAATCAGTAAAGGAATCAGTGTTGGCAGATCAGGCCAATTTAACATAAGAATCTGGGGCAAGTAGAAGCTGAAGACATGGCTAGAATAGGCCTTTGAAGAATCATGAGTAATAGGATTCTCCTGATACAAAGACAAGCTATGAAGATTAAAACAATATCAAAGCATCAAAATACAGTAAAGCACAAATATCCATGTGTTTAGAATAATCTAATCAACACTGTCAATGAACACTCCCCCCACCTATCTACCATGTATGTCCCAAAGGCAAAGCTGTTGTATTTTATACATCAACAAGCCTATTGTCAATACTATACCAAGAAATTACAATAGCTTAAGTTCACTAAGTCTTCCAGTGCCTAAAAAAGAAGTTCAGATTTAAAAGACCAGAGTTCTCTGCCCTCTCTAAACTTTAACCAAGAAGCCCAACTGTTTCAAAGGGCATTACCTTTTCAACATCCACTTTGAGGACAAAGTAGACAAGTGCACATATTAAAAAAATGTTAAAGCTCGATAATCTGTCTATATCCAATAGATGTTTCCGGAATACCCACTCTGATCATACTCCAAATTCTTCACTAGTTCAACCTGAATTTTTTTTTTTCACTCTGTGCTGTGTTGTCTTAAAATTCAGACTATAATATCAATTATAAAATAAATGGAAGATGTTCCGCTTTGAGAAATGGGATACCTAGAGAGGTAGTGAGATCATCACTATAAAATCATCACTATGAGAGATGTTCTAATGTATGGACAATGGTGTACTGGGATGCTCAGAGGGAACTCACACATTGGGTAGAGGTAGGAGGTATATTCATCTCCATACCTGAGATGCAATGGTTCAGTGATCCATAAAATATGGAAAAGTTACAAATGTTTTTTCTGACCTGTACTAGAAAGAAAGGTACCTGAGAAATTTCCCTGTAGGCTTTGCTCCACATCCAGTAGCCCTACATGGAGACATATGATGCAGTTCTACAGACAAGTAGACAGCTGGCTCTGGGATATGATTTGAGATGCACCAAATGTTACCTCTCTCCCAGGTCTATGAGAGTCCCTCAGGAAAGGAGAGATTTGAGGGGTCCTGGGAAGCCAGATAGGATTTGTATCAGCTGAGAGTACTGGGGAACAATTTCAGGGAAACACCATGAGCAAAGAAGCTAGATGTGTTTAGAAACTGGTAAAATAATCTTAGAGGAGTCTATTGGGAGAGACAGGGAGAGAAATTTGGAGGGGATATTTAAGGCCTTCTAGTGAAATCTTGTACCTGAGCCCTTAAGGTAGAGTCAGAACATGACAGAAACTAAGTGAAAGTTTACAGAGCTTAGACTCTGACCTACAGGCAGTGACAACTAGAAAACAGGCACTGAGGAGGCACAGGGGATACAACTTGAAGCCACATGGGATGGGAGTTTGCTGAAGCGGACTGAGGAAAAAGACAGGGCTGTGTGTTAAATAAAAGGTGACTGGAAAGAAATATTGGACATTCACATTTACTTCAGTGGATTGGTGTTTCCTTTGTTTATTCCCTTTTATGTTCTTCTCAGTAGTGTTGCTTTTGAAAAAAATTCTCACCTAACCATACTGAGTGGAAAAGGGAAGAACTGTGTTTGCTCATGTTTGTCCATGTGGCCTAGGCATGCCTATTTCAGGGGAGCATCCATGTTCACAGGGCAGAGAGTTGGGTGCCAGGCAAAGGGGATCAGGGGAGCAGGAGTACCTCAGAAAATTGTTATTCCAAATTAGCACTTTTCAGACAGTATCTTGGCATGACAAACATGAGGACTAGAATAAAAAAGGTATAAAAGAAAGCAAAACAAAGTGATAGGTCAAAATGTCTTTATGGAGATGTGTAGAGAAGACTGTGAAAAGGTGATATGTTTTTGCTTTATACCCAGTCCTCACCATCCAAAAGCATAGTTTCAGCCCCCATGCCAGCAAAGGGTAATGTCAGAAACTGTTTATACTTCCAGGAGCCTAGAAAACATTCAGAAGCACCAGTATCTGCTGGAAAGTGGACTATAAATATTTTACTCACTCACCACTATAGGCTACAATGTTTAAAAATGTGCCCCAAATGTCAGTATATTTTTTTACTGACATTGTTATAATTTGCGAATTTTTATAAAACATGTATATACCAAATAGTAAAAAGTAGATACCTATAAAGAATGACATAGAGTGAAATAAACTATATTTTAAATAACAATTGTACTGCATGCACTATATGTCAGGTACTTGTCTAAGCACATTACACATATTCACTCATTTAATTCTCATAATAGCCTTTAAAGGTAGATATTAATATTAATCCCCATTTTATAGATGGGGAAACTGAGTCATGAGGCATATAAGTAACTCATCCAAGGTCACACAGCTAGTAAGCACCAGAACTTGAATTCAAGCCCAGTAGTCTGCTCTAGCATCTCAGTCCTAACCTCTGCACTGTACTCTTCTAATTCTTCCAGTGCTTCTCTAAATGCTATTCTGCTCTGCTGATCTGGATGGCATTAGTTAATCTCTAATATGATGCACACTTTGGGAGAGGTTCATCATTAATGATGTGATTGTAAATCTATATTTCAAATAGTTTTCTTGGCAATTATATATGATTAGATTGTCATTGTTTTTTGGTCTTGTTTTGTTTTTGCTTTTTGTTTTGTTTTACTCCTAGATGTAGTTGACCAGGAGCTTTGCATGAAGACAATTGTCAACATGACCATTTTCTTTTTCTCTCTTGTGGGTGTTCCTTTGGCATTATTATCAATTCACAAGTTCTTTGTAGAAGATGTGTTTAAGCCACTGCCCATGTTGTAAGGGGTAGTTTAATTAAACAAGATCACTGACCCCTAAATCAACTTACTCAGGCAACACAAATCTCACCATATCACAGAAAGCAAAACTCAAGTAAACTCTTACCCCGACTCAAACTGTCAGGATTCTGCACATTTTGTCTGGGACATGACCAGCTGACTGTCATACAGGTTCGACAGGAGTACTAGTGCCAATCAGCAGCAAAGTTTAAGGACTGTTCTTTGTTAAAATAAACATTAGAAAAGTTCTAAATTGTATTTCTGCACCATAAAGGATTGTCCTCTGCAGCAGGGCTGTGCATATCCTACTCTGAAGACTGCTCCTGTAATGTAGTATTTCTCAGAATGGTGTCCTCAGCTCATCTAGATCAGAATTAGTAGGGTTCTTACAATAATACTCATTCCTGGACTTAAGCTCTTATTTAATGAATGAGCATCTTGGGGTAAGTTTCAGGAAATCTTTATTTTAAATGATTTCTTCATATGGCCCTTATGCTGATCAATATTGCTGGCCACTGCTTTAGATGTTGCTCTGCCTCTGATACAATAGCTCCCAAGGTTTCAAGAGTTCTCCAATGGCATCTGCCTCAGTGCTTAGCCAATAGCTGCATATCAGAGAAAGGAACCAAATATAGTGACTCTGATTCCCCTTCCCCTGCAGAGAGGACATATTTGAATACTGCCTTTTTATTACTCAGATGTATTTTGTTTCTTCAGTTTAATTATAACAACCTGAGAAATATGTTTGCTTTTTCATAATATCTGTAGTTCCTGATTCAGCACTATAATTTTAGGCCACAGCCAGCAAATAGCTTTAATCTCATGTGATATCTGATGAACTGCCAGTTGCTTCCAGGAGTGCTCTGTGGACAAGAATTCTGAGACTGATTGGGAGCACAGTAATCAATCTCTGATGTATTATCAATGACTGCCATGGAAACCAGGTGAAGAAGTGGTAACTCAGGATGGGTGACACAAATGAGACATGTAAACAGAATATTCTCAAAATGAATAAATACAGTCAGATATCCCAAACATTGCATAATCACTCACTTAGGCAACTGCATGCTTTTTCGGGTCATCTCTACCTTAGAAGGCCATTCCCAAAATAAGATAGCCTTTATGCCAATATATAAGAAACTCACACAACTCAATAGCAAAAAAAAAAAAAAATCCAGTTAAAAATTGACAGAAGACCTGAATAAATTTTTTTTGCATACAACACACACAAATGACTACTAACAGGTACATAAACGGTGCCTGACACCACTAATCAGCAGGGAAATGCAAATCAAAATTGCATTTCACCTCACACTTATTAGAATGGCTTTATTAAAAAGACAAAAGGTAACAAGTACCATTGAACATGTAAAGAATATGAAACCCTTGTGCACTGTTGGTTGGGAACGTAAATTGATGCAGCAACTACTGAAAACCATATGGAAGTTCCTCAGAAAATTAAATATAACTACCATATCATCTAGCAATTTCAATTCTGGGTAATGCCTGAAAAAAAAATAAATCACTATGCCAAAGAGATCTGCAACCCTGTATTCACTGAAGCATTATTTATAATAGCTAAGAAATAAAAACAGCCTAAGTGTCAACAGATGAATGGATAAAGAAAATGTGGTATACATATACAATGGAATATTATTCATCCATGAAAAAAGGAGAAAATACTGCCATTTTGACAACATAGATGGATCTTGAGGACATTAGGCTAAATGAAATAAATCAGACAGAGAAAGGCAAATACTCCATGATCTCACTTATATGTGGAATCTAAAGAAACCAACTTACAGAAACAGATAACAGATTGGTGATTAAAAGAGGTGGTGAGTTGGTGGTAGTGGTGAAAGAATTGGGTGAATCATATATTTGAAAGTGGCTAAAGAGTAGATCTTAAAAGTTCTCATCACAAGAAAAAAGCATGTAACTATGTGAGGTGATTACATTAACTAAATTTATTGTGGTGATCATTTCATAATATATACATATATCAAGTCATTGTGTTGTACACAAACTTATACAATGCTATCTGTCAATTACACTGCAATAATACTGGGGGGGGGGGATATAAAAACATACTAAAAACCGAAATTAGGTGGCTAGAACCTTCCAGAACTGAAGCAATAGTCATTTAAAAGGGTTATTTCTGCCATGTCTCTTTTCATACCCACCATTTACATGGTGCCTTAAGTCAGAAGCAAACTGGAAGCTGTTAGAGACAGACCTTGGACAGCTCCCATCATACTAGTGACGGAAACCCTAAAACTACAATTTAAAACAAGAAAGTAGGCTTGGTTCTTTTAAAATGACAGTAATCTAAAGCTCTCTGGGATAGGTTTGGACATCCACACATAATACAGCAGCTTTGTGTGCCTGATAGGAATGACCATGAATCGTGAGAGCTAGATGTGAGTGATCTTTATTCATAAAACAAACTTGGAATCTCTAATAATGGTACATTTTCATCTGAAATTATTACACCATCTTCTTAGAGCACAGCAAACCCTGGTGTTGTGGGGAACCGTGCAGAGACACAGGAGCACACGCCAGCTGTGACTGCAGCCTTGTGGGGAGCTCAGTCTTCCAGGCAAGCCATCAAGTGTGAAGCAGACAAAACAACAGTTAACATATCATACATTTGGTTTCCACTGTTTCTCTCTTATTAACATTTTTGGCAAAGATATATTAGTTCAGGAGAAGAGGATGTTGGAACTTAGAATACTAAGATGGGTTAAATCCATTGGACATGTTTCAGGTTTTGTTATCTGTAGCATTTATTGATTGCTCTCTCATTATTTCTAATCTGCTCTTTTAGCTTCCATGACAATATGCTTACCTAGCTTTCATCATACTTCTTTGATGATCCCTGCTCTGTCTTCTTCATGCATTCTTTTTCCCTCATCCTACTCTTAAAAAAATGGTTTTCCTCATGGTTCTGTATTCGAGATTCTGTTCTCATTCTTGTCTCTTTCTGCCTGGTTAATCCAATCTATTTACATTTATGCTTTTAACCACCACTTTTTATCTCCAGGCCAGACCTTCTCTTATAAACCTCAGACTCATTAATCCAATTCTCTGTGGGATGTGCTAACTGGAATATTCATAAGCACCTCAAATCCAGCCAATATGAGACTGCATATGCCATCATCTTAACCCCAACATGTGAACCAACATCCAGCCAGATATCCAGGTGAGAAATCCGAAAAGCATCATAGTCTTTTCTCATCTACTCATCTCCTACCAAATTCTTCTCAGTTCATCTCTGAATATGTTTCAGACTTCTATTTTCCTTACTTGCTAATCTTACTATGACTGCCCTAGCCCAGATTTTTACCAATTTCAACATGGGTGTCAGTAATAGCTTCCCAACAGTAAACTGGTCTCTAGTCTAGCTTACAAGGTTCTCCAGGATCTATTTCCTGTCAACCTCTTCAGCATCATCTCTTTCCTCTACCTGCCTCCCAGCACTACCTGTTTATAATCCCTCCATGTCTTTGATCATATAGGTCTCTCTGTCTGGAATGCCTGACACCATTCTACATGGCTAAGATCTAGTCTTTAAAATTTAGTACAGAGGTCATTTCTTACAAAAGTTTTTTTTTTTCCTGAGACTGATCTATTTATCACTCTCATCTAATTTTCTGTTCTCCATGTCAGTGAAAGTCTACCTCTGTCATTGCTTGAACCACAATGTGTTATAATTGTTATTCTTGAAGGCAAAGACTTTGCCTTACCCATGCTGGAATTCAGTGCCTAGTGAAGTAAGAAGATGCTGAATAAATGTTTGGTAGATAGATAGATTAATGACTGGACAAGAAAAATCAGAGAAGAACTTTTAATTTCAGTATGTTGAATGCTTATTGAGTTTTCATTTCATCTGGGCTGCAAATTGGAAGATAAAAAAACCCAATGATGTAAATTAGAAGTTATTTATATTACAATTGTGGATTCAAAGAAGCAAGAATGTTCTACCTAAAACTTCTAGGTGGAAAGGGTTCATCATATCCTCTTCATCATCATCATCATTATTGAAAAAGCTCATAGGACAAAAAGGACCAACACAACTCTCTTTTTTCTTTTAAAGACAAAAGAAAAACACACCTTCTACTGCTAGATGTGTTTCATTTCTCCCTGTAAGTAATAATTGTAGTTGAATTTTAAAAATCTAGAAACCAAAAATCTGAAAATGTTGACCCAGCTTTCACTGGCTCACTCTGAGTTCTATAACTACTATATGATGAATGCTCAAGTTAGGTTGAGAAAGACAAGCTCATTTTCCTACATTTTGTCTTGTCTGCTTCCAAACACAAAGTAGAGTCACAGGAGAGGACCCTCCAGCAGCTATCACTGGCTCTGAGCATCACCCAAAGTACCAGCACCCACATACTATTTAAACTGCTCACAAGTACTGAATATGAAAAGTCATTACAAAGTTTTCCATGACATACTTTTCACCCTCCGGAACTGATAAGATGATTCAAGTGAAAAGGCTTTCAAAGGACAAGCTATTATTCTCCACCAAGTACTCACTGGCCATCAGCTTGAGTATTTGGAAGACATACTACCAAAGAGAGAAAGCATGAGTTGGCTTACCTTCTTTACTCCTATAGGGATATGTGTTAGTTGCTATCTAGGCAGATGGCTCTGATGAATTTCTTTAAAACACAGAAGGTTTTCAAGGTTCTCTGAAGATGAAAGTACATTTCCTTGAACTGGGATTTCTTCCTGGAACAATGGCATTGCATGGCAGGGCCACACTGGAAGAGATCAGAGAGCTAAGTGATTCACCAATGCAGAAAAGTTTCTAGAGGAGCTTTTTAAATTTATTAATTTATTTTGTGTACACACACACACACACATACATACTCTAAACATTTTTACCTAGAAATCCAGGAAGTAAGCTATGATTTAGGGGCCAAAGCAAAATAGAAGAGTGAGAAGGAAGATGGAAAATTTTGTTCCATATAGTTATGTTTTGTCAGACAAAGAACCTAGCCAGCCTTTCCATAGCTGGGGGAAAGAGGGGCTTCCCTACTCTTTGTGGAACTCAATAGAAAAACCCTGCACAGTTCTTAAGCCTGAGCATAGGATAATTTCATGCCTGCTTTCCCAGTGCTGATGGCTGTGTTGAGATCTCCTTTGTCACACTTAGCAGACGCTTCCCCATGTTATCCATGTTTGTATTGTGCTCACTTGTCTGCACATCGACACAGACATTGTCAGAAGCCCTGAGGGCTGATTGTGGAATCCAGTTAAGAGGGTAAGGGAGCTCAGGCAGTGGAAGTCCATGGCCTGCTCCCCTCCAGCTGCTGACTGTGACCACCTGTGGACACTGGCTTTTACAAAAACAAACACTGTGCAGACCTGGCCTTGGGTTTTACAACAATACTCTAAAACATGGAGCTAGTTATAACAGTCAACTGAAGTTTAGTCTTTTCTGCTGACATGTAATCAGAATTCGAAAGCAGTATTTTGTTCACGAGGAGGTGAGCTGTTCCTGTAAGAACAGTCAATAAATAAGAAAACACCATTAAATTTATATGAATTTCTTATTATGAAAAAAAAAATTCCTCCACTATATTACCTTCTCCATATCTTTTGGAAACAGGAGAACTCTCTCATTTCCCCAACTCCAGAATGTGTGCATAAATTTCATCAGCTGCCCTGTCTTCTATCTGAAGAAGGATGCCTTCAGATCTTCAGTTGGTAAACAATGCCTCACAGACAAATGTTCATTGCAATAGAGGAATCCATTATGTCAATTAAAGAGTAAGGAAGTTAATTTCCAAAGATAGGTAATAATCTAACCAGAGAGGAACTTCATATTCTCCTTTCCTTAGGTTAGGGCTGCTAGGAAACACTATCATAACATTCTCAGGCATAGCTGCTCTGCTCTTAATGGGATTTCAAGAGAGACAGTTTCAACTCCATGTGCTATCTGAAGGCTTGAAAGGAATCTTTAATAATTAGAAGTTTCCATTTTATTTTTCACTTGCCTTTTGTGTTAGAAGGAAAAAAAGACAAAGTGGCAGATAGATCAGAATATACTCTCTTTCTAAGAAAGCTCCGCATGTTACAATAATGACACCTCCTTAAATATATATTATCTTGGCCCCAAAACACATATCGCTAATCTGTTCATATTAGTATTCAAAACAGTCCCTTCCAGAAATTAGACTAAGTTACTTTGAACTTGCCTCTCTATTCACTTTCTCTTATAATCAATCACACAAATTAAAGTCCATTCCCTTTATGATATGAGTCAAACAGGTTCACATAACTGAATCTCTTATTGTGCACTTGGGATCTAGTTCAGTGCCCTCAAGATAGAAGGTTGAAATTTCCAAATGAATAATTTTCACGCCCACCAGATGAGTTATGCAATACTCTCCACATTTTAAGTAAAGTTCTCCATCATCGCTAGTTTTAATTTCATCCCTAGCCATTAAGTTCCTACCTATGTTATGTATTTTACCAAGTTAGTAAAGTAGAAGTGATTTCTACTGTCTAATGTATGGGGTTACGTGTAAAGAGTGAGAGATGGCTATTAGAAGAGAGTCTAGAGTTTCACATGCAATAATAAATTTGTATTTTGTGCTGTCAAGGCTGAATTCCTCAGTTTCCCACAGCTTGAGCCCAATATTCCCATCAGTATCTACCACAGGGTTTTCCAGTTTCCTAGGTGAGCCTCTCCCCAATTCCCCACACATCTTGCTCATTCTCATCTTCTTATCATTGATCTTTTATTTCCACTCCTTTCATGGTCAGAGATGCTTCGAGTATAGTCACTGGTGTGAGCAGTTGCACTTCCTTTGCCCCTCCACGCAGCTCATATTTTTCATTTTAATAATCTTACATTGAAGTTTAACATCTGTACAAAAAAAGTACACATAACATGAATGTACAGTTCTGTGAATCATCACAAAGAGAGCATACTTACATGATCCTACTGAGATGAAGAAATAGAACATGTCAGCACCCCAGAAAACACAGTTAAAAGCCCCTCTTCCCCAATGTTATCTATTTACTCTAATGCCACAGATTAGTTTTGCAGATTTCTAAACTTTTATGTAAGTGGAATCTTCAGTATGCATTCTGTAGCATCTGGCTTCTTTTGCTCAATATTATGTTTGTGGGACAAAGTCATGGTCTTGTTTATAGCAGTTTGCTTTCATTGCTGTATAATTGGCATTGCATAAATACATTAAAATTTATTCATTCTACTGTTGGGAAATTTAGGCTGTTTCTAGTTTGGCATCATTACAATAATGCTGCTATATATATCCTTCCAAGTGTCTTCAGTACATACATGTACACAATTTTCTGGGTGTGGCAGCATCTGTTGTTACCCCACCCACATCCTCTTGGAGTTTATCAGTTCCTTGCACTCTGATCCACCTTCCAACTGCTCACACCTCTGAAGAATCATTCTGGCCACCAGAGTACTATCTGCCCACAGCCAGACATGCTGGGGAATTATCAACCTGGGATAAGTAGTTATAGGGTTACTCCTTAGATGAAATAACTCTAAAGTGTTCATTTTATCTTGGGTCCCACTGTTCCTCAGCATGAAGTTCAGGCGGCAGCCACAGGCCAGTTTCCTAATGATGCATACTTTATTGGCTTCCTTCCTATCCCAGGCTTACACCCTCACTCCCCTACTTTTAATGGAAGTAATTTTCTCCTTGCATTTAACCCTTGTCACAGGGACTGCTTCTGGGTGAACTCAAAGTATAATAATTTTCACCTCTATTCATTACCCTTTAAGGGGTTACCCTAGAGATTACAAGATTAATCTTTAACTTGTTAAAATCTAATATAATTTAATACATATACATCTCAGACAACTCAAAGATCTCAGGACATTTTAACACCATCTACCTCTTCTTCCTTTTGAGATTTTATTGTCATGCCTCAAATATACTTTAAGCCCAATGATATATTTATTATATTTGTTTTATACATTTTGACTTACCTACATACTTATTCTATTTTTCTTTATTTGCTCCTAAATTTCCATATTTGTCTGGAATTCTCTTCCACTTGAAGAAGAGCTTTTATCATTTCTTTCAGTGTGGGTCTCCTGGTAATAATTTCTCTTGTTTTGGTTGGTCTGAAATTATTTTTATCTTCTTTTTGAGAACATCTTCACTAGGCATAGAATTCGAAGTTAACTGGTATTTTCCCCCCAGCACATTGAAGCTGTCAATCAGAATTTTCTGGCTTCCATTGTTTCTGTATGATATCATTTCTTTGAAGGTAATATTTCTTTTTCTATTGGCTGCTTTTAAGATCTTCTCTTTATGTTTAGTTTTCAATAGTTATACTATGATGTCCTCAGGCATGGGTGTCTTGTATTTATCTTACTTGGGGTTTGAAACAGTTCTTAGATCTTTTGGCTTGAAGTTTTGTAAGGTTTGGGAAAATCTTAGCAATGGCTCTTCAAATATTGCTTCTCACCCATTCTCACCCCTAACTTTCTGGACTCTCTGGTGTAAATATTAGGCCTTTTCACCACATTCCACATATCTTTTGTGCTCTTCTGAGTATTATTTTTCTTCCTGTGCTTCAGTCTGATTTTTTATTTTACTTTTAAGTTGTGCCTAATCTGTTGTTAAACCCATATATTAAGTTCTTAAATTTAGTTACTGTATTTTTCAATTTTAGACTTCCTAACTGACACCATTTTATTTTTACTTCTCTACTGAAATTCTCCATATTGTTAATTTTTTGAACACAGCAAAAACAGTTATTTAAATTTCTACAAACTTTGGTCTTCTTGATTTGTTAATTTGCATATTTTTCCATGTCTCATTAAGGGGGTCTTGCTTTGGTTTTGTTTTTAATAACAATTATCACCTTGAGGCTCTGCCCAATGTTATATTCCTCCAGCGAGGTTTTACTTTTGCCTGTGGCAGGCAATTACAGCAGAAGCAGATCTTCATCTAAACTAAGATTGAGGTAATTTAGATGGAGTTTCATTCTTTGTGAGGGTTGATCTATTTCTAGTTTGTCTTCACTTCTAGAATGTAGCCCTTTAAGGGTCCAGCTAAAAGCCTCAAGGGTCCATGAGGGCTTTTCTCCCTTAGCAGATGCTTAATTTCATTGTTCCCTCAGCCTCACAAGAATACCCAAACTCCTCTTAGCTGCTACTTTAGAGTTTGCAGATATCTTGAGGAATAAGGCAGTGCAAAGTTAGATATACCTACATATCTGAATTTTTTTTCTCTAGGATTCATAAGTCTTTGCTACCAAACTTTTGCTCTGATGATGGTGGAAGGGTTGATCTGATGCAAGCTAGTCTGCCAGAGCCCAACCAGCAAAAGTCAAACTCAAGTTGTACTTCCATCTCTGTTTACTC
This sequence comes from Eidolon dupreanum, assembly GCA_028627145.1. Classification (NCBI taxonomy): domain Eukaryota; kingdom Metazoa; phylum Chordata; class Mammalia; order Chiroptera; family Pteropodidae; genus Eidolon; species Eidolon dupreanum. The sequence continues at coordinate 97,193,946 of CM053503.1, read as the reverse complement.
TGGTCCCTATGGTTCTCTTCCAACTGTGAACTTTAGTGGCATTTTTATTTGTGCTTCATGTATTTTTGTACATGATTTCATTCTCTTTTATTTTCCTCCACTAGTTTATAGAGTTACAGAATTAAGTTACTGTAATAATACATGATAAAAAAATACAAATATAATATATGTTATATGATTATATAATATATAGAACTGAAGAATTATAAACTGATACCTTAACACATGTCTAAGCAGACTCACTTATTGTTCCTATTCACAAGAAAGACAGACATAATTTGGTATACGTAGTGCCTGTCCATATACCTGCCTGCCCATAGTATCTATTTAATAAATAATAGTTCCTTATCTCTCTCCTTCCTTAAGAGAGTAAATAATTCTCCAACTTCCTCCCCTTCTCTTAGACATAGCAGCAAAAATCACAAGATCAATAGTTATCTTCACCTTAAACCATACACCTGTTAAGTGCAATAAGGTAAGAAGTTGAATTTTCCAACAGCTCTTCTGCTTAAAGAATGTGCAACTATCACTTCCTTTCCAACTTGGTTTAAAGAATTATGGGATGTTAGGTAAATCATAGGAGAAGCAACCTAGTCTGGTGATTAAACACATATACTCTGGAACCAGAGAGAATTAGATCTCCATATCTAAGTTCTACAAATTATTGATTATGTTGCTTTGGGCAAATTACTTAACATCTCTAAATCTCACTGGGTTCTGGGAGGATTTAATGAGATAATTTATATGAAATGCTTAGACAAAGAGGTATATAATGTTAGGTATCAAAGTAGGGTTTTCATGTTTCTATCCTGCTTCTTTTCAATGGGCATGCTCTCTGTATAACACAATATCTCACTGATGTCTAATTCCATGCCAGTATTCGGTAGTGGCTAGATATGGAACAAGCTGAAGAATTTGCTTTGGATAGCTTATAGCGATTTCACCACAACTCATACAACAGGACATGCACAAAGGGTGACATTAAAGGCAAAATCCCTAATTTCTCTAGTTTTTTTCTCCTGCCTATTTACTATAACCACTTGTAAAATACTCAACCTCTATACCTCTAAAGTCCCCAAAGGAGTCCCACATGGTTCTGGAAAAGTACTCTGACCCCTTCTTATCAGTGTAAAAAGCTCTGAGCTTTACAATTGCTGGTATCCATTTGTTACTGTTGGTAACATTTGTGCCAAAAGGGCTACCTTTCTACATTTTCGAAGACATGAGTTACAAGTTGCCAAAGGAATCTGAATCCTTGGGAGTCATCACGAGGCCAGGGCCACTCTATATTCTGATGTCCCCTTTCTGTCTCCATGTCACTCTGTCTCCTGGACACCAGTCAGACCACTTGCTAGTGGAAGCAGCATCTTCAATTTTCTTCTGCATCCCCTTTCTCAGAGGGCAGTCTATCTCCCTGGGGAAGTCCTTCATCAGACAGCTCCACATGCCCAACTTCTCTCACAGAACTAAACTGGTATCTCACTTAGGAGAAAAGAGCTACACACATGAATTTGTTTGCAGCTATTGCCTAGAAAATGGAAGTAGCAAGAATTAAGTTGACACATAGAGAAAGGACCAGGAAGAAAACTAATATTTATCAAGCACTTCCTCCATCTCCAGTCTTCTCTCCCCAGAGAAAGTATCCAGAAAGAAACTTTAAGTCTAGCTAAACAAACAAACAAACAAATAACCTTGCTGTAAACAACTTCTGCTGGTCCTGAGCCAAGAGATTCCTAGCCACAGTCTAATCTGGACTAAGCTTAACCTAGCTCCTGTTTCTTATATGGGGTTACCACCTTCCTTTCCCTCTGATCAAAGGTCAACTGCCTTCTCCAAGCCTCAACAGGCATCAAGTTTCAAATTCCCTTTACTTAGGTGGAGAAAGGGAAAAGAAAAAGCTCTTGGGCTCATCAAGATGGCTTTAGTGGAAACCTCCATCTGCCTCTGAGGGAGGAATCACAGAATTGAAGCAGCCATGCAGAGAGTGCTGTATTTTGCAATTGCCTCAGGCTACGATGCCGCTAGAAGGGCTGATGAATTAGAGTGCTCTTCTTTTTGGTAATACTGAAAGATGAATTCTCCTATAATAGAATGGGAGACTACAAATAAAAATGGTTCTACCATTATTACTACAGTACACAGAGACAAAAAAATCAGGTAATTTGGCCACAATGTGCACAAGAGACAGTCCTTCACCACTCCACGGAGAGAGACACTTGGACTCTCCCAAGTGGACTTTTTGGAAGTCACAGCCTGTCAGAACCTGGATCAGAGGCTGAGCATGGCATTGCCCTTTTGCCAGAAGCAGACTCACATTTAGGGACAGTTTGAGGAGAGTGTTGGGAGAAATCTCTTATGAAGTCAGAGAGTCTGACAAAAAGGAAAAAAAATAACTTTTTTCCCTCTTTCTCTAGCCTGAGTTTCCTTTTATTTGATTCTCTTAATGAACCTTGTCCCCAAGATTACGATAACAGAATGTTTTATACCTATAAGAACGAACTACTTTAGAAGCATTTTCATACTTTAGGGCATCACCTTAAATCAAGATAAAACATGAAAAATATGAGTTTCTTTTTAAACAAGAAATTAAGAAAAAATTTTAAGTTTCCAATTGGACTTCTAAAATGAAACTTCTTTCTTCATACTTTTGCTGTTTCCATTTATGATAGTTAAAGCTTTCAATAAGCCTTGCGAATTGGTTCAGTACCTCTTCCAGACAGCATTGGCATTAGAAAAGCCAGAATTATTAACCAGGGATCAGGGGCTGCCTGAGGCCACTTGAATTTCTTTGTATGGGCAGCATCCCAGAATAGTCTTGGTTGAACTTACCGCTGTGAAGGCACAATTGGAAGCAGCATCAGTCCTTTGGGATCATCAGGAAGCCATTCCTCAGTTCCATTGCATAAGACTTCTTATCTAGTCCAGCCAAAGTAGAGATTTTATGATTACTTTTATGATACTGTAGCAAATAATATGATGTAATTTTCAGTAAATGTATCTGGTACCTTGGCATTAGAAACGTTCTAAGTTACTTTCAGTAAATGCATCAAGTACTTTGGCATTAAAAACAGTTTAAATGAAACATTTTTAACACATATGATAGCATACTACACATGCAGTTCTCAGAAGGGGTAATTTAAACTGTATGTTTAAATTTCTCACACACATTTGCTTATTTTTGCATAGACTATCTTTACAAGGACACATGAGAAATAGCAAAAGTTAGTATTGATTTATTTTTATTTTTTATTTATTACTTATTTTTATTTATTTTTTAATGGGTAATCACATGTATTTATTTTTTAATGAGTAATCACATGTGTATGTAATCACATGTGTATGTGATTACCCATTAAAAAATAAATCAATACTATTTAACATAATATTTTTAAAAAATCAAATGATACCAACTGGCTTAAAGGTATAGAGTCTTCTATAGTCTTCTAACTATAAATAGAAAGAGGAAGCTTGGCCTGAAGAGGGTGAGGACTAAGCAGGGGGCAGATTCAGAGCTGACATGTAGTAAAAGAAATGCCACTGAATAAGGTAGCAGATGAGTTATTTGTTCAACAGAATGCTGATTTCCATCAAGCACCTACTCAACAGGGATGGGTGGGGCATGATGAGAAGTTCCCAGATTCACAGAAGATTCCAAGACTTCAATATAGAAAATAAAATACAACATAATAGGAGGAACAGGGGACAGGAGTGTGACATGATATGTTCTCAAATAATGATTTACCCCAAAGATATCTTTATTTCCTGCAAAATAAATTCATTTTTCTACTCTGTGGACACCAATCAATGGTGTTTTCAACCTGCTGCAATTATTGGCATGACAAAACACTGACAACTTCCACAGCTGTATAAACCTCTGTGGATGGTCTTTAGTCTGAGAATACTTGAGAGAGCATCAATTTTTCACTCTGAAAGGCCAAGATTTTAATTCTGCTATTTTCTTGATGGGCAACTTTGAGCAAATTGCCTAACATTTAGGAGTATCAGTTTCCTAATCTGAAAAATGGGAATAAAAGTCTCTGCATTGCAGCCTTCCTATAAGGACACTGTATGCATGCATGTGTGTTTAGCAGGGTGAGAAGGGTGTCATGTTATTATGTTGGCATTTAGAAGAAGTTCAATGAATGATGATGCTTAATATCCTGATTATTATTAATAGTTATGAAAAATGGAGATGACCCTGATAAATATTTAAGAGTGGTCTTTTAACTTACCATGAAAGGGAAAAACAACTCATAAATATATGTAAACCAGAACAGGTAAATATCTTCTACACTTATGAGCATAAATGTGCCTCCTCTTGGTTTATAGGGCTCATGATCATCTCTGTCAGCTAGGATACTCAGATAAATGCACTATATTAAAGAGCAGACCTAGTCTATGGAAATCAATCAATAAAGAATCCAGAAATGACAACAGTCTGATTATTTTATTTGATTTGTTTATCTACTTGTCTCTCTGCCATCTGTCACAGCTGAAGGTGGATTCCAGGGTTGCTACCTGGCTGCAGGGGAGTCAAGGTTTGGGGGTGGCAGGAAGAACCAGGCCAGCTTTGGGCACTGGTAGGGCAACGCATGGCTGTCTGAAGGTCAGTCTGGATGGTGCAGGATTTGAGACATGCTTCCTCCTCCCTGTCCCAGGTAGCCACAGAAGCCTGTTTGGGGCAAAGGACAAAGCCCAGAACAGGACTAGACCCTCCACTGTAGATCTGGATCTTCCTTATGTTAATAATGGGTCAAAATGGGTCAGAAAAAAATGAGGATTAAGGAGCCAAGCTAGGGCTCTCTCAGGTTGGCAGAAGGAAGACTTGGCAAGAGAAGCAAGTTTGTGTCCAGGGCATGACAGACAAGTGCTTGGTCATTGGGCCATGGGCAGGAACACAGAAAGCTAAAGGTGCCATAGGCTGACAGAGAAGGTGGGCCAATGGAGGTTTGCCGCCAACGACTGCCTGTAATAGGACTGATTGGGGTTTTACCTAGCAGCCCTTTCCACAGAGAGAGTGTAATTGTCCTAAAGGAGCCTGGTCTGTTATGGAATGGGAGAGGGAAGGAAGACAGTCTGGCACTACTAGGGCCATGGCCACCTCACCTTAGGGGCCTATACTATGTCTTTCCTGAGCAACCATGTTGATTCGTTCACAGGGAAGGAAGATTTGGTGATATCTGGAATAAAGTTAAATAAAATTCTAACTTCTAACCATAGTATGCCAGATCCTACAGGGCCTGGTTCCTGCCTGACTCTCTGACCTCATCTCCTGCTGAGTCCCACTTTGCTCTCTCCCCACCAGCTGCCCTTTCTGTATCCTGTTCAATCAAAGCTTATTTCCACCTCCATGCCTTACCTTTGCTTGTTGGTGTCAGGTTCGCTCTTCCTCTGCTTATGAATGATCTTTTAGGGTATGGCTCATGGTCACCTTCTTAGAGAAACCCTCCAGGGCCACCATCTTCTAGAGCCCCATTGCCTTTTATTATGCTTTGAGCTATTTTGTCTCACAACATTCTGACACCAAATGTGTGTGTGGCGGGGGTAGGCTGCTTTTTGTTTTTCCTATATCAACAATTTTCCAACTCTACAGATACCAACTGGGTGCCTGATAATTTAATTTAATCAATTCTGATACTAACTACCCAGAGTTAGCATAGACCCCACATGTTAAGGGCTCAGTCCCACAAGACTGCTCCCTGACTCCAGATGCCAGCTGCAAGTCCCAAGCTTCTTATACTTCTGACCAACCAGCTACAAATCAGGGCTTCCCACAACCCCCTCCTCAAGTTCCATAATTTGCTAGCATGGCTCACAGAACTCAAGAAAGCATTTCCCTTACACTTACTAATTCATTATAAAGGAACAGCCAAATGTGGATGATGCATAGGGCAATTTGCCTTGTAATTTTTTTGCTGAAAGCCAGCCATGATTATTGGGTAAAAGGAACTGCAGTAAATAGGCCTTTAGTATGAGATTTTATGTTTATCTGGACAGGAGGGGGGAGGTTTACTGTTTACCGTAGGTGGCAGAGGTGTCTTTGTATGTCTCCTATTTTAATCTTTGAGTTTCCCTAAAGAGACCTTCTTAAATAGAGTCTGAGCCTTGCTTTTCTTTCTTTTGTAATCCTTTGTTATAATACAGGAGCCCTGTGGATGTGGTGGTGAGGTGTGGGGGAGGGGAATCATTCCATAATCCTATAATTAGGACTCAGTCTTTTAGTGGGCCTGTGACCTGCCCTGCAGATCTTCACAAGTGCTCCTCAGCTGTTTCTCCTTCAGGTAACACAGGAAGGCTAGAGGAAGCTGGTGTTATATATTCCCCATGGCCCCCATTGTTTCAGCTATGGTAAAGCCCACTTAGGTTAGGCTCTGGTAAAACAGTTTTCCTTGAAAAAAGACCTTTGTTAAAGAGAACAGAACATTCTGGACGTGTTTCAAAATTATTATTCTTCCCCACTCCCTGGCAGAAATATGAAAGGATTTCTCTAATCTTCACCCTGAGAATCTGAGGCTCATCCATTCTTTATCGTCTTACCCCATTTCATTTTCTTTACAGCACTTATCACCCTCTAGAATCATCTTGTATATGTATCAGTTGGTGTATGAAACATGGCCTCCATTTCAATACAAGTTTCAAGAGGACAGAACCTTGTCTGTTTTGTTCACCGCCATGTCCTCAGCATCTATAATAATACCTGACAGATAATAAATACTCAAAACACTTCTTGAATGAGTACTTGAGTATATGACAACCTGAGGCTGACTCCAGTTGACCAAGCCACTACCTTGATCTTTACTAGACCTGAGAAAGGACATTTTCCTTTCTCTATCAATGACAATGATTGTTCCTTGGTTTGCCTTCAGATACAAATCTGGCCTCTAGCTCCTGGCCCCTCATCGTCCTCCATAGGTCTATCACTTGCCTCTCTTGACTCTGTAGAGCAAGCTTTCCTGCGAGCTTCCAAAGTTTCTCTTCTCATGTGTCATTCCCTAACAGTCACCCAGGAATTGGGGTGCTTATCAAATCTTAAAAACACATTCAGGAAAACAGAAGGCCTGACTGTCTTGAAATGAGGTGATCATTAATTTAGCACTTTCTTATCCTACTTATTCCCAGCCTCATATGTAGGACGAGTAACACTTTAAACAAATTGAATCATGCAGCTGGGAGTATGAGTTAGTATCAGCAATGATGAATATTCCTGCATTTTTATATAACAATTATTGATTGTCTAAAAGGGTTTAGAGCTCAAGGTAAGTCTACCATTAAATAGTCAGCTAAAAATTTTAAGAGATTCATTATTGCCCTTAATAAATATATTATAAAAGAAATAAGGTTGCATTTTCTATGCTATAAAATGAAAACTTCTAAAGATGGTATATTCTCAATAAGCCTATACTGTGATTAAAAAGAAAATGAATATCATGGAAGAAAATATTGGCTAAGACGAAATGAGAAAAGGGCAAGCTATTTTAAAAATTCAGTAATGTTTTAGCAATTCAAACTACTGGTACCTTATTAATATTTAGTCATCAGATAAAACTGAGTTTTTAAACCTCTGCAATTTGAACAATGATTATGTATGCATAGGCATTTCACTGCCATCATGCTCCTCAGCTTCTGGGTCTCCTCTAGACCTGAGCTTTTATTCTTTAACTAACCTTCACTATCTCTCACTCCCTGCAGGCAGACTTGCTCACCGAGGGCCATGAACTACAGTCTCCCATGAACCCAGTCCCCACAGAGGCACAGCTCAGTCTTCCTGCACTGCTTTTTCTCAAGCCCCACCAGACATAGCTACTTGCCCCTCCTGCCTTCCCCTCAAGACATCTGAGATTTTCCTTCTGTACTCCTGGAATGCCTTTCTCTACTCTTCCATCTTAACCAAAGGACTCCAAGGTGTAGCTCTAATCTCACTTTCTCTGAGACCAAAGGTGCAGAGTACCTACTCTGTTCTCTTGGCACAGACACGTGGTTTTCTGATGCTCCTGGAACGCATGGCCTAGGATATATTTCTTTGCATCTTTCACCTTATGCGTATTGCTACTAAAATGTTGAGTCTACAATAACATTTTTTCTAATAAACAGCTACAATATCCTTTTCTTTGGCTCATGTCTAAAGTCTTTCTGTGCTTTACCAACCTTAACTACTAACCCAAATATAGCTTCTTGCTCAGTAATATGACCACAGTAATTGTTGCTGTTTCTTCACTGAGAACCTGATATGTGGAAATAACTGTACATATATTAACTCTCTTTAAAATGCCTCACTGAAATGGGGTGAGAGTTATTTTTTTAATCGTGATGTACCTATTTAAAAAATAGGTCTGAAGAGATTAAGTTACTTGTTCAGATTCACACAGCTATCACACAGCAGGAAGAGAATTCAAAATCAGGTCTGTTGGAACTCCTTATATCAACCATATCAGCTCTTCTCAAATGCCCCATACACTCCTGCTCCATGCATATTTCTCAAAGAGTTTTCCATTTACAGAAAAAAAAAATGCTACAAATGGGAGTCTGGTGAACTCAGCAAGCAATAATAGCCTCGTGTCCTTTAAGGGTCATTATTCAGGTTTAAGGTATGGTGTTCAGAGAGACAGAGAGATTGAGATCTAAGAGACCAGCTCAAGATTCCAGCGTCTGTGATTTTTGTCTCCATGTTGGCCTAAAGCAGTGGTTCTCAACTGGCACTTTTGCCCCTCAGGGTACATTTGGAAAAATCTGGAGACATTTTTGGTTTTCACAATGAGGAGGAGTATATTGCTTGATGGTATCTAGTATATGAGGCCAGAAATCCTGTTAAACATCCTATAATACACAGGACAACCCCTCTCTAACAAAGAATTACCCAGCTCAAAACATCAGTAGTGCCAGTTTGAGACACCCTGGTCTAGAGGGAAGAAAACTTTTACAGGCAGCCCCAACCACTGCCACAGTTGGCGCTCTAGAAGTTAAAAGGGACTATTAGCTTCTTCCTGCTTCAGGTGATGTCAACTTTTGGTTTGGGGTATGACTATAGGAGGTAAGAAGATGTTTTAAGGCCATACCTGACACCTGTGCAGCCTGAAGAATGGGGTCTGGCAGTATCTCTTACAGGGCCATACCTGAGATCCTGGGAATGTCTGACTTCTTATATCTTTCAGAAGGGTTCCACAAGAAGATGTGACCATGTAATTTAAAGCTCTCTTCTATCATTTGTCGCTCTCAATTCCCTCCTTCGCCATCCTCCATGCCCCACTTCTCTCCATTCATTGTTCACCAGCCTGTTTAAAATCCTCTCTGGCTCAACCTCTGTCTTTGTCTTCTATCATGCATCCTTCTCAGCATGTGCCAGCCCACACCCTTAGCTCCTTTCAAGGTCAGTTCAGGACTCACCTCACTTCGGAAGAGAGAGTAAAAAAGGGACCTTCCCCAGCCACAAAACTTCTCAAATGCCTAAACAACCCTGCTGGTACCACCATTCCTATAACAACAACCTTGCCTGTACAATGTTGGGGTGTGCCCATGACCAGTGTTAGAACCAGGTTTACTGGGAGAATTCCCTGAAAGTGCTTCCCCCTTGTAAGGCTTCATACTTGTTCTTAAATCCCCCATTCTCCTCATGGGCCTTACTCCCAACTCCAAACTAGGGCAAAGAAGGTCATCATCATTAAAGAAATTAGTGATAAATGATACAGTGTAAGTGAAATAGTATTAAAAGCATAGTTTATGATAAGATATATTTATTTATTAAATACATTCTGAGTAAATGAATTCATTTAACCTTGAAGATGCATGGGAAAAATGCCCTTGGCTTGATGATTTTTAGGGGAGAGTTTACCCATGAATGATAGGACTTTATATCAAAAAATAAACTAGGACTTCAAGATGTTAGAGAACAGAGCTTTAAATAATGTGTTGAGATGGTAACTTACAAGATACCTAGAGACTATGCAAACCCAGAGTCAGAATTATATATCTCTTTCTCTTCCTCATAAAACATACTCTACAATAGAATATTTTACCCTTCATCTAAGAACATCTCTCTTCTCTTAGCCTCTGCCTCATAAATAACAGTAGTGAAGGAGAAAAATTAAGTTCGTATCGCATTGTCTGAGATGTGTTTCAAAAGACAATTACTTTCCATAGCACTTTTTCAGATCAAAACGGTATCATGTTTCCACATGAATTAGGTCAAGGAGCCTTGTGTCACAACTCAAATCATGTAAGATAAAATGTTGTTCCTTGCCAAATGCAGCTCTGTAAGCAGATCATCTCAGAACTTTTGAAACACCAGGAGCAGATAGAACCTTGATGCATCAAGGGTAGTCTACTACTCAGATAGCAAGGACTGGGGGTGGGGGTACATTTTTACATGCTATGTGACTCTCAGAATCATACAGTGCCTTATTCATTTCCCAACCTTCAATGAGGCAGCCAGTTAATCCACAGGTATGTGACAGAAGGAGACTAGATTGAAAACGGCTTCACCACCTGTAAAGATGAGATGAGTTTTAAGAAAGAGAATTTAATGAAATTAAACAACATTGACCAAAGACCTTTTATATGGCAGACACATAATACACTTAAGGATATCACTATAACCTAAAGGGTACAGACAAGCAAGCTAATATTCAGCGATCAGTCTAATAAGCTATAAACTGAGTCAGCACAGACCAGGAAGTGAGGTTCTCTGGTGAGGAGTGGAGTCGGTTGGGATGGTTCACCAAGAAGGTTATCCTTGAACTAAGGTTTTCAAGATTGACAGGAGTTCTCTGACCAAACAAAGCAAGAGACATAATCTAGGGAAAATCACATGGCAATACATTTGTAGGAGAGGTCATGGGAGAGTCTAGTCTTAGATTTTAAATGCCTAAAGATATGAGCCCAGAGATCCTCAGAGATCAGTAAAATAAGTTGAATTATCCAGGAGAAAAAGACCAGAAAGTTTTGTGACTGTGCCTGGAGACAGAGATGAGAAAGCCAGCATACATAGGAGGTGCAGCAGGACCAGGGACAGGCTTGATGGTGTGGTCTGAGATCTATGATCAGAGTGCTGCAGAAACAGGCTGTAGGAGCAAAAGTATATGAGAATTTTGAAACATCACACACAAACACTATGAATGACACCAAAGAGTGATGCCAAGAAGAGGCGACAAATCAGTGCAAAACATAGCACTCCTCTGGCACTAAGAAATTTAGTTCATTATGGAAAGGCAAGTTAGAAGTACATTAGCTGAAACTGAGGGGCTCAGCAGGAGATGGCAGATTCTCAATGGACATGGAAATGCCTGGCAGGTGCCCAAAAGGACTAAATGGAAGCTAGACCAACATGCAGTGTCCAGAAGATACCAGCAAAAGAACAAAAGCAGTCTAATGCAAGCCGACCTGTTTGGAAATCCATTATGATTCCAATAAGTATGAAAAGACCTTTCAGGGCTCTGCAGACCCTTTAGGCAGGACTGTGGACATGTTCCAGTGGCATTAGAGTTAATATTAATGAGATGCCATTGGTATCTGCAGACTTATGAGGTCTCCAGCAATTGGAGTTAGGAATTTATTGAAGAGTGAAATAGAGCAATGTGACATTGGCTTGGCTCTCAGGTGGCAAGAAAACTGATATCAGAGGTTGGAAAGATGGCAGTTTGTGTTATGTAGAAGCAAAATACCTGTCAAATTTTTTCATATGGTGAGTAGGGAGGCAGGCATGCCTACTTAGTCTACAGCTCTAAGAGAAGCTGAAAAACAGACTGTTAATAAACCACGGTGATTTGAAAAGAACTCGCTGACTCATAAGCAGAAATGAGAGAGCACAGAGAGCAAATACATAAGGCTTTGAATGGCTGAAAGCTGAGTGCTTCAAGTCTCCAAACACTTAAGAAATGGGAACTTACAAAATAAAGACAGTCCTGAATCTCAAACATTTAAAACCTCTTTTGATTAAAGTAGTTCAGTGAAAAGATTATATTGAAGTTATACCTGTCCCACACATAGTTTCAGATATTCTTAAGTTGGTCATCATTAGGGTGAAATACAAAGGAGCATGGAGGAAAGGAAGCAATGGAATAAATCAGTATCAAATGTTATACTTAGCATGCTCACAGGCACCTGGCATTGACTAGAAGCAAATAGGTCAGATGGTGACCAAGTTTTGAATAAATGTTATTGCTAAACAAAAGCATTTTACTATTTCAGTGGCACAATAACCTTTGGGTCCTCTAGTTTGCAGGAAGAAAGGAGTAAAAGCTATGCAGTCTCCAAAGAGGGTACACCCTGCAAAACCTTCTTCATATGTGACCAAGCAAGACATGCAAATGAAAAAAAAACAGGGGTGAAGAACTATGGATAAGACAGTGGAGAGCAGTAGCAGGGTTTAACTGAGAAAATTCCACCGCCACCCCCAACATCAAGGCAGGAGGCCTTCAAATGCTTACAGTTCCTTAACTGCTAAGGAGCATAGCTGTGCTATACCTTGTATACTTCTTTTCCCAAATGAGAGTCTGTCCTGAGGTTACCCTGTTCCTGCTTCACCACAGTATATTGGATGTGGGGGTGGGAGCAGGAAGGAGAACTTGTCTTTTTAGTTCACAGGTTGCTGAGCCAAGATGTTTTAACCACATGTAAACCTGGTGGAGAAATTGCACATCACTCAGAAATAATGGGCTGTGAGCTAGATGTGGTAACTGGATGGGACTTCAGATCAGCTCTTATAGGGAGGGAATTGAACGTGTGCTGTGTGTGAGAATAAGGGAGCACACAGCATCTTTCTGATAACCAAAAGTTTGTAAGAGGAGTTTTGGCTAGGGAAAAGCTTTCCAGCCAGGACTACATTTCTCAGCCCTCTCTGCATCTAAGTGGGACCATATGACCACTTCTGGTCAATGGAATGTGAGCAGAAATTATGTGTGTCCCTTCTGGTCTGTAGTAGTTAAATATTCAGTGTGCCTTTTTTCCCCATATTTTTTTTCCCTTTATATGAACACCTTGGAGGCCATATATTGGCAGCACCTCAGGGCAGAAGGAGTCTATATCCACTTGATGGAATCTAAGTAACCACTGGAAAGAAAGCCACCTAGAAAAGGTATCTATCTACCCAGGAATATCTACAATGGACTTTGAGTAAAGGAGAAATAAATTCCATTGTATTAAGTCACTGGTGTTGTTGCTGTTACAGCAGATGGTGTTAATTAGCCTGACTAATATAACCAACATAAATGAGTACATAGAGGTAAGAAATATATTATAATTAAGGAAATAAAATAATTTATACTGTTAAAACATAAGATAAACAGGGAGAAGTGGCAGGAGGTCAGTCTTGTCAGGTAGGCAAAGAGTAGACAAATGTTTCTCAAAGTGTGACCCATGAACTTCTTGTACTCAAAACACTTATGAGTCTAAAGATGCTCCAGTTTTGAGGACTCTACCCCAGACCCACAGAATCAGAATCTTTTAAGAAGAGGCCCACAAAGACATATTTCAAACAAGAACTCAGGTGATTCAAATGCACACAATAGTCTGAGAGCGGTATGGTGAAGGGAACATGTGAATCATTTTAAGATTTTTAAATTTTATTTTACCACACAGATAATTGGGAGCTACTGAAATGCCATAATCAGAGAAGCACTATAATCATATCTCAGTAAGGTGTTAACTCCATGAGGGCAAAGAGTTTGTTTTGTTCACTGCTATATCCTTAGTGCCTTAAATAGTATCTGAAATTTAGTAGGTACTCAATAAATATTTATTGAATAAATGAATCAGATTTGAGTTCTAAAATGAGCATTGCCCAGAAAGTACACATAATAAATTGGAGTGGGTGATAATGGCTGTTGAGTGGCCTGTGAGGTTATTAAAATTGTTGAGGTGTGAGATGATGTATTTTTAACTAAAGCAATAGCAGTAAGAGTAGAGAAAAGGGTATAATTTTGAAACATTTAGAAGGATAAATTGGAATGTCTTAGTGACTGACTCAAGTAAGTGGGTAGGAGAAAAGAGTCTAGTAAGACTTTATTTTCTTCTTTTTTATCTAATGAGACTGATAATGGTATTATTCACAAAGGTCCAGAACTTAAGTCAGTTTTTAAGAGAACAAGATAAGTTTTAGTATTGGGTATATTGAGTTTGAAATTCTGATAAAACATCCAGATATTCTGTACATGGTTGGCTGTATGTTTCAGCAACATATGAAAGAGAACTAAACTATAGATACATATTTATGATTTTATTGAATCATTGATTAATTCATTAAATAAACACTTACTGTCTATCTTATTAGATGATATGGCAGGGGTTATACATACAAAGATGCTTTCAAGAGTCTTAGAATTTCATAAAGAACTAAAGAGTAGTAAGCTCCGTGGAAGAGGTATGAGCAGGGAGTCAGAAGAGGGGCACTCAGCCCAACTGGGAGGTTGAGAGAAAGCTTCACAGTGGAAGCCTTCACTGTAGGGAGAAGCATCAGCATGGACAGAGTCCGTTAGAGTAGATTCAGGGAGAAGCCAAATTGTAAGTAAGAACTGAATGGGAGATGAAGAAGTAACGGCAGTGAGTTTAAGACAACTCTTCCAAGAAATTTAGATGAACAAGGAAGAAGAAAAATGGGTCAATAGCTAAATGGAGCGGTAAAGAGGCCCAAAAATTCTATTTCAAAAAAGAACATTGAGCATGTTTTCTTGCAGAAGGTAGGGAAAGGCTGAAGTTATGGAAGAGAGGCAAAATCTGATGAAGCAAAATCACAGAGAAGACAGAACAAGATGGAGTGAGTTCACTTGACAAAATGAGCTGTGGACAGGAGGTGAAAGACCTCTTCCAGTGCTCATGGTAGGAAGGAAGTGGACAGATGGAGATTCCATCTGGAGATGCGAGGGAGTGATAGGAAAAGGAAACGTGCCTGATGCAGGTATGGCAAACACTGTTAGGGGTTCTGGAGCTGGAACCAGCATGTAGTACTTTGTGGGGTTTGAATGAAAAGAAGGAAAAAAACTATAGAGCTATAATTTCAAAGAAGATAAAATAAATCAACCAAACACACTCCCCAAAATATGTATGGTTCCCAGGGATAATATTAGCTTTTATAAAGGTATATTTGTTCTCAAATTATAAAAAATAAGAAATTGTAAATTGTAAGAAATAATACAGAGAGAGTGTTCTGGTCAAGATGAAGGAGCAGGCAAATGCTGTGATTGCCTCCTCCCATGGCCCTATTAAAATGACAAAATATAGAACAATATAGAATTCCATAGCACCCCAGGAGCCTGTTAGCAGACTGCAGGCCCATGAGAGGCACTTGACAAATTATTGCTGTGTGAGTAACTCTACAATAACCTTTATTACTAACAGCTATAAATGTTTATTTATAATGAAAATAGAATCCTAATTAAAAACAAATTGCTAACAATTAAAAGTAAGAGCCAATCATTTCAGCAAAATAGTTTCTCATAGAGCCCTGGACCAACAAAAATGACCATGATTACATTCAGAAAATCTGCACATGGTTCAATGTTAACACAGGAAAAAATAGCCTAGAATTCATGACACCACCTCTGATTGCTCAGAGTACTTTGCTGGCCACTTTATATTCAGAAAAGATTTCTTTGGATTTAGAGTAAGATTTAAATAATCTCCTAAAACAACATATGCTCAACTCATAACTGTTACCAAACATATGTTCAGCATGCATAAGCCAGTAGCTATAATTTATGCAAGAAGAGAAGGCAGCATGCCTATTTATCTTTTCCCCATTCTTAGATTCCCTGCAGATACGATATGAAAATAGTCATGAAAGTTGTATAATTTCATCCTTCAGGTTTACATGAATAGGTAATAGGACAAGTAGATCAATGATTGTTTCCATCTTACCCGCCACCATCAGCAGCAGCGTTACCATCATCCTCAGCAGTGGCAGAATTTTAAGTGTCTCTCTGAGAGAACTAGGTACTATACCAGTAATTGAGATACAGTCCTTGCACTTGGAAACCTTATCAAGGTCAATTGAGACAATTCAACTGGAGGAAGAAAGAACATAACTTTGTGGCTAGATGAGGCTGCCTCCCCAATCATGTCAACCGCACCAATTCATAATGAGGCCTGAAGTTCTCAACCCTCACCACACATTAAAATCTCATGAGAAAGCTTTAAAAAATTGAGTTGGAGAGGTCCTACCCAAAATCAACTATATCAGAATCTGGAAGGGGGGAATGCAGTAGGGGCTCCAAGTGTCACTATTTTTTAAAGCTTCTTTTTTAATTTAATTTTTATTTTGAAATAGTTATAGATTCACTGCAGTTGTAAGAAATAATACAGAGTTCTATTCAAGACAGCGGAGTAAGTAAGCACTGTGCTTACTTCCTCCCATGGTAACATTTGCAACTAAAAATATAGATCAGTCAACCTGGAGAACCATCTGAAGACTAGATGAACAGAAGTCCTATAACTAAGGCTATAAAGAAGAATCCATGTCAAGACTGGTAGGAGGGGCAAAGACATGAACCGGGGTGGCCCCACACCCTCGTATGGTGATTGAGAATTGGGAGGGATATCTTGGCTGCAGAGGTCTCCCAGAAAAGTGAGAGGAAACAGCCCCTTCCTGAGATCCCCAGCTGGGATTCTGTCTATCCAGGTGAAACATAAGGTGGCTGGCAACCCAGGTGGCCTCTTAAAAGGGCCTGCGCACAAACTTTCCCACTCCCAAGTACTCACCCTGTGCTTTAGCAGAGGGACAGTGGTTGGGAGGTGACAGAGACATACAGGGGGAGAGACTAAGTTGTATGGCTTCAGGGCAAGGGCTGGAGGAAAAACCACCATTGTCCCAGTGTTGAGCACTCCTCGCATGTAACCAGCGGGCCAATGCCATCTTTCTTGTGTTGAGCCCTCCCTAGACATAGCCAAATCTGAATTTTCAATTGGCCTGGTGAGCCTTGCTCACTCTACCTTGATGACTCCCTCGGACTCCGCCCCACCCAAATTGCTCGACACTGGAGGCATTTTAGCGGCTGGCTGGCTGGCAGGCAGCCGGTGTTGGCTCACATTGTGGTTTTTCTTGGATAACTCTTGGGGGGCCACAGGCCCTAGGCGGGCAGCAGCTGGCTTCAGTGGGCTCTGAGACCTTTGTGAAGTAGCCCCAGGCTCAGCACTGGCATCAAATCTGTATCTCCATTAACCCAATGAACACCACTTGCCCCACACACTGGTGACTTGCTGAGACCCTGCCCCACCCAACTCCTGCAATGCCAGAGGCTGTGTTAGTGGCCTGTGGAAAGCTGGTGTTGGACCACATTACAGATTTTCATGAACAACTTTAGGGGGTCTGCAATCCCCAGGCAGACAGCAGCTGGTCTCAGTATGCTCTGAGGTATTTGAAGAGTGCCCCAAGGCTAAGAACTGACATCAAATTTGAATCTGCATTAACTCATTGAACAACGTTTGCTGGAGACTCCTGAGACCCTGCCCCACCCAAAACCCATACCACCTGTACCACCAGAGGCTCTTGCAGCATCTGAGCCTTATGCACTGCTGGCAGGTGGTAGCGGCCTCAAGTTTACCTGGGCCCTTTGCTGAGCAGCCCCAAGCTCTGTACTGGTGACAACCAGACTCAATTTGCAGCATAGCCTCTTCCACAAACCTCCAGGTCCAGCACAGGCAGCAAACAACCAAGGATCACTTTGTAGCTCCTACCAGAGAGCCCCAAAGCAGTCGCAGACAGCAGCTGAGGTTGGCCCACACAGAAGCCATTTCTAAGAGGCCCCAGACCAGCACACCTAGTGACCAGCTTCAAACCATAACAGAACACCACTCAATTAGCCACACATGCGACATACCCAAAGGGTGGTCTTGGCGGGCACCTGAGCCCACTGGAGGAAAACCAGCTCCATGGGGTCAATCCACACACAGAGGCTCCTACAGTATGATCATGATCAATCCTCACAGCCAGTAAGCCTGAGGGCCAATCCCACCCACCACCATGCCAATAGCAATCAAGGCTCAACTATAACAGGAAGGCACACACAATCCACACAAGGGACACTCCTGGAGCATCCAGCTCAGGTGACCAGGGAGACTATGCCTCTGGGACCCAAAGGAAATCTACTACATAAGGCCACTCTGCCAAGATTGGGAGAAATAGTAGACCTACCTAATACATAGAAACAAATGCAGAAAGGTACAAAAATGAGGAAACAAAAAAAACACACCCCAAATGAAAAAAACAAGAGGAAACTCCAGAAAAAGAACAAAATGGAGGCAAGCAATCTACCAAATACAAAGTTCAAAACAATGGTTATAAGGGTGCTTAAGGAACTTAGTAAGAACTTCAATGAAGAAATAGCAAGCATTAAAAAAGGACACAGAAACCATAAGAACCATTAGAGGAAATTCACAGTAGATTAGATGAAGCAGAAGATTGAATCAGAGAGTTAGAAGACAGGTAGCAGAAAACACCCAATCAGAGCAGCAAAGAGAAAAATTATTTATAAAAATGAGAATAGTTTAAGAGGCCTCTGGGGACAACACCAAGTGTAATAACATTCACATCACAGGGGTACCAGAAGTTGAAGAGAGAGAACAAGGGATTAAAAATCTATTTGAAGAAATAATGATGGAAAACTTCCCTAACCTGGTGAAGAAAATAGACATATAAGCCCAGGAAGCACAGAGAGTCCCAAATGGGATGAACCCAAAGAGGCCCATACCAATACACTTTATGAGTAAAATGCCAAAGGTTAAACACAAAGAGAGAACCTTAAAAGCAGCAAGAGAAAGGCAGTTATTTACCTACAAAGGAGCTCCCATAAGACTGTAAGCAACTACAACCAAGACTACTCTACTCAGCAAGGCTGTCATTTAAAATTGAAGTTCCCCAGGCAAGAAAAAGCTAAAGGAATTCACCACCACCAAACCAGTATTACATGAAATGTTAAAGAGACTTCTTTAAGAAGGGGGTAAAAATACAAAACAAAAAGAACACAAATATAAATAATACAATGTCATCAATAACTATATAACTATTGGTAATCTCTGTTAGTGTAAATGGATTAATGCTCCAATCCAAAGAAATAGGATAGCTAAATGGGCAAAAAAAAAAAAAAAAAACAAGACCCACACATATACTATCTACAAGAGATCTGCTTCAGATCAAAAGACACACATATGACTGAAAGTAAAGGGATGGAAAAAGATATTTCATGAAAATGGAAATGGAAAAAAAAAAAACAGGAGCACCTATACTAATACCAGACAAAATAGACTTAAACAAAGGCTATAATAAAAGACAAAAAAGGGACATTACATAATAATAAAGGGATCAATCCAACAAGAGAATATAACCCTTGTAAACGTTTATGGACTCAACATAGGAGAACCTAAATACATAAAGCAAATATTAGCCAACATAAAAGGAGAGATTAACAGCAGTACAGTCATTATAGGGAACTTTGACATCAAAGGTTAGATCTTCCAGATAGAAAATCAGAAAGGAAATAGTAGCCTTAAATAGCACATTAAATCAGATGGATATGACATTTTTAAAGCATTTCAACCCAAAGCAGCAGAATAAACTTTTTTTCAAAGTGTACATGAAACATTTTCTAAGATAGACCACTTGTTGGGCCACAAAACAAGCCTCAATAAATTTAAGAAGACTGAAATCATATCAAGCATCTTCTCCAACCACAATAGTATAAAACCAGAAATCAATTACAAGGAAAAAAAACTGAAAAATACACATGGAGGCTAAACAACATGCTTCTAAACAATAAATTGGTTAAGAATTAGATCAAAGAAGAAAATAAAGACACCTTGAGATAAATGAAAATGAAAACACAATGACCCAAAAATCTATGAGATTCAGCAAAAGCAGTCCTAAGAGGGAAATTCATAGCAATATAGGCTTACCTCATGAAACAAGAAAAACTTCAATCTAACATACCTAAAAGAACTAGAGAAACAGCAAACAAAGCCCAAAGTGAGTAGAAGAAAGGAAATAATAAAGATCAGAAATAAACCAAAAAAAAAAAAGAGTATAAAAAGTAATACAAAAGATCAATGACACCAAGAGCTGGTTCCTTGAAAAAATAAACAAAATTGATAAACCTTTAAACAGACTCATCAAGAAAAAGAGAGGACCCAAATAAAATCAGACATGAAAAAGAAGTAAAAAATGACACCACAGAAATACAAAGGATTATAAGGATTATAAGAAAATACTATGAACAATTATATTTCAACAAATTTGACAATCTGGAAGAAATGGATAAATTCCTAGAAACATACAATCTTTCAAGACTGAATCAAGAATAAACAGGAAGTCTGAACAGACCAATTAGTACTAATGAAATCAAATCAATAATCAAAAACCCCACAAACAAAAGTCCTGAAACAGATGGCTTTACAGGTGAATTTTACCAAACATTCAAAAAAGAATTAACACCTCTCTTCTCAAACTATTTCAAAAAGTTCAAGAGAATGTAAAGGCTCCCAAACTCATTTAATGAGAACACCATTACCCTTATTCCAAAGCCAGATAAAGATATTACAAAATGTTGACTTTGGAGAGTATTTTTTTTAAATATACTCTAGTGATTAGATCTTTAGTGATTATGTGGTTTGCAAAGATTTCCAGTTTGCAGATTATCTTTTCATCTTCTAAGCTGAGTGTCATAGAGCAAAGGTTTTTAAGTTTTGATGAGGTCCAATTTATCTGTTTTCTTTGTATGGATTATGTTTCCAGAACTATGTTAAATAAAAATGGCAAGAGTGGATATATTTGCTTTGTTCCGAAATTTTGAGAGAAATCCTTCAGTTTTTCAAAATTACATATATTTGCAGATTTTAGTAGATGTTCTATTTTTTTTTTTTTTTGGCTGAGACAGTTTCCCTTTATTACTTTTTTGAGAATTGTTATTAATAAGTGTTTGATTTTGCATAGCACTTTTCTGTGCCAATCGATATGATTACATAAACTGATTTTTCTTCTTTAGTCAGTTAATAATGTGCTGTCTATTGATTGATTTTGAATGTTGAATCAGCCTTACTTACCTAAAATAAACCCCACTTGGCAATGGTGTATAATTCTTTTTATATACTAGTGGGTCCATTTGCTAATATTTTGAGGATTTTTGTGTCTAAGTTAATGATTGATATCGGTCTGTTTACTTTTTTTTTTTTGTCTTTGTCTTGTTTTGGTATCATGATAATACTGGCCTCATAAAATGAACTGGGAAGTCCTCCTACCTCTTATATTTTCTGGAATAGATGGTATAAAATAGATATTAATTCTCCTTTAAATGTTTGGTATAATTCTCCAGTGAAACAATATGAACCTAAAGATTTCTTTTTTAGGAGCTTTTAAATTAAAAATTAAGTTTTAAATAGTTATATATTTACATCATCTACTTTATCTTGGTTGAATTTTGGTAGTGTATGGTTTTTGAGGAATTTTTTCTAAATTGTCAAATTTATGAGTGTAAAGTTGTTTATGGTGTTCCTTTATTATCATTTTAATGGCTGCAGCATCTGTAATGATATCCTCTTTTTCATTCACCTGTAATAATATTCTCTTATTGGTGATTTACTTGTTTCTATTTTTATCTTTGTCAGTCTTTTTAAGGTATATCAATTTTATTAATTTTTTTAGAGAAAAATTTTTTGGTCTTATTGATTTTCTGTTTTCTTCTTTTGATTTCATTAATGTCTGCTTTCATATTATTTCCTTTCTTCTACTTGCTCTTATTCTAGTTTTTTAGGATAAGAACTTAAATTATTGATTTAAGTCATTTTCTCTTTTCAAATATAATCCTTTAGTGCTATAAATTTCCCTTTTTGCACTATTGTAGCTGTGTCCCATATATTTTGGTATGGTGTATTTTCATTTTCATTCATTTTTATGTGTTCTTTTATTTCCTTTAAGACTTCCTCTTTGACCCATGGATTATTTAAAATACTGTTTAATTTCTAAGTGTTTGGAGATTTTCCCATTGCCTTTCAATTACTGATTTCTATTTTAAGTCCATTCGGGTCAGAGAATATACACTGTATTATTTTGTTTTAAGGTTTTTTTTTTTATGGTCCAGGATGCCAAAGGGCTGACTCACACCACTTTGTTGCTGCAGGGTGAAGGTGAAGGCTCAGCTCTTCACTGGTTACCTCTGACACAAGGGCAGGGAGAAGCAGACTATCAGCTAATCCATTTCTTACTACCTTCTTCTGTCTCCTTGTTACTGGGTCAGGGTGGAAGCTCAGCCTCCCACTGCACATTGCCAACACTATCCTGGTAGGGGCATCGAAGCACTGCCTGTTTCTGCCACGTGGAGAAGGAAAGTCCTCTGTTCCCAGAGGACACCACTCAGTGAGGGAATCCAGTACACCTATGCTTCCAGTGGTATTGGTAGAGGATAAATTTCTTGAAGGGTCAGGTGAAATGTTGGAGAGTAGGTGGAAAGGTACAGTGTTAACACTGGTATTCAGTTGGAATAAGACAATATTGCCAAAAAGGTTTTCTCTTGTTAGGTCGCATATATATATACATATATATATACATTTACACATACACATACACATATGCATACACACACTTTTTCAATTATAGTTGACATACAATATTATATTGTTAGGCCCCTTTTTACCAGTTCTTTGGCCAGGAGAACTGGCTTTTCTTGGTGTGATTTTAGCTTGTGCCTGTTGGCAATTCAAGATATATGGGAGGCAACAAAGAAATCTGCTTTATCAGTTCTCTATCATTCAGAAACTTACTATGCTTTTGAGTTGTAGTGGGGAGGACCTGAGGAAATGGGCTATCCATCTTAAAGAGCCTCCTGAGTAATTTTAATGAGCAGCCAGTATTAAGAACCTCTGATTTAGGCCAAATGATTATTCTAGAAGGTATGTTTCCCCATATAATTGTTTGCATGATATTTTACAGCTATTGATTAAATAAGTTTTCACTGATTTCTTGCTATACCCCAGGCAACTATCTAGGTGCTGAAACTAATAAGAGGGGAAAATCAAGTCCTTCCCTTCACGGACCTTACATTCTAGTGACTAGGATGCTTAGAAGGTAGGACTGTCATCCCCATTGCCACTCCTGGTTTTCAGCTCTTTGGCACCTCCTATCAAAGCCATTGGAAATTAACTGATCTTTGCTCCCTTTTACCTCCTTTTCTGAAAGAAGTCAATAAATGATCACATCTGTCTCCTATCTAACACCCTCAACTGACTGCCTATCACAAGATAAAATCTAAGGTGCCCTTAGCAAGACTTTAAAGCACCTCCATGATTCCCAGAAATGCCTCGTGACACAATTTCCAAAATTTGTGACTCTAGCATCATGTGGTATTCCACTTCTTGTGCCTTCTTCACATGTAGCTCTCTCTGGAGTATAATATTTTTCAGTAGCCCCTTTTCTGTAGTCCTGGCACTTTGGGCTCTTCTGTCCTTAAAATAAGAACAATCTGGTTTACAGGAACTTGGAGGACTTTACTACTCAGGGTAAATGTGTTATAGAGACTAAAAATATCTGCCTATCAGAGATAATCTGACACTTGATCAAAGGTCCGCATTTTTAAGCATCTTACAGAGAGAAAAGAAATCCCTTTTCAGAGCTCCAGGATTGCATTCTTTTCTCCCAAGTCCAACCGTCTTTCAGCACAGCAGCTTAAACATCTATAAGAGTGTAATGGGGATGGATGAAGCATTAGCAGAATGGAATGAATCACTTCACTATTGCAGCCTTCCCTCTCTCTCATGGGAGAGCTCCCCCATCTTTTCTGAACAGTTCTCATCAGCTTCTGCCATCCACCCAACAAACACAGATGGACCAGAGCTTTTGAGAAATCTTGGCATTAGTTCCTTTCCCTTTGCCAGTAGCTATAAGTCAGGAAATGAACTCTCTGATGACAGAGATCTAACATATCAACTAGAACAGGGTTTCTCCACGCGTGAACTTTGAGATCCATTGACTTATCTATTAAATAGAGCCACTTGGGGCTACTCCTGTTATTTTAGACTATTTTCCATATTTCCCCAGTCCAGTATCTTAGGTCAGCATCAGAATGACAGAGAACTTGCTAGAAAAGTAGATTCCATGTCTTCATTCCTACATATTGGATATACTAGTTCTGCATGTATTAAAAGAATAGAACAGAATAGAATAGGAAATATAAGACTACATTGCAAGTAGTAAGGTTAAGATTGTTCCCTGAAGATTGTATTTCTGTGAGTGTGTGTGTGAATGTGTGCAAGTGTGTGCACACATGTATACCATAAATGTAAAGTACATTTTTTACAGTGGATAGAGATCAAAAAGTTTAAAAACACAGAAATATTAAGATTAAAAAATGAGGTAGTAGGGATGTTTTAAATTTAGAGCAGTGAGGACATAATAACGTACAGGGCCCAGAATATGTCCTCAGCTCTAATTGGATACATTCCCTCCAAATGCTGCCTGTCATATGAGGTCCTCTCTGACCTCCCTTCTGCAGACAGAGTTCATCCTGACCTCTTCTGAACTACCTTTCCCTGTCCTTGTTGCACTTGCTACTCTGACTATAATGCATTTGTTTACATGTCTGTTTTTCTAACAAGACTGAGTTATATTCACCTGTACTTCTGAGTTATAGTCATCTACTATGCCAAAACATAGTAGATATTCTCTAAATTGGTCATTCAAAAATGATTAAGGCAAAAATCATGAATGGGTGCTAAACTTAATGGTAGAAAATTCGGTAAGAAAAGGGATGTTTTTATATTGTATTGTGGTTATGTTAGAGAATGCTGCTATTTTTAAGAACTACACACTAAAATATTTGAAGGAGAGTGAAAATAAAACTTCTATAAATCTAAAATTACTTCAAAATTAAAGTTACAAAATGAATGCATCGATGAATTAATGACAGACATTATTAATAAGTAGAGAGAGTAATAATCTTATGGCTACTTGGTCATAGAGACAATAAGACTGCATTTAAATAATTCCACAGTCAGCTCAGGTGTTTTAAGTTCCAAGACCACAAGGTAGGAACAAAGTATAGATCTGTTCTGTCCATAAAATATCAAAAATAGGGGGCTTTGACTATCCTTACATGCACCACCAGTTCATTTCATTTAGCTGTAATGATGAATCACTAAGTAGTTATGAGCTGGTTTATGACCAGACCATTCAGTTAAAGTTCTAAATGGTTTGAATCACCAGTGGCCATGTAAAAGAACCAGCTGCCTGATCTTTGCCCGCCTCTGCCGTGTTGGCCCAACTCCACCACAGATTTATCCTCTCAATTTTCTCTCTCTAGAGCACAGGTCCCCAACCCCCAGGCTGTGGACTAGTACAAGACTGTGGCCTGTTAGGAACTAGGCCACACAGCAGGAGTTGAGTGGTGGGTGAGCAAGTGAAGCTTCATCTGTATTTGCAGGAGCTCCCCAGCATTAGCATCACTGCTGCAGCTCCACCTCAGATCAGCAGGTGTTAGATACTCACAGAAGCACTGGTCCCTGGTGCCAACTGCAGTTGAGTAATATGAGTTGGGTGATGTTAAACTAATTCCATAACTTTTATCTTCTTAACTACAAATGAGAGTTTGGACTTGGTTTCTATGATCACTTCTATGTCCAAAATTCAGTGCTTCTATGTAAAAGTTCCTCTTTATATAAATAACCCTTTCAGGGGACTAAACAAGCCAAACTGACCACGTTCTCCCACAAGCACATCATATTCAAGGTCACTCTGGGGGTTTTTCTCAGACCTAAACTTCAGGACCTATTCCTGTATGTAATGTACATGTGCATGTTGTGTGGATAAATGAATGAAGAGATAGATACATGCATACATACATGACACACATATAAGCTATATAATCTATACTAAGTACTATATAAACACACATATATGTATGTGTGTTATTTTTAAGTGCCTAATCACATACTGCTTTACAAACGAGAGGTATCTCTATTGATTAATAAAAGAGTTCAATTTATAAACATCGCAAAAGTTGCATTTACACAAAATATATAGGATATCTCTGTATGTGCATTGACAAGAACCACAGACAGGCCACAGGACCAGCAAAAATATCCAGAATGGGAAGACAAGAAGTTTCAGGGAAGACATCCTCGAAGGCATCTACATGCAGACCATACCTGCCTGTGCATATTAAATGGAAGCTCAGACACACATAATGGTGCTAATGTAGATAAAATATGGATAAGGAGAGACAAGATACCAGCTAAATGAATAAAATTGAGACATTGGAAAAATGAAACACAGCCCTTCGAGCCAAGTGGCCAAACATCAATATCCAATTTGGAAAAGTTTGGAAAGGTGATGTGCAAACTACCAAACAGAGAAAACATTCTGAATGATTTTAAGAGTACGCTACTTGCTACATACCCATAAACACACAGGGTTTCAAAGCCCGACTGCACTAGCCTGTGTGGCAGGGTACACTGAGTGCAGGGCTGTAGACCAAAATCCTGGGTCCCAGACTTGACTTTACCTAAAGTGTATTACTTAACTTTCTGTCTGTATCTCTTTCCATGAAATCACATTAAGAGTTCTATTTCCCTCACAGAGCTCTTGGAAGGACTAAGCAAGAGAATGGATATGAAATTCCTTTGGATAAATGTATTATCCACTAGGTATACAAATGTAAATAATAATTATTTTTATTGAATTACTAGGATCTGGTTAAACTGCATTATTCAGAGAGGATCACATTATGTAGACAACTCTCTCATCTGGAAGGAGTTGGGGCAGGAAGCATCTTATATCATTAACCAGAATCCCCAATGCATGCTTGATATTATCACTTCCAAGTGTACAATCCATTCTCATCATCTTCACAAGTATGGCCCTCATGACAAAACAAAGCATGTTCCTCTCACTTATTGTGGCACTCTCTAATAGTGGCTTCTATAGTACAGTCAGTCTCCCTCTTGACACAAACCCCACTGATCAAATTGTTCAGGGTTTACCCACAGATGCTCTCTGCCATTTCTGTCATGGCCCCTCTGTCCTTCTGTTCTCCTCATGTCTGATATTCCCCTGTCCATCTTCCCTCACACTGAATGGGTCTTATGAACAGTGATTTCCATCTTGTACCGCTGCCACCCTGATACAGGCACCTCAGCATCATTCTTGGCTGTCGACACCAGCTTCCAACCTCCTCTCAGCCTGCAGTCTCTAATATTTTCAATTTATTTTTAAGTCCACTGCCAAATCCATCTTCCTAAGGTACTACTTGTATCACATCAGCCCTTTCTGATTTGTTTTTTTTTTTTAACTATACAAATACACACTATAAAAATAACACACTTTTAAATGTACTTTTTCTATCAATTCAAAAATATATGAAGAGAAAAAAAAATAAAATCATTTGTGCTCTTGCCCTTAAGGTTACTTAAGGGCATAACTCAGTTTTGCACAAGCTAAATTAAATGAGTCTTGGGTTGTAGCTTTGTGCTCTATGTTCACAAGGGCAAAACTTGGAGAGGAGTAAAGACCTTGTATTCCCCTTAAACCTGTGGCTTCCAAACTGTACCCCTTAGGGGCAGTGAGGCCACACACAGGCGCTTTAGGGACCAAATAAGGCTGAGGAGTTTCAGGGCCTTCTCACCTTTTTGAAGCACCTCCACTTTTCTCTATTTCCCACACAGATAAGATATCATTGGAAGAAAAAGACCTGTTGCAAAAAAAAAAAAAAAGTTTGAAAACCATTCCTTAGAGACTTCCTTAAATATCTTCCTTAAATATCTCTTCTCTCAGATTGGATTCTGATAGGAGCTAGAGAGCTGACAACTTAAGGTTATTTTCTCTGACAAGAGTCTGGAAGGCAGATGGTCTATGTTATTGATTGTACAAAGATTGATATGTTTTAAATACAAGGCAAAGTAGTAGTTGGTTTGATATTCTGTTATGAAGTCCTCAAAACTGTAGTGTGAGATCCCTAGGGGAAAGAATGGTGCCTTACATGCCTTACGTACGCTCCACGGTCATCCAAAACAGTGTCTTGCAGACATTTAATATGTGCTCATTATGAAGTTGAATTGTATTGAATTCATTTTGGCCAAGAGGCTTGCTTTTGTCTCACTTTCTAATCTGGGTTTATGCAGGGCCTAGGTGTGTGTTTTCAGGGCCACTGATGTTGAAGACCAGATGACCTAGCCTATCTTTAAAATGCCCCAGTAGAGTGCCAGGTGAAATGTGAAATATCTGAAGACCTCCTTTCCCTCATCCTACTTTCTCCTGGCTCTCCAGACACCTGGCCTGAAGTGCTCTACTCATATCTGCTCGGCCATGACGTCTCACTCCACCTCGGTCAGATGACCAGCTAATCTTGTTTCAGCCCCCAAAGAACTGCCTGGTTTTATGCTCACCTTGCGCTGAGGACCAAATGTATAAATTTCTCCTTTCTTTTTCACCTTTATCAAAACCTAGTCATCCTGTGTCCCAGGCCTACATTTTATTCCAGCTGATCTAATATTAAAATTAGTAAAATTAGTAAAATTAGTAAGTCCGTAGCTTATAAAGAATGCTTCTACTCCATGGTAAACACTTTCATTTTGACAGACACTGATACTGACTAACCTAAGTGATAAGGGATGATATTTTGAGACCACCAGAGCCTTCAAGTAAAAATAAGTAGGTGACATCACAGTTATCTCTTCTGCCTGGGTCCTATTATACAGTATAAGAAAATAACTTGCACACTATCCCCCTATGAAAGAAGAAATAAAAGAATCTTCCCTCGCATGGCCACAGTTCACATCCAGTACACTCTAAACTTGGCCCCATTTATTGAACAAAGTGAAGGTCTCCCATTGGCACAAAAATATTATGTTCTTCAAACAGTATAAATTTATTATTTCATGCAAATAATTGCTGATCATGATCTGCTACATGTCAGACACTGTGCTAAGTACTAGGGTTATAAACAGGACAACAGCCCTGCCTTCATGGGCAGACAGTCTACAGGAACAGATAAACACTAAAAAATTCAATTACAGTAAAATATATCAAGAGATCTTATGGCAAAGGAACAGGAAGTGCATAGCAAGAACACCCATCTCAAGCTAAAATACTCACACCAGAGATTTATTGCATCTTTTCTCTAGAGAGGAAATTATACCACACATCCCCCTCTATAGCCATCTCTTGTTCCATAGGAAAAAGACTGAGGTTCATCGCCATAGACACTAGTAACGCATGCCTTCTATGTACTGAA
The DNA here is from genome assembly GCA_028627145.1 of Eidolon dupreanum. Classification (NCBI taxonomy): domain Eukaryota; kingdom Metazoa; phylum Chordata; class Mammalia; order Chiroptera; family Pteropodidae; genus Eidolon; species Eidolon dupreanum. The sequence goes on along the minus strand of CM053503.1, from coordinate 97,164,757 downwards.
AAAAAGATTCTAAAATATCTACTGGCAATTAATATATGTTGACTTTAATGATGATAATAGTAGAAAAGAGGAGTCTAAAGCATATAAAATTTCAGTAATATCCTCAGTGAGCTGCAGTCCCCACCAAAAGTAGTAAACTCACTCCAGAGTCATGCTAAGGAGCTCCATTCCGAAATTAAACTACACAGGAAATTTGTTTTATCTTCAGAACCTTTTTATCATCAGGACCTTTTCTCCACTTATCAAAGCTTGGCTCCAACCCCTCAGCCTCTCCCTCTGCAATGTAAACTAGGTAGAGCTCAGATAGGCATCTGGGTTACAGGAAAACCAACTGGAACCATCATATTGGTCATATTGAACATGAACCTTCCAGTGGAGGATTGAAATGAGGGGTGGAAGAGGGATAAGTCCTCACCTGTTTTAAGATGATACAATTTAGGCTGAGGATACCTTTTCCTGGGATCCCTCAGCCTAAGAGGGCCAAAGAGAGACTAGGGTAAGACCTAAAAGAGGAAAAAAGTGGTCTGTGTTGTATCTTTTTTAGTACCTCAAGGTGGCTGTGTAAAATTTGAGATTTAGGGATTCCGGACATTGAAATCCTTTGAGAAGGTGGATCAAGGGACTACAGGAGGAAGTGAGGACAGAAATGAAAAATGTCAGACAAAGAAGGCAATGAGCATGAAAAGTTATTGTTAGTGTCATGTCCCATCCCCTCCAATATCCAAGAGAAGAGTCGGTTCTCTCACCCTCCAGGACTGTCACTTTCTTCATGGTTTTCTAGATAAACCAATTCCATTTAGCTAAAAGTTTGAGTGTCTGCTGCATGCTAGCCATGTGGTAGGCAGTAGGGATACAAAGATTACTTTAAAAAAAAAGTCTCCTGCTATTCTAAAGGTTATAACATGGTGGGAGAAAGAAATACATAAACAAGTAATTGCAAAGTGGCATTATCATGGCAATAAGAGAAATATGAGCCAGGTCCTTCAGGTCATAAAGCTATCACTTCAGTGTGGGTGGGGTGCCAGATTCCTCAATCTTATGCATCCTGCTCTGTGCCTCAGGAGGCTGACCAATATGATCTATGTCAAAGGCTCCCTGACCCTCCTGTTTTGCTTCTGTTGGTTTTAAGCAATGACAAGAGACTGAAGGAAGAAAAAAAATAAGGTTAGAGAACCTATTCCCTTGGCTTCTTTATTGCAAAGGGGGTAGGTAGATGGCTGTGGGCTGGCTGTATCCCTCAAATAGCTCGCTCTTTCTCCCTCTCGCTCTCCCTCTCCCTCTTGGTTCAGGTAAGAGCCCCCTTGCCCAGAAGGGGGCAGATGACAGCCCCCTGAGTTAGCCTCAGGGTACTTACTACTCTCTGTGATTTTCTCATATCGGCTCATGTCTTCGCAAATACTCTCTTTATTAAACTCTTCTCAAGCTACCCACTTTGAAAGAGCTATTTCCTGCCAGAAGGTGACTGACACAGATGATTCAAGAAGGAATTCATAGAGAGATGAGTTGAAAAGGTTTGACAGGGAGATTAGAGGAGAAAAGGAAATCAAGCATCAGGAAGAATACGTGCAAAGGCAGGAAGAGAGACTGTAGGGCAGATTTGATGAATTACTCAGTTAAGTATGCCTGGTATACAGATACATGTGAGGGAACAGAAATAAGGAAAGTTAAAGAGGAGGATACGGCCAAATGACAGAAGGCTTTTTGTGCCATGCTGAGGTTTAGACGTGGTCTTAGAGCCATTGAAATATAAAACATGCTGTTTCATAAATCTGAGATGGAACTTTGAGACCAAAGGCAGGAAGATTCAATGACAGGCTACTACAGAAGTCCAGAGGAGTGATGTTTTGAAATATGATGTAAAAGTGGTGATTTTTCTCCATTAAGAGTCTCCATCTATTCATACAACCATAAAGGTAATAAGCAAGGGATGTGAAAACAAAAGTTAAGGAGATGGAAATAACATTCAGTGATTATGTCAAGAGATTACAGACAATGAGAAATGTGAGCTGACTTCCAGAGTTCTCACAAGGAAAGATGGTGGCATTATTAAAATTAGGACTCCAAGAGAGAAATTTAGGGGGAAAAAATGGATAAATGGATAGTTCCATGTTTCTCCTTGTGACAGTAGGTAGAAGCAAGGACAAGAATAAGAGCACATCATTTGATTCAGCCAGGCAGGCCCATCAGAAAAGTGGTGTGGTGCTCACGGTCACCTCAGAGGTCCTTCACACAGCCAGCCTCCTCCAAGAATGCCATATGAACCACCCCCCTGTGATTCCTAATGCTCCCAATATGAATTCTGTACATATCTGCTTAAAACATCCTTTTAAAGTTATGACTGTCAACTGTGAGACTGTGGGACACTAATAGCAAAATAGGAGGGGAAAATGTTTTCATTTTCCATCTGAAAATTGTATTTTCACTTGTAAGATGTGACACATTTAATTTTAATGAATTGAAAATTGAGGTGTTTTTTAATCCATTTCTCACTATGATAGTATGTTGAAAGACAGGCAAGTGACAAAGAACAGAAAAAACAGAGAATGTGATTATGAGAACTGGTACTCCCATCCTTCAGTCTTCCACCCACGAAGGAGATGGTTACAAACTGAAGTTATCAATTTTTTGCCATCCCATTTCTCCCAAAAGAACGAAGCTCTGAAAAGCTAGGAATTTGGACTAGATATGCAAATAGTTTCTTGATTTGATTTGGCTGAAAGATCATCTCAGAAGCACAATAATGGACCAAGTCTAGACTCTGTCTTTGGAGAGAAGCCAGTGGTCTATCAATAGCAGTTCATTTGCAGCTGGAAAGCAGCACTCCAGTTCCCAGAATAAAAGAAAATCCACCAATTTCACTCTTCCATTAGGTATATGACTGTTTCTAAACTTAGATTAAGAACTGATAATACCATGGCCAAATCAAAGAAACGAAAAAAGATGAAAGATATGGCATATTTTTCACCCTCACTCTTCTATACCTGCCTTCTTTAATTAACCCTTTTAATCTCCTTCATCTCTCACACTCCTGACAATCCAACTCCTAGTCACACCTCAAAACCTAGCCGAGTAGTTAGAACATATATAAACCATTTCCTTATAAACCTTCTAAACTATGGAATGTTATATCTGCCTATGTTATTCCTTTCATCACACAGAACTGAATCCATCATTTGTATATCTGACTCCTCTACTAGACTTTGGCTTATTTGAGTCAGTGAGTGTGTCTTATTAATCATTGTGTTCCTAGTGCCTGGCCCAGGAACTAGTAAATGTTCATTGATTATGTACTGAATGCCAGCAGGTTGAATTCAGGTAAGGCCCTGTACTAGAGGGCCAGACACCAAAGGAAAAAAAGGAGAAAAACTGGTTATGTTGCAACAGGGAATTTCTAAGTTCCCTATGCACATTCACTCATTTAACCTTCACAACAACCATTAGAGAGAGGTAACATTAAGATCCCCATTTACCAATGAAGAATATGAGGCACAGTTAGAAACAAGGAAGTTTGAGTCCAAAGTCTCTCTCCTTAACCTCTATGCAATACTGCTTCTCAGTAAAAACTAGTACCTGCATTTGTGTATCACACTGTACTTTAGTCCTAGTTTTCTTCTGGATTCTCTAATGCTCTTCTAGACAAAGAACTATTTTCTTCTGAAATCCATCTTTTGTCCCAGACCCCTGGCATACCTTGGGGGCTGCCTAACCCTGCTTGGCAGGCTGGGTGTAGATAAGAACACAAGTTGTGCCTAGGCCTACGGTGAGGCTGCTGGAATGCACTTATCTCAATCCCCACCACTCACTGGACCATATACACCACTCTTTGGCTGGTGCTTGTTTGCTTAGCAGTATTGACAATATTATCCATGAAAGACAGAGGAGACAGTAATGTATGGCATTAAAAACCAGTGGGCTCTAACACAAATCTGAGTTGAAAAACATCAAAGTGTAGCAAAGAAAACATTCATTTTAGAATATCTATATTAATGAATTCAAACACATTTATTCCACCCTATCAGATGTATGATTCAGTAGGCAAATTAAAATATTTAGTTAACGGTCTGTGGAGATTACTGTGTTTGCTTAAGAAATTAGTATTTTCTAAAACATTATACTAAAAAAGGAAGATTATAAAAAGGAATGCAGTATAATCAACCTATGAATCATAACCTCTCTTTAACAATTAGGTGCCAGTTTCCACAAAAGGCATTCAAAATGCCAAAAAAAAAGTTGCATGGGCTTTAATGTTAACATCAAAATTAGGTTCCTGAGGATTAACATATCTGCTCCTATTAAACTAATATTGGACATCTAATACTGTTTGCTTTCAGCTTCAAAACTGAGAATGGTGCCAAAATGATAATAAAACCAGCAGAAGACAATGAAAAACAGAAACGATCAAAGTTGATGTTGTCTCTCCTTTTCTGAGCAATGATTTGTGCTTTTGTAAACTTTTTAATGAAAATAGATCCCTCGGGTCAGACTGACCTTCTCCAGATGGCTCCTAAATTGGGGCGGGGAGGGAACATGTCTCCGCTGACTCCAGGAGTGGTTCCAGGGAGACACAAACACAATCACTTAGCTCCAGCCAGGCCAGCAAATGTGCTGACAGCTGGATAATCCCTCTAATAACGGTCCTAACAGAATATTCAGGTTCACTATTTCAGCTCCTTCCCCCAGCACTCTGGTCAGAACAATCAGCTCCCCTCCTTGCTAACAAACCATCATTGGCCTTGTTCAGACCTTGTCATTTATCAACTGGATGACTGCAAGCCCTGCAACTTGTTTTCCTGTGTCCAATTCCACACCCCTCTGGGTCATTCTCCTTGCTGCTTCCAGCTTGACCTTTCTGAAGTATAAAACTGGCCATGCAAATCTCCCTTTTCAAATCCTTCAAAGGTTCCCCCAAGGAGAATGGCCAACCTCTGAGATCTGACCTCCAAAGCTCCGGAGAACCTGACCTCTCCAGAGACATTTTTGTGCTTCCCAGATACATGCTCATTGCTCTGGATATCCTACTTACATTTCCCCACATGCGCTTTTGCTCATGACACTTTCTTGATCTCAAATGCTCTGCTCTACACACTAGTACTTTCCCTCGAGATGGAAAATTTAGAAGTCATCAGCATAAATTTGTATTTAAATCCTATAGGCTATAATAAAATGACTTAGGAGAGGAAGAAAGATGGCCCAGGACCAGTCATAATGCACTATTATTTTCTTTATACTTTGCTGGATTGATTTTGAAACTCGTTGGTAAAGGCTTTTGTGTACATGTCCATGAGTTAGATTAGTCCTAATTTTCCTTATTTGTACCATCCTAGTTGGGAGTTGGAGTCAAGGTATCCAGTTGTTCTACCAGTTCTAGAAAATTCTCATCTATTATAAATTTGAATATTACCTCTCCACCATTCTCTCAATTCTTTCTTTCTAGAACTTCAATTCGGTCTACTATCTTCTGTGTTTCTTAACTACTTTTATATTTCCCATCCTTTTGTCTCTGTATTATATTCAGGATGATTTCTTCAGATTTTCTGGAACATAATTTTCTCTTCATTTGTGGCCAATTTACTGTTTACTCTGAACATGTTTATATATTTCAACTATTCCACTCTTTTTTTTTTCTAAGTATTCTGCTTGTTTACTTTTCCCCAAATATTCCTGGTCTTATGTTTTGTCATTTTTTATCCCTATCTTTGTTTAAACACTGAAGCATATATATGTTATTTTTTCTGATTATTTCAATATTTACATTCTTCATTAGGCTGACTCTATAGTTTGTTGTTTCTATTGACTCTGACTCATGGTGGCTTTTTTCCCTGTATATTTGGTGGTTATTAACTGTGACCTTTAGCTTCTTGAAATTTTTTGGATCTGGCTTTTAAGTGTATAATTCCATAGAGGATTTAATTTGTATCTCCCAAGCTCTTCTGGGTACTATCAACATGGGGGGCAGATTATGTCTGATGTTTATGTGTTTTGTGTTACTTTTTAATTTACACAAGTGGCAGGAATTCTATCCTCAGACCTGAAGAGTAGGCATATGAGGTAGAAATTCTTAGTGGAGCTTTGTCATTTTCTTTATATTCTACACAGACAATTCTCCTTCTGTAGGGCAGGTTATATTCTATTTCACCTACTAAACATGTTGACCTTTGGGGACTGAAGCTTTGTGAAAGAATTTCTAATTTCCCATCCTGATCAGGTCCCATGCTTTATCACCTGCACAGGATACATCCTCATGATGCCTGAAAACCCAGGCTCTAAAATACCAGAGCTCTGAATTCTCATTTACTATGCACAGCTCAGTGTGGTCTGCATAATAATGCCTTTGACCACATCTTCCTAGAATCACATGCCCTCAGGACATTCACCAGCTCCTAGGCTTATTTATCTTGTAGAGTAGCTTATTCTTGTCATTTATAGTCTTCCATTGTTTCCCTTACTTTGCTGCCAGCTCCACCTTGCTTTAAATACATGTTGAAGTATTTTATTCAGCGTTTTTATCTGTTCTATACCTGAAGGGGTTTATCAGCCCATCTAGTATCATAGTGCTAGAGATGAAATCTATTCCTTTATAATCTAATTTTTATAACACATTTCTGAACCATCCATCAGTCTGGCCTTGCAGTTAATCTGAATTGAGCAGGCAATTTCTCCACTTGCAGAAAGACTGTGAAGTGCCTCAGAGGAGCACAAACACTTAAGAGGGTTGCAAAGAGCTGGTCTCATGCCTCTCAGCCCCTCCCCACCAGCTGGGACTGGCACTCTGCCTAATGCCAGTGCATCTACATGCTATGGCTTCTGTTCCCCACCTTGTCATTCTAACCCCCACCCTCCACACACCCTCTACCACATACACAGTAGATCTCCACCGGGCTTGGGTATACACTGAGCATTTTTAAATAGCAGTAAAGCCAACTAATTGCCATATTTTCAAAGATTAATTATCACTCACTTTTTAAAAGTCAAGTTTCTTTAAACTAGGAATGCAAATAAGAAAACAAATGAAAAATAGATTTCCAGAACTACCTTTCTTGCTATTCAGCAGGAATCATCCTCAAATACCGATTAAAATATTGAGATTGCTTCATTTCTTGTTAATCTCCAGTGAAGAGGCAATGTCATTTAAAATTAGCAAAAACCTTGTAATATGGGAGGAAAAGCAGGGCAAAGCATTTAAAGATGTTAATTTACTAAATTTTTACCACATCAGTTTTGGAAAGTCCAGGGAAAAGGGTTGTTGTATTAGTCAGATCAAACTTTCATAATAAAATATCAGACTGGATGACTTAAACACAGAAATGTCTTTCTCACTGTTGTTTGGAGGCTGAGAAGTCGAAGACCAAGGTGCTAGCCTACTGGGTTCCTAGTGAGGGACTCTCTTCCTTACTTACAAATAGCTGCCTTATCACTGTGTCCCTAACTCAGTGGGGCGGGGGGGAGGGGTGAGAAGAGAGGGAGAGAGAACACATACACATGAGCGAGAGCACTCTCCTCTGGTGTCTCTTCTCATAAGTACTCCAACCCCATCATGAAGGTCCAACTCTCATGACCTTATCTAACCCTAACTACCCCATCATATTAAGGGTTAGGACTTCAACATATAAATTTGGGGGACACAAACAATCAGTCCATAACAGTTGTTAACTGAAGACATACGGGGACTTTAGTGATAAGTGGTAGAGAAAGTCAGTCTAAAATCTGCAGAATATGGAATAGGAGAGACTATACAACTATGGTCACTGCTCTGGGAGGTGGGGAGAAGTTAGCAGTTTGGATTACACTTTCCCAGAGGAATGATAGACTTGGACTTGAACTACATATGTGTCCACGTCAATGGTATCTGAACTATGGAGTGAGACATAGGAACAGGTGTCTCCTCGTGGTTAGATCATATGCAATCAGAAGGGGTGGTGGTTGTCCTCACAGCTTAATGCCAGTCCAGTACGTACAAAGCATGCACCAGAGGGCAAGAAATAAGCAAAATGTCAGTGTCCCTGCCAAGTCTGGAGTAAATACCAATACAGCTTCTCTGCCTGTCCCAGTTGGGTAGAGTCACGAATTCCTGGGGCTACCCCTCTAAGTACCACACCTATTTGACCCAGCCGAGCAAACTAAAGATGAAGAGCCAGACTGAGGGTTTATAAGACACAGAGATGCTGTGTACCAGTAGGAAGGAGCAAGTGCCAAGATTAAAGAGAGGGCATCAAAACGTAGTAATCAACACATCCAACCTATTTTTCCATTTTCCCTCTGACTAGTTTCACCTTCGTAATTATTTGCTAATTTCTGATTCATTCAAAATTGATTGGCTATGGGCCAAAAGGGCAGTTTACTGCCCATTTATCTTTAGTATACCTTGGAGACCCTGATACCACTTCTTCTCCTCTCTTATGGGAGTCAGATGTGCAGTCAGAAAGCAAGAAAGTAATGGCATCCAGTGGTCTTCTGTGACTTCCACCTGCAGTCCAGGGGGCTAGAACGGTGCCCGTTCAGGCTGGGATTGGCTCAGATCAAAGCCAGACCACCTTTGAACCTCTGCCCAGTGGTGCATTGCCCAAAATTTTAGATTGACAGATACTGGTGCTTTTCTTTGCCTGTTCAGCAATTTCTTCTGAATTCTTCAGTGGGTCTGTGTTTTCTTTTTAACTAAGTTTGCATTTCTTTCTTACAAGGAATCAGTAAAGGTATAAAGATTTATGCTTAATTGAAAGGGAACTTTAGATATCACTATTTATCTCCAGTTTGAGAACAATTAATTTGGAAACTGTTCATAGGCAGGAAATCTCCCTTGAATAAAGCACTTCTTCAGTCATTCTTGCTTCACTCATTCATTGGACATTACTGAGAACCTTTTATGTATGAGCCCAGGCTGTTCTGGCATTGAGAACACGGGCTTTCTTTTTCGTGTTTCATCTACTCCTTCTGGAGCACTTACTGTATGCTAATCTACATGCATTATATTTACTGTCCCATTCAAATCTCAACAACAACCTAATAAGGATATTAACTCCTCATTGATATTTGTGGAATCCAGGATTCCAAGAGGGCAAGTTATTTGCCTAAGGTCACATAGCTAGTTAAATCAGTTCCAGGGCTCATGGTAGATAAGAACAATTTCTGCCTTCAAGAACTAGCATTTTATGAAAGTAAAATGGACTCACAGATATATATGTACAATAAAGAGTATTAGGGCAAAACCAGCTATACTGAGTAGAGCAGAAAACAGAGGTCTGAGTGGGCAGTTCTAAGGGGCAGGAGTCTGAAGGCATCATAAAGGAGCTGGCTTGAGATGAGTGATGTTCACATTGCTGAGTACCAAAGGTATGTATGTTGGTGGTGGTTGCCTATGTGGAATGGAAGGTGGTTTGAGATTCATGTTGGGAGAACAGAGGTAAAGAAGGAGGCAAAATTTATCCAGTCCTTTAATTTTGTATTCTAACAGGATTCCACACAGGACAAAGTTTTGCAATTTATACCAACTAGCATCATTCTCTAATATTTTCTTTTATAAATATATCTACAACCAGATGATAAAATACTAGACATTTGATTCACAACAGTTACTAGCAGGGTTTATAGAAGACACTACAAAATAGTTATTAGTTTCTAATTGAAGTACCAGGAGCCTGGAGTGTTAGTGATCATTAGTTTGGAAAAGACTTCCGGAGAAGCAGTGGTTTCTGTTCCATAGGGCAGTCCCTTCTTTAACCTCCTTTGGTTTTGCTGAACATCCAAAGAGTCTTAATTGTTCTTATTGGGAGGAAAAGAAAAAAAAAAACACAAAAATCTTCTTCAGAATACTTCAACACTGAGTAACACTGCCCCTGTTTCCTATTGTTCCAACCACACCAGGATTTGTGTGTCACTTATCAGTTTAAAAAGCCACCGGTTACCAAAAGACAATAGAGCATCCTACTTAGGACTCAGCAAAACAGAAGAGGAATGCAGAACCAAAGTCACAACAAGTGATGTATAAACTAACAGGAAAAACCTGAGCATCACCAGGCTCCTGTCAGATGGGGTTATTGGTAGTAGAAACTTGTCTCTTTTTTTTCTTCTCCTTTTTAATGAACTGTTTCTTTATACTCCCTCCTGCCTCTTTCCCTTCTTGCCTGTTCTATGAACCTTGTCAAAAACAAATAGAGAATGATAGTAAAAGCAGCAGGAGGACATTCTAAAAATAAAGACAAATACCAAGGGTTGTTAGTAAGTAGCCTATGTTTGTCATGGTCCATTAATATGTGCTCTTGTTTCTCCCCTTTTTATTTTATTTAGAAATAAAAAATGTCAGATATGATTTTGTAGAGTTTACCAGATGGAGTCCAGGTCCATTTTGAGAACTGGAGACTGTTGGAAAAGATTGGGGGGAAACCTGTGAATGTGGGGACAATCTTCAGCATCAGTGAATGGAGGTAGGAGATTCTAGGACTGCCAAGAGAGCACCTTTGTAAAGTGAGAAAAACAGATCTGAAAACTTAGTAATAGAATAAGGTGAAGGGTTTGGAGGTGTGAACTGCTCAACTGGACAACAGAAGTTGTAAGTCTATGTGAAGTCATGGATAAAAAGGCTGGAGAAGCCCAGTAGTTAGAAGGGACTCAGTGAAGCTGAAAGGTCAGGCCTGAGGTCATGAGCTCTGGGCGGCAAGTAAAATGCAACTACCTTGGCCAAGAAGCAGACCTTGAAAACTTCTGGCAGGTAAGACAGCCCATGTCTATAAAACTGGTTTTTTGAAACCAAATTAGTCAGGATAGACCCTCAGTTTTACTAAAATGGATTTTTCTATTGAACTCTCTTAAGTTTGGCTCAATAGATCAAGCTCATGATCCAGCATAAGAGGATAATCTGAAGTAGAAGGATTTATTGTTCTGTTGCATCTCAGAGTTCATGGCACCTGAACACATGAGCCCAACATGCACAGGTTTGGAGAAGACCTGCGAGTGTGCTGGCATTGGCTCAGGAGACTTTAGCAGTTGCCACCCTCCCATATGGACTCTAACCTGGGCCACCAAGACTATATGCCTGTCACCTTTTGAAATGAGTGCTTTGTCTTCTCAGGTTAATGACCTTCATGGTACATCCAGGTGATGAGAGAATTTGCCTCATTTGGGAAGGTAGAAGATTGAAAGCGGATGTTCTCTTTTGGAGAACCAGATTGTCTACCCAGAAGTTCCAACCAAAACTAGTCTATTGCCTCCTTTCAAAGGGATAGCCTTTCAATGGAACATCATCATTCTCTCCTCAAAGACTCAAACCATATCACACATCAAAAAATGAATAAGAAAGCCAAAATTTTAAATTCAAAGACTAGACTTTTAAAACCAGAAACAACCTAATCTGGTATTTCCCAAATTGATTTCCACAAGTGTTTAAGTAAGTATGGCAAACTCTTAATTCTCCATCTTTCATGGAAAGTCACAATGCATATTATTACCACATTAAAGGTTCTGAGAAATCCTGTTGTAAAGTAAGCTATTAAACTTTGTTTAACCTAAGTATTCTCCAAACTTATTTGGCCACCAAATACACTTTTATTTACGTAACTGTTAAGGAAATATGGATCTAGCCCAAAGCCTTCTTTTCACTTCTTTCTTCCCTTATTCCTTTCTTTCTTCTTCCTTCTCTCCCTTCCTTTCTCCCTTCCTCCCTTAATGAAGCAGAGACCAACAGAAGAAACATGATTTGTCTAAGATTTTGCAACTCAATAATGACAGATCTGAGATAAGAGCTATCTTTTGACTGCTCATCCTGGATCCTTTCAATCTTATCCTAATGGTATCTTAATTTATCATTTGTATGGTGAGAAGAAAGTGATAATAAGCTGATTCCAGGTCTTCTCATCATGGAGTTCCAGTCTGGAGGATGTACCTAGCTGTGAGGCTGACTCCAGCTGCAGAGTTCTCTAGGCAGAACGCTGGAATCCTTGAGGTTCACAAGTGTTGCATAAGACAGAGGGTCAGGGGAGACACCGCAGCCTAAATAAACTGGTCCTAAAGACCCAACCTGGCTAGTAGATGGTTATTAGCTAGGTGATCTGCCTACCCAAGGTGGTCCCTGCCACTAAGCTGAGGTGCCAGGTGAGGCACCTAGATGGGGGGGGGGGGGGTAGGGCTGAAATGTACAAACTAGGCTCCACTAGCATGGGGTTTGATTCAGGTCTACCTTAGAGAAACCTGAAGCATTAGACTGAATAACTGGTCAGAACTCAAGAGATATGGACCATGAAAAGGACAAAGGATAAAGTCCAGACTTGGATCATCAAATGATAGGGAGAAGCTCATTCCAGGAAGCACTGAGTCCCAAGTCAAAGAGGAGTCTTAGGAACAACAACCAAACAGCTACTGGATCCTAGGTCTGGAAGGGAGACTGTTCTGATCATGGGCCTGAGTCTGCTCTGCTGCTTACTGTCTCAAGGAATATAAGGCAGAGCCAAGAGCTAGTACCTCACTAGCTCACAGGTACTATGGGTAAACAAACCAGTGCCCCCAGCAGGCTCCTCTTAACTTATCTCCACTAGATCCTAGATCTTCTATGATCAAGTTGCAAATTGAATACCATTTTCAAGTACTCTCTACCCCGTCTCACTCATTCATTAATTCATCCAACAAATAATTATTGGTCATGATAACATGTGCTAGGTACTATGCTTGGTAATTCCTGAGTTTATAGTCTAGTAAACACATTAATTGAATAGTTCTCACAATCATACAGACTGCAGTGGTGACAGGTACTATGACTGGGAAGTACCCACTATTTCAAGAGACCTACTAAGGGAAAAGGTAACTGGCTTGTACCTGGTGGGGATGTGGCATGTACCAGAGAATAACACATAGGAGGCGGGGGTGGAATGGTGAGAGCAAGAGTGCATGGTGCTAGAGAGGTCTGGAAAGATCACTAGAGACCAGACTTCACAGGAAAATGAGGTTCTTAAGGAAATGTGTCTACACTGTGAGCAGTGGGAAGCCAGTAGTGTTTTAAGCAAGGTTAGCATAACTACATTTGTGTGCATGCGTGTTGACTTTTTATCATGGTAAATTTCAAACATACACAAAAGTAGAGAGAATAGTAAAATGAATGCCCTGTGTATCCATTACCCAGCTTCAATGGTAATTAACATTTTGACTATCTTATTTCATCTTTCTCCCGCCCATTATTTATTACCCAGCTTCAATGGTAATTAACATTTTGACTATCTTATTTCATCTTTCTCCTGCCCATTATTTTTTTCTGGAATATTTTAAAGTAAATTCCCAACATTATACCATTTAATCTAGAAATGTTTTAGCATGCATCTGAAAATAATAAGGACATTTTTTCAGATGTGTATTTTGAAATAATCACACTAGGTATATTATAAAGAAAGGATTAGACAGGATCCAAAGTAGACATGGGTGAAGTTGGTCTGGGGGAGAAGGAATATTAACTTGGACATCAGTAGTGGTGATAGCAATGAAGATAAAGGAGTAGATTCCAGAAACATTTATAAGGTAAAATCGGGAGGGCCTGGTGATGGATTAGATAAGAGGATTGGGAAAGTGGAATGTGTCTAGGTTGACATGATATTTCTAGAGCGATGAATGATGTTGCCACTCACTGAGAGGAGTCCTGGCAGAGGATAAAACCTGGGGAAGAAGACTGTGAGTTGGATTTTGGACATGCTGAGTATGAGGTACCACAGGATCTCTAAGATGTATGGTCTAGTAAGCTACTGAATATACAGGCCTGAAGCTACGGAAGTCTTGTCTAAAGACACACATGTATGAATGACCTACAAGGAACTGTTCATTGAGGCCATGGGTATGGCTGAGATTAAGTAAGGAAAGTATTTGTAGTGGAAAAAAAAGAAAGGAAGGAACCTAGGACCAAGGAACTTTACATTTTGTGGCTGGGTAGAGGAAAGTATTCCTGCCAAGAAGATAAAAAAGAGTAGCCATAGAGATAGGAGAAAAATTCAAAAACTCAGGGAAAAAATCCCAAGCATAGTGCCCTGAGGGAATGCCCAGCAGAGCAAAGAGGGTACTTGGGCGCAAATAACTCTATTGCTCACCTGCAGGTTGCATCATACTAATACACTGATGGTGCATATGTTCTGGCCCCTATCCTGTCACTCTCATACATATTACCCTTACATATCTTAATCACCCTGATTCCTTAGTACTTAACACAGCACCTGGCACATGGTAGCTTAATAAATGTGTGCTGAACTAAACTAAATACACAAAGTCAGAGCACTGAGACACAGCTCCACCTTCAAAAGAAGAGAACTCACACATTACAAATAGTCCCAGCCATGTAAAATCTGCAGGTCTTTGAGCCACTTGCAGAAGCCTCTACCTACCATTTATGCCTCCTTGGTCACCCAGAGCGTATGGTGGGCTGAGCCAAATTAAATACAATTGGCACTTAGATTATCTGCACCACTACTCCCCTCCATTAGCATTAACAGAAAGTTAACTGAATTCCTACTGAATTCCTTTATTAAAAAACATTATTTGCCAGAAATATTTTAATGGTAATTTTCATCAGTATTTGCCTACAGGTTTATCACCTTCCTCCCCTGGGCTTGGGCCCATCCCATGTGAGTGACTCCTGTCATTTTAGTTAGAGATGGGCAGAAATACACAAATAAATCTTAAAGGATGGGAGTTACTCTTCAGCAAAGAATTCAGAGATGCTACAGTTTACTGTGACCACACCAGACACGACAAGGCAAGGTGAGTTCGCTGAATTCCAGATTGGCGGGGGAGGGTGGGAGAAGAGAAGATAGAAGGGAACTGCTGAGAAGCAGTAGTCATAGAATACCTCAATGGATGGAAATACAAACAAAACAAATGGGAACCACAGAGAAATCTTGGATTCCTGAAGGAAGCTGACCTCTACTCAAAGCTCGTTTTGGGGGAGTTCCAGTCAGGATGGCAGAGTAGGTAAACATTATGCTCTCCTCCTCTCATGACCCCATTAAAATTACAACTGAACTACAGAAGAGCCATCATTTGAAGTCTCCTGAAGTCTAGCTGAACAAAAGTCCTACAAATAGGGACACACAAGAGAAGTCACTTTGAGAATAATAGAAGGGTGGAAATACAAAACAGGCTGGTCACAAAACGCCCACGTGTGGCAGTTGAGAATTGGTGAGAATTGGGAGAAATATCTCCGCTGCTGAGGTTCCCCCAGAAGAGCAAAGGGACCTGCCCCCCCCCCACAGAGTTCCAGTGCTGGGAAGAGAAGCCCCCACAACTTCTATAAAACACCGCAGACTATAGCTGAGTGAGACAAAGGCCTGGGGGTGTCTCAATCACTCCTTTTAAAGGTCCCCGCATGAACTTACTAGGTGATGGACTTGCTTGCTCTGACCTCCAGTGCTGGGGCAGCAACTCAAAAGGCACCAGAAACATATGCATAGAAACTGAATTGTCTGGCTTCAGGGTGAGGGCGGGAGGGGCAGCTTTCTCCCAGATAAGTACTGACAGAGGGCATTGCTCCTTTGTTAAGCCCTCTCCTCCACAGCTTGCAGACCCAGGTGGCCACCATATCTGAGTTTCCCACAACTAGCTAACACTGGTCATCCCACCCTGGTGAGTCCCAGAGACCCTGTCCCTCCCAATTTGCGGGCTGGCCCAAGCCACTTCCAGTGGATTTTCCATATAAATAGCCTGTCTTAGCTCCTGCAGCAGGCTTTCCTAAAATCTCTCAGATCACAAAATCTAAACAAGCAGGCTTGGTGTGCCCCATACCTCTTGCTGAGCAGCCCCTACACCATACTAGCAGCAGCCAGCCTCAGTTTGTGGCTTAGCCTCTCAAGGTACTTTCAAGCCCAGGATGGGTGCAGGCCATTTGCAGATTGCTTGGTGTCTCATGCTACATGGGCTCAGGCAGGGCACAGGCTACAGCTGAATTTGGCCTGCAGCAGAGCCCCTCCCAGGAGGCCTTGGCCTGCGCACCCCAGAGGTCGGCTTTGGCCTGAGCCATAGCACCACCTGGGGTCACATCCGAGGATGACACACCCAAAGGACAGGCACTAGAGCTCTTCTATAGAGAATCTTGCTCTGTAAGGTCAGCCCCTGCACAAAAACTCCTCCACTAGTCACAGCCAGTCATCACAAACAATCAGCCCAATGGTCAATCCCTCCTATTGACGAGAAAACAGCAGCCAAGGCTCAACTACAACAGGAAGGTACAAACAGCTCATACAAGGGACATACCTGGAGCATCTGACTCAGGTGAACAGGGAGATTGCACCACTGGGCCCCATAGCACACCTACTACATAGGCCACCCTACTAAGATCAGGAGATATAGCAGCTCAACCTAATACATAGAAACAAACACAAATAGACCCCAAAATGAGAAGACAAAAAAAAAAAAATGTCCCAAATGAAAGAATAGAACAAAGCTCCAGTAAAAGAACTAAAAATGAAGACAAACAATCTAATAGATGAAGAATTCAAAACACTGGTTATAAAGATGCTCAATGAACTTAAGGGACAAGCACAGGAACTCAGTAAGAACTTTAATGAAGAAATAGAAAATATAAAAATGGAGACAGAAAACAAAAAAGGAACAATCAGAAATAAAGAGTATAATAACTGAAATGAAGAATACCTTAGGAGGAATTAACAGTAGATAAGATGAAGCAGAGGGTCAAATCAGCAAATTAGAAGATAAGGTAGCAGAAAACACCCAATCAGAACAGCAACAAGAAAAAAAGAATCCAAAAAAGTGAGGATACTTTAAGTGGCCTCTGGTGAAGGAAACAGACATACAAGCCCAGGAAGCACAGAGAGTGCCAAACAAGATAAACCTGAAGAGGCTCACGCAAAGACACATCAAAATTAAAATGCCAACGTTAAAGACAACGAGAATCTTAAAAGCAGCAAGACAAAAGCAGTTAGTCACCTACAAGGGAGCTCCCACAAGACTGTCAGCTGATTTCTCAACAGAAATTTTGCAGGCCAGAAAGGATTGGCAGGGAATATTCAAAGTCATGAAAAGCAAGGACCTACAATCAAAATTACTCTACCCAGCAAAGCAATTATTCAGACTCAAAGGACAGATAAAGAGCTTCCAAGACAAGAAAAAGCTAAAGTTCATCACCACCAAGCCAGTATTATAGGAAATGTTAGGACTTCTTTAAGAAAAAGGAAAAAGAAAAGAAAGATTAAAAATATGAATTAAATGGCAATAACTACATATCTAGCAACAATTACTTTAAATGTAAATGGATTAAATGTTCCATTTAGACAGTATTTAAAAATATAGGGTAGCTGAATGGATGAGAAAACAAGACTCTTACATATGCTACCTACAGGAGACTCACTTCAGATCCAAAGCTATACACAGACTGAAAGTAAAGGGATGAAAAAAGATGTTTCATGAAGATGGAATCAAACCAAAAAAGCTGGTGCAATACTTATACAAGATAAAAAGAGACTTTAAAACAAAGGTTATAACAAGAAACAAATAAGGACTCAGTAATCCCACTTCTGTGTATTATTTGAAAAACCCCAAAACACTATTTTGAAGGGATATGTGAATCCATATGTTCATTGCAGCATTATTTACAATAAGCAAGATATGGAGGCCACCTGAGCATCCATCAGTGGATGAATAAATGAAGAGGTGGTACTTATATACAATGGAATATTACTCATCTATAAAAAAGAATGAAATCTTGCCATCTGCAACAACACAGATGGACCTAGAGGGTATTATGCTGAGTATGTCACACAGAGAAAGACAAATGCCACATGTGGAATCTAGAGAACAGGAGAAAGAAACAAACAACAGAAACAAGCTCACAGATAGAGAGCATTTTGATGGTTGTCAGATTAGGGGTGGAGGATGAGTGAAGGGGGAGGGGTTTAAGAGGTACAAATTGGTAGTTGCAAAAGAGTCATGGGGATATAGAGTATAACATGGGAAATATAGTCAATAGTACTGTAATAATTATGTATGGTGTCAGAGGGGTACTGAATTAATCTGGACGATCACTTCATAAGTTATATAAATGTCAAATCACTGTATTGTATACCTGAAATTAATGTAATATTGTATATCAACTATAATTGAAAAAAATAAAAATATTTTAAAATGTTTTTAAAAGCTCCTTTTTGGTTTTACAGTATTATGCAACCAGAGATTTCAGAATGCTCAATTCCTATCTGCGCCCCCAGATAAAGGGCAGATGTAGGTATACAGGCTCCAAAATAGTGGTAAGTTAAGGACCATTTCCACCTGGCTTTAGAAAGTTTTTGGACTCATAAATTTGCATGGCATCCAGAGCTCTAAGAGTTTACAAATAATTATGGATCTTAATTAAGAAGCTGGTACGCTAGCAATCCCCTTCCCCTGCACAGTTTCTCTGCTCTGCATGCTGGAGACAGGGCTTCCTTTCTCAGCTGGATGCAAAGTGCCATGTGCCCATCTGCTCAGGACATAGCTTTCCTTCTCTGGAAGAGGATTAGTGTGCTTCAATGTTAACATTTAAAAGTTTTGACTTTTTTTTAAACAACAGAGGTAGAATCTGGTATCAACTAAATAAACTCTGTCAGCAGCTAAACAAATAAAATGACCCCCACACTCAAACTCATGATTTAGGATAAAGTGCTTCTCACTGTACTCTCTCCCTTACAGCCATCAACATACCATATTATAATGGAGTGTTCACTTGACTATAGCTAAGTGAAGTTAAGCTCCTTGAGAGACCACATGTGTTAATCTCTAAATTCCTAGATCTTGATGCAGCCCCTGGCTCACAGCTGAAGCATGATAAACATTTTTGAATAAATGAGGTAGACAAAAATCATTGGTTCAATAATTTCATCTTTCACTTAATTTGGGATATTCTCATAAATTAGATCTGTAAGGGACCATAAAGTTCTCTAATTCCATCCTCTTGATTCGCTGAGGAGAAACTGAAGGCTACAGAGATGAACTCTGTATGATTTAAATTTGGCAACTTCTTAACTGTCTTGATGGCAGCAGCTTTACAGGTGTATCACATCAAACGTGTTTATATTGTTTCTTCTCATTTGTCACCAGGAGTTCCTACCAGGCAATGTCCCAGAAGACAACAAAGCAAGGCGCGTATCTGCAGTTCTACTAGGAAAGACCCTCAGAATTCCAGGCCATAAGGTTTTTCTATTAGAAAGACTTGAAGATCGCCTCAGATCATAAAGGGTTAAGAAATTAATCAACCCCACTAATTAGTGGCAGACACAGGACCAGATCCAAGTCAGACTTCTACTTTCATAACACCTTCCTCAAGAATTTATATTCCAATTTTGTGCCTTCCCATCTTCAAAGCCTCTCTGGAGACTATGACCCAGAAATCCAGAAGAAACCCTACAGGAATGTGCCACTGAATCCTTTTTTTAGTCCTGTAATAAAAATTCTTCTGGAGGCAGCTGCCATTTTTAGCATGACTGCTTGTGTGTACTTCAGACGCTATCACCTCATTTTCCCCCAGGACGTCTAGATTGAGATTTTTCTGCCTTTCTGTCTGGCTGATGTGCTTGAATTCTTGAGCTTCATTTCTGTTGTCCTCCACTTTCACCAAGTGCTATAATTATGTTATTTCAAGCAGAGCAAGTCTGCTCCCAGCATAGCTAGAGGGTCATCTCAGTAACATGCTGATGCCCAACCACTAAGAATTTTCAGACTCTGGTTCCAAATACTAATAATGATTTCTCTCCCTAGTCCTCCGGCTTCTAGCTGAAATCTTGAGGTTTGAAGCCACCAGAAGAATGATTTGGGTCTAAATGAGATAATTTTGAGACAGAGTTAACCAGCAGTCTCTGCCCAGAAGTCTCACCCACTTTTTACTCGGAGGTGTTGCCTCTTTCATCATCATGTTTTGCAGCTCCTGTCCTAAAAGACAACTTATTCTATGCAGATATTTTCTTCTTCTTGCTGCTGTCTGGGACTGTCAGGTTGAGTAAAGATTTGGGGGCTTGGGAATTCAGTCGTGATCTGTCTAAAGGTGATTCTTGTACTAGAGTTACATGAATCACTGCTCCAGAGACAGCACGAAAGTAAACTCAGGATAAAGAGTGTCTATAAATTCAAAATACCCAAGGGAACTGGCAGAATCATGCAGACTGACTCTACTAACATTGCAGTGTGGTACAGTGAGTTTGGATTTTAATTACCCCCATGAAAGATTGAGTCTTTGTTTGCAGTACATCAATCAGTGAAAATACAAGGAAAAAGAGGAGAGGGTGGTGGTCTGAGAATTTCAAAAGGCCGGAGTGAGCAACAGAGACCCTATCAGATCCAGGCATGCACACTGATCAAGGAGAACAGTGCTTGTATGTATCAGACACTAAATAATTTTTTTTCAATTAAAGGGTGAACTTTAAAGGTAGCAAACATGCATTATTGTGTTCTTTCTACTTGTCGGGCAGTGTTCTAAATCCTGCATGCATGCATGCATGCATACACACACACACACACTCAGTTATTCTTCACCAGAAGTCTGTAAGATATAAGTACTATGATCCCTATTTCTACATGAAGAAACTGAGGCTCAAATTTGCCCAAGGCCACAAAGCTAGGAGAGCAAGAATGAAGACCAAGCAATCTGGCTTCAGAGCCAATGTTCTCAACCTCTATATCATCCCATCCGTAAATGAGTGAATGAGATAAGAGCAATTTAAATTTGGAACATGTTGAATTATTCGTTTCCATGAGCTCACTCCATCTATCTGGCATAAAGAAGTCACCTGGGAAGAGATGGGATAATTGAAGGCGCCATGCCTTACATTAAAACAGTGCCATGCACGATGCACAAAAGCAATATCATTATGCTAGCAACCAAGTAGACTATAGCTCATTGACAGTATCAAAGGTTAGGCCCATTTGTTTAAAATTTTTATAGAAAAATCCATTCTCGGAGGTTCATGGACTCTCCTAACTCCCACTTCTGACTTTCCCCCAGCTGTGCTATTCAGTTTCTTCCCCTTGGTCTGTGAACATCTTTCATGCTTCATCTCATTGCCTCTCAGCCTCCTTTTTAGCTCTAGTCTTGCTGTGGCAGCCAGCTACACACAGGTATAACCTGTCAGCTCCCCACGTCAGTTACACCAGATGCCTCTTGCATTTTGCCCAGGGTTGCTCTGCACCACTATACTCTCGCTTGGCTACGCAGACTAGTGCCCAAACTCAGAAATGCAAGGGAGTTAACACCCTGTCAGGGATCTTTGACCAATGGAGGCAGAAGCTGGTGGACAAATAAACCCCTCTTCACTGGAAAACTTTAAGGAACAATCTACACACTTCCTTAGACAGGCCCTGCAGGGTTAAACCCCACCTGTCTACAATAACATACCTCTGGATTGGATTTTTCTCCTTTCCTATTTCACTTCCCAGACCCTCAATTTTTTTCCTTTGAGATCACTTCCCCAAATAAATTATGCAAACTAAGCCATTATCCAAAGCTCTGCTTTTCAGGTGAATCACCTTAAGGCTGTCCCAGTCCCAAGATCAATAGATAAGAAAGTGGTGAGGCTGAGTCTTTCTCGACAGATTCATGATCACCACCTACAGCTCTCATGATTTAGAAACAGGTCTGGGTTTGAGCCCTGGTTTCACTGCTTACTTACTAAGTAACCTTAGATAAAACATATAATTTCTCTGTTACTCCATTTTCTCATTTACAAAATGTGAAGAAAAAAAAAAGAACATCACCCTCCCAGGGTGTTATGAAATAATAGATGTTATAATGAAGTGATGGATGACTTGGTAGATGCATAGATTTGATGCATAGACTTGGTAGATAGAATGTTTAAAGAGGTTTTTTTTGTTGTTTTTTTGTTTGTTTGTTTGTCCATTTGTTTTACCAAGCCATCTCCCAGCCGTAAGAAAATTATTCCACAGTACATTTATACAATTTTGTAGTCACTAGCCACTGTGGCTATTTAAATTTACATGAAATAAAATGAAATGGAATTAAAAATTCAATTCCTCAATTATACTAACCATATTTCAAGTGCTCAATAGCTGCATATGGCTAATGGCTATGATATTGTTTGATAGCACAGATACAGAACATTTTCGCCATCACAGAAAGTTCTATTAAACAGTATTGTTATCAATGTACTCATTGCCAAGAAAGACAAGATGGGGGGTGGGGGAGTGTCATGTCTCAAATTCTCGAAGGCTGTGTCCATTGGCCAGCTATCCAAGAACGTTTCTCCCCGAAGTTTTTCATGCTACTAAGAGTTCAGACACATTTTGATGGTGGCACAGTGCCTGGAGCCAAGATCTCAGAGCCTCTGCCAGTATCAATTCAAAGCACGTGCTTTTTGATAGAGCAGGCACCACACCTCCAAGTAATAGGATGCTACCTTCTCACCCACTGGTCTGCCCAGTGTAAACTGGGCATCAATAAAAAGGAAGTGAGTCCAGCCATGCTGCAGAGCCACAACACCCTCTTTATAGAGCACCCAACTCTGAGCCCCTGCAGCATTCCTAAAGGACACAACATGGAAGTCATGCCTCTGGTGGCACAAGAGATCTAAGAATGAATCACCCTGATGTTTTCCCTTCCTGACCTTTTGGAGGTTGAAACTATTTTCTACTGGGTATTCTGTAAGTGTTCTCAGATTTCTCTTGATCCAATCATAAACCTGATAGATGAAGGCAGCATTTTTCCTGGCAGAGATGGGCTGTGGGAAATTGTGAAGTGGAAAGTTAGTCTTCTGAGCGCTGCTTAGCCACTAGCCCAAAGTGCCCACCGGTCTCATGCAGGTCTAGATCCCACCTCTTCAGGTTCTGGCCTGCACTCACCCAAAAAGTTAACAGACTTGTCCTTTTCTGCCCTGACCCTCCCCATCATCAAAATCTATCAACACGTCTGAGTAACCCATGGTAATGTAAAAACGGGTAAAGATGTTATCGCCATCACATCTAAAGTTAACACAACTATCTTTGAGATGCAAAACATTAACCTCATACTTCCCCAAGAAAAAATCTTTCATGATCTAAAAGTAACTAATCCTCATTAGAATGCTTCCCATGTTTTCATCCACTGCTTCCTCCCGTTACACACACGTGCGCATGCAAGTAATGGCCAAGGAGAATGAAGAAGTCAAAAAAGGCCTCAGTAAGGATAATAAGTTTCTTGGCCCTGGCCTTTACCTGATCTTGAAACATGGCTGACCGGAGCGCCCACCACATGTAATGCACACAATGAAAGGGAGACTGGAGCTCTTCTCAGCACACTTTTGGATTTTCCTGCTACCTTTTCTCCTCATCTCTCACATGGTCACACTTTTAACAGCTGACGCCCTCAGCATGCATCATGCTCATCCTCCCTCTGCTTTTCTTAGCTCTTCAGACCACCTCTCTTCTCAGTCCCTGGGTCTGGCAAATATTCCTAGCATTAACTCTCTGACATCCCGCATGACTTGCCAAGGCCTAGAATGCAAGACTCACAATATAACCCAGAAAGAGTGGTACATCAAGTAGAGACACAATCCAATAAGAGAAATATGGTTGGGTCTTAGAGTATCTCTCATATTATGCCAATACCAAAACCCATAACAGAATTTAGAGCTTAAAATAATCTGGCTTACTACATAACAGCTGTGGAACCACAGGCAAGTAACTGACCTCCTCACACCTCACTTTCTTAACTATGACACATGACCATTTCTTCATGCTAGGATTTTTAGAGCATCAAAATGAGATAAAGTATAAAAAACATTTAACATAGTATCTTCCTAATAGTGATTAATTAATGATAGCAATAATTACTTTATTGATATATTTATCCTTATCACTATTATCCACTTAATAATTATCAGGACTCCTTAAAAACTGATTAGAATTAGCAGTCTAAAGACATGGAGGCAAGAAAACCAAGATCTGTGCCTTTCTCTAAGAATAAATCTGCCCTCTTGACCCAGAAGCCTCCCAGCTGCCAGGCCACAGTTGCTTCCCAGAGAAATATTAGACTTAAGTGCCCATTTATTTTGCCACTTTTCTTCCTATTCTCCTCTTGACTGCTTCTGGAAATAGATGTTTATTTAATCACATAGCCAAGGGAAATTTTCCTTTGTAATTCTCGTGGAACTGAGGAATATAAAGAATGTGATCATTTATAAAACCAGGTGAAATGGCTCATTTTAGCTTAATTTTTATCACTTGCTTAAGGTGATATTTTCATGAACACCGTAAAAAATAAATGGAAGGACGATTCACTATTTTCTCAGATTTTTGCAGTGACATGTTGCAACACTATAGAAATTATTTCTCAAGAAAAAAAATTTAATTTTTACAAACAAAAGAAAGAAAAACCCTGCAAAAGCGACTTTTCTTTTCTTTTTCCTGGAGAATATCTTTCTTTCTATGAGACCAGACTTTTTCACCTCTGCAGTCAGCTCCAGGTGTTAATAGAAAATGCCTTGGTGTCTCACTCCTACAAACCTTCAAACCCAGGAGAAATGAAATTAACATCCTCAGTTTATGGGGTTGGCATCATCTACAAAAAAAAAAACAGGCCTCACACTTGAATGTAAATATTTCTGGACAAAAAGCAAGGCTTAGAGAAAAGAATTCCAAACTTCTCACATGGTATTTATCTTCATCCCTCCTCCTCAGCCTTTAAAAACAGGCACACACACAATTTAAGACCTTTTGTACTAGTTCAAAAAACTACTGGCACCACAGCAATCAAACACTGAACAAAGTAATTTGTTCGAACAAGTCCCTTCAAAAGGCTAGCTAGAGCAATTCATAGGTGTATCTTTTGTCCTTCCATTTTAATAGCCGTGGCAGAGGTATGAGGGCCATAAATAATTATTTGCGGGTGAGAGACAAGAAAAAAAATGAATAGGGAGGGAATCATTCCACATAAAGAACTCACACCACTTCAACATTGTAGCCCCCAAATGAAAATGAATCTGCTTTGGCCTTTATGGACAGTTAGTAGGCATCTCATCTTCATGTGGTGCTGACACCCACATTTTTCCAACTCAGTGAGTGTAGAGAAGGCAAAAGCCACAATTTAGACAAATACTCTCAAAATATACAATTACCAAGCCTGGAATCCAACTGCAGGGAAAAATCACAGGGACAGGATGCCCCAATTTGCTCCCCAATATCGCTTATAATTATAAAATTTCCAACATCTTCCACTGCCTCCTTTGCTGACAGTTTAACAGGAAGACCACTGGCTAACTGGCCTTGAGGAATCTATTCATCTTGCTCCTTAAAATACTCAGTAATATTTTCAGAGAAGGCTATGTTTATTCTCTGGAAGCAAGACCAGGAGAATGATGACCAAAGAAACAACATGAGCATGCTTTGGTCAATTATACATTCTTACTATTACTCTAACTTTGTGAAGAGCAACTGATTCATCTAAAATAAGAATTTCCAGATAAAACACAAGCTATCCAGCTAAATGTGAACCTCAAATAAGGAATATTTTTAGTATAAGTATGTCCCATGCCATAATTGGGGTATACTTATACTAAAAAATATTTGATGTTTATCTGAAATTCAAATTTAACTGGATGCCCTGGATTTTTATTTGCTAAATTTGGGAACCCTGCTTGGAATTCTCTTGTAGCAGTTTAGGTTATTGTTTGAAATTATTTAGACCCAACCTCTCTCCCATCTTCTATGTGGAAATTTAAATTCCCACTGCATCAAAATTGATCTTAGCTGGTAACTTGCTGGGACCTCACAGTAAGTAGAGTGTGCTTCCTTCCTTATATTGGGTTTGGCCATGTAAATTGCTTTGGCCAATGAGACATTACCAGCCATGACACAGCAGAGGTTTGAGCTGGGTTTGTGTACTTGAGGTTTAATTTTTGTATTCTTCCCATTGCCTTGTTTCCAGGGAGAAGATCAGGTCCCTGTGTGTGTGTTTGTAACAGCCCTGAGCTCAAGAAGCTTCAAAGAGCTGAGCCCCAACAAATCCACTACATAGCAGAGAGCCGCCCACACAAGCCCTGCCTAGATCAGCCAACTCCTAGCCAATTTGTAGTGTTGTTTCAGACACTGAAGTTGAGGGTTGTTTGTTATGCAGCACTAATGTAGTGTTTGCTAACTAAGACACTACTAAAATTAGTTTGAAACAAGTGAAAAAAAATCTTTGTTTATGTATACAACTTCTCAAAATGCCAAAGCTTCCCTTCAATCTTCATCTACTCTAGATGTGGTAATACCAAAATGTTAAAGGGGCTTCACCAGGGCGCATCTTACAAAACACTGGGCTGAGAGTCAGAAAGAGTAGGTTAAAATTCCAACTCTGCTATTTGCAAACTGTGTAATTGTGAGTAAACAGATGAACCTCTCTGAGTGTTTCACCTAGCCATGATATGGGGATAATTTCTATCCATCTGCAACCAATGAGCCAATGTGTCAAAAATGCTTTGGTAAATTGTAAAGCTCTAAATAAATATGTGTAAAGCATTTAGAAACATGCCCTGCATAAAGTGAGTGCTATACATGCATGTTTGCTAAATAAACAAGTGGATACATACAGAAATTCATATGTCTTCACTATATAATCATCTATTTGACAGCATTTTTTAGCATGTACACTGTGCTAAGCACTGTAGATAATTATAAAGTAAGGAAGGTGTTTAGAGAACTGAGAGGAAAATTTCCTAACCCAGATGGGAAGGTCAGGAAAAGCTTTCCAGAAGAAGATGTGAGATATTATTATTGCACACCACATTAAGTTACAATGATCTCTCTCACTCAGATGCACAGATATGCCTACTGCACAAATGATGTCATGGAATTTCCTTCATAGGTTTTGAGACATAGTCATTTAGAGAGTGACAGCCCTTCACTCTTCCCTCTGTAGATAGTTATATTTTCCTAGCATAAATATGCATGGGTGGTATGGAGGAGAAGAAAAGGGAGAGAAAGAGCCACAAAAGTCCTTTGCAAACTCTATAAATTAGCTTGAACGAAATTGTCATTTTCAAGAAAGATGAATTAACTTTTATTGTTTGGTTTGTGTTTGGTTGCATAAAACCCATTTTTCATGCAAAATATTTGAACTTTTCAATTTTCAATTTATGTTATCTTTGATAATGCTAAATGCAGGCTCTTATCTTCCAAAGAAAAGAATCATTAATAAATTTTTCAATCAAAATCTATTTATACAGCTATTGTCATTTTAAGCAGGGCCAGGCTTCATTACAGATACCAGAATCATATTTCAAAGGGTGACCCAAGATGTGTGAAATTTAAAACATGGAAATTCAAGCACTAGTACCATCACTAATAGCTTTAATGAAAACAGAATATCAACAACAAAAAGAAAAAAAAGAAAAAAATTAGACTTGATAAGAGTTGTATATAAAACCAATCAACATTTATTGAGAACTTATGTACACTGAATACTGGACATCTAAGCCTAAATAAAACAGTTTCCTGCCCTCAGGAGTTCACAGACTCATGTAGGAGACAGACAAGTAGATAGCAATTTAAGGTACAGCAATAGAAATTTAATAGAAACAGAAACGTAACAGAAACAGTAACAGTAATAGACCGTGGAGACACAGAGGACAGAATATTAAAAATCTTTACAGAATGGTTTAAGGTTTTTACAGAGAACATTCAACCAGGTACAATACCAGGTTCTTATGACAAAAGCTGTTGGTGACTCAGCTGACATCATTACATATTCTCTTTCCTAAAAAAAAAACCTCTTTATGTTTAGGTATCAAGCAGATTTCTGAGAAGACAACTCTTGACCAAGGGAATGAGTCAAGTTTGGTCTGACCAGTCATGGCCATCCCATTCCCCTTTGCCTGTGATTGATTTGCAAGTAACCATGTGACTCACTTCTAGCCAACCGAACATAAAACGAAACGTGCTGAGCAGGTTCTTGGAAATTTATGCCTGGTTGATAAAAAGAAGAGGCTCAAGAAAAAAAGGCATCTGTCCTTGATCCATCACTTCTGCCTTTCTGCATTTGCACATTGTCCTGCCTACTTAACATCATACACCTTTTCCTTCCTAACAGAATCTAACCTGGCGATTGTCACTGCGGCAGCTATCACATAACCACAAAAGAAAACATTGCTAGTCCTCTGAGGTTGGCAGAAGGAAAATATGAGAACAAAAAATTGTCAAGCCACAGGGCCAATCCTGAAACCAGTACCTGCAGACTTCCTATTAAGTGAGATGATAAATCCCTGCACAGTTTAAGCTACTCTGCCAGTATCCTATTGTTTGTAGCTATAATATTCAAACCCATAGAGCGCAAGGATGAATGAGACCCTGTCCCTGACATCATGGGCTCACAGTCTAGTCAAGGAACTTATACTAGAGAGACATTTTGCCTGGGTCTTGGAGTATGGGTAGGAGTTTATCAGACAAGCTGATATAGGAATAAGGCATTTCAGTCCACAGAAGATGCATGGAACAGCAAAGATAAACAGGTGGCAGATGATGAAGGGCTCAGGCCATACTAGGTTTTTGGGTTTTACCTTACAGGCAATAAAAGGCTAGGAAGGGTTTTAAGCAGAGGTTAATTTTATAGAACTCATTCTACCTGAAGTATGAAAGCTGGACAGGCAAGAAGGGAGCCAGAGCAAAGATGCAAGTTGGTAGGATGTCTAATGGTGAATTTAAGACCTTCTTTCCTGACGCCTTTTTGCTTTGCATAAGATAAAGCTTAACTTTCCCCATAGATTAACACAACTTCTTCTGGTTTGGCCTATCACTTTTCTTGCACTCAGTGATCCTCAACTGATATTAAACAGTATTCATCATTTAAATTCTTCTCTCAGAATGTAATTTTCTTGGCTTTAGCATCAACGATTACTCTAGGAAATTCCCTCTGCTTTGCAAGGATGAACGGCATCCAAAAAAAAACATCAAAACCAACCAAACACATGAAAAACAGGAGCAATTCAAGGTTGAACTCTTTCTCCAGGGAAGCAAGGAGGCTTAGCACAGAACATGGAACAGGGATACAAAATTCAGAGGCTCTACTGCCTATGAGCTGTGCAACTGAGAGAAGCCACAAACCCTCTCTCATCATCACCTGCCCTACCTTGTGTAACGTAACAGTTGATTATCTGGGAATTTGAAATTCTCAAATTTTTGTGATTCTAAGATAACAATACTACTATTCATAAGTCTATTATATGTCATGCACTATACTAAGCACTTTACATATTTTATATCCTTTGATCTTCCTAGCAACCCTATGTGTATTTTTATACCCACCGCACAGATGAGAAAATGGAAACCCACAGACCCTGATGATCTTGGTCAAGATCACAATAAGAAGTGGCAGAACCATGATCAGAACCCAAGCCTAGCTGACCTCAAAACTGCTGTTTGTGTTTTTAATAACTTTTTCCCATGACATTCTGAACTTAGTGAAAAAATTTTAGAAATACACAATACAAAGAATCATACTGTATTGTCTTATATCCACACCAAGAATTGTGAGATTATGTTGGTTTTCATTTTCCTGTTTATGTCTAAACATAAACATTTTATATTTTCCTTTTTCCTTTTTATTGTATGCAAATATTCTTTCACAGATGACATTGAATGCTTCATAGAGCCTTTGTAGCATGCTCTGATTAATAAATATCCTTCTGAGCATTTTCTCCATTATTAAATTTCTTATAAATATTCTGTGGCTGCACCACATTTTTTAAATACTCCCTATTATTAGGTATTTAGAGTGAATTTTCATGAGGTTTCATTTTTTAATATAAATAACATGTGTCAAACATCTTTGGATTGATTTTGGAAAGATTTGCAATGCATATAAAATATTTTTCATGGTCTTATTATATATTACCAATATGCTTTGCCATAAAAAATGTTTAAGCAATTTACCTTCACAAGAACTCTATCAAAGTATCTACTGCATGCAATCCTGCTGACATTTTTAAAAATCTTTAAACATTACTGTAAAAAAAAAAATCTTTGTTTTTATCATCTCTGATCCTTAAAGAGGTTGAATATGTTTGTTATGTTTATTAATTTTAGTTTCCTCTTTTCTACTGAGATTTCAGTGTTACTTATCCATGTTACATGTGGTCTCCCTATACAGTAGTCCACTTCCCTCCCCATTATCTTTGGTTTTGGTCAACCACAGCATGAAAATACTAAACAGAAAATTCCAGAAATAAACAATTCATAAGTTTTAAATTGCACGCCTTTCTGAGCAGCAAGATAAAACCTCACACTGCCCTGCTTCATCCAGGCTGGCACAGGAATCATCCTTTGTCTAGCATGTCCACACTGTATGCACTACCGGCCTCTTAGCCACTTAGTGGCCTTCTTGGTTATCAGACCAACCATGGGGTATCACAGTGCTTGTGTTCAAGTAACCCTAATTTTACTTAATAATAGTCCCAAAGTACAAGAATAATAATGCTGGCAATTTAGATATGCCAAAAAGAAACCTTTGTAAGATGCTCCTTTAAGTGAAAACATAAAAGTTCTACACTTAAGACAAACATATTGTATGCTGAGGTTGCTAAGATCTACTGTAAGAATGAATCTTATATTTGATAAATTGTGAAGAAAAAAAATTCATACTAGTTTTGCTGTCACCCTCAAACTGCAAAAGTTACAGCCACAGTCATGGTAAGTGCTTAATTAAGATGGAAAAAGCATTAAATTTATAGGTGGAAGCCATGAAAAGAAATATATATATATATATATATATATATATAGAGAGAGAGAGAGAGAGAGAGAGAGAGAGAGAGAGAGAGAATGAATGAATATGAATGTGTGTGTGTGTGTGTTCAGTACTATCTGTGGTTTCAGGCATCAGTTGGGGGACTTGAAATAAAATCACTGTGTGATATACTACTGTATATCAGTGTCTTCAACCTACTGTCTATCATGTTTGTCACCTGATGTCTCTTGCAAAATACTTGATATAAGAATTTCTTATTGTGTTTTTAACACTAGTCCTGAAGAGCATAAACGTAATGATGTAAACCTAACAAACAGGAGACTGTGGCCTGAAAAACTGACCAAAAAAAGGTTTTAAAGAAATTGGTGAATCTGTCAAGGTCACTCAACTGGCCTGCATCATGGTGACTAGAGGCTGTGAGGCAAGAGATTAAGTCTGATCATTAAAGATTCCAGGAATCTCCTGTGATTGTCTCCAGGTCCCTGAGATGATCACACTGCCTCCGGGCTTTAATGACTCCAAACAGTTTGCAGACAGCCTTCGCAGTGGAACCTGAATATCTAAGTTACTGCCCACCCTCGGACTGGCCATGACTGATGTGATGACAGACATTTCTCTCCATTCCACCTATGTAATAGAGTTCATTAACTTGCTCTGACTTTCATGTTTCTGAGAGCCTTAACCTTAGTATCCCTGAGATATGACCTGAATGCAATTCATTCTCTTCATATCCATCCATTCAAACCAATATTAAATATATATTATTTGCCAGGCACTGTGATGAGCACTGAAGGTAAAGTGGTAAGCAAAAATAAACAAAATCCCTAATCTCATGGATTCTTGTAAGAAAAAAAGCATTAATCACATAATCACATAAATAAAGGTGGCTGGAGCACAGTGTCCTGGCAAAGCATGGAAGACATAAAGTTGGAGAATAGACTTGAGTGGACAATACAGAGCCTTGAAAAATAGCCACTGGCTATTCCAACCATATTTGGGCTTTGGAAAGGTCACTCTGGCTGCTAGATGGAGAAAAATTTGGGGGTGGGGAACAGTGTAA